>CM069169.1:5296792-5413451 GCA_035221665.1 Okamejei kenojei | reverse complement strand
CATAGAGAGATAGTATTTTATAAGTAGGCAGTAAGCCCTACAGCAATGGCAAAAAATAAGACACATAACATCAGACCTGGCTGGAATAAGTATGGTAGCTGAGTTTTAATCATACTGAAGCCCCCGTGGACGCCACCAAAGCATGGGCTATGGCAGGTAACCAGACAGGGGCCTGTGGTTTGAGCTCAGAAGCTCACTAATGCAAGGTAATAAGTATGCGTTCGCTCATCGTAAAAATAGCAAGCTATGGGGGCTGATATCCATGGCTAAGAACTCTAATAACAATCTCGACAGATTTTTGGAAGGAAGTGGGACTCTTAGCAGTTGCAAAGCATCTCTACCATGTACTGGTAGATATGTAATCTCCGAAACGGACTAATATCGCGGAGTTATGGCGACAACATTATAGCACTTTATTCAACATGTCCAAAGGTGACTTGTATAGGGGGGACACTATTGAGAGTAATGACCGATGGTGATTATGTACACATGAGTATATCCATTGCCATGAACAAAGCTGTCCAACAACAAAGCAAGTGGCTTGGATCATATCCTCTGCTGACATCTTACGTATGCAGTATGAGGGATAAGCTCCTCTCCTAGCTATTTGTTTTACTGGCTTTTATGATTCATGCATGTTACCAGAACCAATGTTATCCCTGTCCTGTTAGTGCCGGATATTAAGGACAAAGCGGGTAAAGTAGGCTTTTAAATAATTACAGCCCATAGCTTTACCAGCATATTGTCAAAAGTATTAAAAGAGTTCTGCTGATAGAATACATTAGTTTGTTAACCTCCACAGATAACCAGTTTGGCTTTTAAAGCTAAACATGGCACTGACTTATGCATATATGCCCTAAAGGAGATTTGTAAACAAATATAGAGGCAAAAACTCTTTCAATCCTTATGCTTTATTGATGCCTCCAAAGCCTTTGACCTGTTAATCACAGAAAGCTGTTTGGTAAAATGAAATTCGTCAAAGAGGGGTGCCTAAATACATGTGAGAATACTGGCCTACTGCATGCCCACCAACTATGCAAATAAAATGATGCAATAGGGTCTCAGCCCCATTTGGGGTAGCAATGAGTTAGACAAGTGGAATTTTATCCCCAGTCCTTTTTAATCTATTTATTATGATCTGTCTAAACAATTGAAAGCCTGTAATCACTGGGTGGCGTGCTTGGTAATATTCTAGTGAACCATATTAAGTATGCAGATGATCTTGTGGTCTTTAGTCTATCTAGCCGCTGGTCTCCAATCTAAGGCACTAGCTCCCGCTTACTGCTGATCGCGTGTGTTCCGTGAGAAGTATGGTTTGGAGACATGACATTAAATATAATGTGTGTGCTCGCTGTAAAGTAAGAGTGCTGTTATGGTCTGTAGAACCAAAGAAGATAAAGCCTAAAATATTCCTGATTTTAAATTGTCTGACAACAATCTTAGTGTCTGTAATAAGATAAAATATATCAGGGCATATTATTACAGAAATAAAAACAAATGACAGATGATGAGGATATTTATAGGCAACTGACGCATGCTGTATATACAGGCGAATATCCTCTTGCGTAATATTTGGTGGTGTGCAGATGTGGTGAAGATGTTGCTATTTAGAGCATACTGCACACCGCCCCCTCTAACACTGCGCACCTGTTTAAAGACAAGTATGCAGAGACTAAAGGTTGCATATAACGATGCCATGAGAACACAGCTAAGGCCAACCAAGATGGTGTAGTGCCAGTAATATGTTTGTGGCTGCAGGAGTCAGTACTCTAGAAGCTATCCTAAGACACCACATGTAAAATTTCATTTGCAGGAATAATTGACTCGAAAAATGTGCTTATTGTGGCCTTGACAACATAATGGTTAGCACTACACGCTACGAATACCAGTTTGTGGAGACCTGGTATCGGTTGTCTCGTATGTACGACATTGATCATTTTTTACTCTGGATTTTTAACTTAAGTATTGTGGGGTGTTTTTTTTAATATATAAATTATGATGTTTTTTATGTGATTTACCATGATTTTATATATATTTTATGATATTTGAGATGCAAAGCAATTTAATGTAATGTTGCTCCTTGTCTGGACCTTGAGTCCGTAATAAAGTTATTATTATTATTATTATTATTATTATTATTATTATTTATTTAAATCAAATTTCCCACCTTTACTGAATAAACTAAATAAGAATATTCAACCTACTGGAAAACACTCCCTATTTCAATTTCGGTAGAATTAATGCTATAAAAATGATTTTTCTGCCGCAATTACTGTACTTATTTCAGTCAATCCCGATATATATTCCAAAATCTTTTTTTTTAAAGTAGACTCTACTGTTACAAGTTTCATCTGGGATTACAAGAATCATAGAATAAATAAAAAACATTGATGCAAATCAAAGGTTAATGGAGGTTTAGCTGTTTATCAAATTTTCTGTTTTATTTTTGGGCAGTCTATATTAAAAATATGAATTTTTGGCTGGAAGAAATGGATCAACAACCAGACTGGTTAAGGATGGAAAAGGAGGACTGTACCTTTTGAAATCGATTTGATTATATTTGCACCGACAAAATTGCATAAAAAAACCTATAGGGAAAACCCTACAATATATAATGGTACACAAATTTGGAAACAACTTAAAAAGGCTTTAAAATAGTAAGATTAAACGAGAACTTACCAGTTCGAAGTTTGATCGGTATTTTATGAGGAGTTACGATGAGGGGATTACTGAAGAGCCTCTCCTCACGCTGGCAAACGGCATACTTCAAGAGCAGCGGCATGAAAAACACAGATACCAAATAGCCGAAGTAACATAGTAAGGCTCATAATAGACTTAGAACTAACCAGATGAATCATTTATTTTATGTGGGTGGGAGTTGGAGGCACGTAAT
This sequence comes from Okamejei kenojei, assembly GCA_035221665.1. NCBI lineage: Eukaryota > Metazoa > Chordata > Chondrichthyes > Rajiformes > Rajidae > Okamejei > Okamejei kenojei. The sequence goes on along the minus strand of CM069169.1, from coordinate 5,410,558 downwards.
CCCTCATCGTAACTCCTCATAAAATAACGATCAAACTTCGAACTGGTAAGTTCTCGGTTTAATCTTACTATTTTACTTCGGAGTCACGTGAGTGACTACGTGAAGATTTTAAAGCTTTCTGTGTTTTTTTATGTCGTAGAATTAATCAGTACGACATCTGTCGGCTAAGTAAATACATACATGAGAAACCAGACTAATATTAGTTCTTCCATAATTAATTTTTAATGGTTTAAAGAACATCACAATAAAAGCCCTCCTTATAATCCGAGGGATCATTACAAGTGATAAAAGATATAAGTGACTACATAACTGATTATAGCAATCAATAGTAAACAAAGCAGTTGACTATAGTGATCCCAACACCGTGTGGCCAAAACTTGTCATAGTGTGAACAGGTTTATTGTAGAACTTTGAAAAAGTTTCTTCTTTACTCCACCCTGCGATTTTTAAAATATGCTCGAGTGGTACGTTCCGCACCTTCGCCGCAGACGTAGCTGCAGCCCTGGTGGAGTGAGATTTGAACACATCAGTGTCTACTCCTGCTAAAAGCAACACCTGTTTCAACCATTTTGAGATAGTTTGAACTGAAGCTTTTGTGTGTGTCTTTTTATTGCGTAATCATTAACGTTTTTTTCATTTCCTCGAAGAGTTTTTCAGTAACTTAACATATTGATTCAAATGTTTAACCACACACAAAGTAGGATCAATAGGATAAGCTTGAAAAGGTTACCTTAGCTCCAGATCTCCCCTGGTCTGCTTTGTTTAATTCAGATCGTAAACATAGAACACAATGTTATCTGGTAGTCATATGCCATACAGTCTAAAAGCAATTTGTAAAGTTTGCACTCTGAGCTGAAACCAATGACATTAACATTATTAATTTCAATGTTAATCTTTTCCAATGACAATCCTTCAATTGGAGAGTCCACTGTCTAATAAGAAGGTAAGTACAATGCTCACATCCCAAATCTCTGTGTCTAGGTTTGGGTGGATTAATGTTAAAGATTCCTTTCATGAATCTAGATATTAGTGGATGTGATCCAAATTGATTTCTGGTCAGACATAAGTCCTAAATAAAATGATAAGGCACTGCGTGCAAGTGTTAGTGGCACTGTAACTTAAATGTTGCTCAAAATGCAATTTAGCAAGGAGCTCCAATACATTTTTCATGCAATATCACAGTATCACAATATCAAACATGCAATATTCACAAACAGTATCCGATAAGAAATATTTGACTGTGTGCAAAATTCTTCCCATTTCTTAATATGTGTCATATATTGTTTTGTGTGTGTCATCAATCGCCATGAATGCGACTATAACTTCCATAGTTTTGGTGCCGACAATCCAGCTCCTGTAGTGGTCTGTGGGTCAAAACCTGCAGATTAATAAATTCATATATGCATATAATGGATAAATTTCTTTGGTTTACTGGATAAATCAAAATTCACTACAGTTAGGAATTGACATATATGGTACTTTAATCATATTCAGCATTAATGGGAACCAAGGTTGTGTTGGCCAATTTGGAACTACCAACAATCCTGTGGCAGAATCTTGTCTATTTTCCTTCAGACATTGCTGAACCAAAGCAAAAGGTGGAAAAGCATAAAAGAACATATTCCCCCAGTTCAATGAAAAAAGCATTACTGCTACTGCATCTGGATCGTGTTCCCAAGACACATATTTAGGCAATTGATGAATTAAGCCTTGATGCAAACAAATCAATTTCTGGTAAAACCAAATTGAGTTACAATATTCTTAAATATTGCTGGATTAAGCATCCATTCTGTGTTATCTTTAAATATGCTTGATCTTTTATCTGCCACCTACATTGTCTTTACCTGGAATGTAGTTTGCTGAAATCCAAATTTGGCGATCAATACACCATTGCCATATTTCATTGACCAGACAATCACATGATACTGATCTGACTCCCCCATGTGATTAATATATGCAACAGCCGTTTTATTGTCTAACTGTATTAATACATGTATCCCTTTTTTTGAACAGCAATATGCTTTTAGACCATAGAAAGCACCCAATAACTCTAAATAGTTAATACCAAAAGTTTGAAGAAACGTTTCTTCTTGGACTTTCCATCTACCTCCACAACTGGAGGATGAATCTGTTACCCCCCACCCCCATCCGAGAACATTAGCATCTATTTATAAACAATTTCAGGCTGTTTAATCAGAATGTTTTTAGCAGCTTGTGGGACAATTTTTAACCCACCATGGTAATTCCAACAAAACTTCTTTTGTTAATTGCATAGGCCTATCAAAGTGGCCTGCCCCTCTCTTTGAGAGCTCTTATTTTGTCCCTTTGAAGATTTTGATAATGTAATGGACCAAATTCTACTGCAGGAAATGCTGCTACTAGTTTACCAATAGTTTTCGCTACTTTTCGGATGGAAGGATAAGTTTGTGAATGAGATTATTACAAGTCACCAAAAATCATCAACTTTATCTTTGTTGGTAAAGTATTAACATAGTTTCTGAGTTAATTACAAACTCCAAATAGTTAATTGATTGTGCTGGCTGCAGCTGGGATTTAATTGGATGAATCAAGAACCCTAGCTTTAACAAAGCTTTGTACTGAAACTAATTCTCAGCTGACTCTTGATTGCCATAAATGATTAGAAATGTCATCGAGGTTAAGCCATAAACGATGTGTTTTTTGTACTCTTAATTGGGCTAAAACTGGTTTCAACAGTTTAGTAAAGAGCCTGGGAGCTGAACTCAATCCATTTGGCAAAGCTTTAAACTGCCATAATTGTCCCAGCCAATTAAATTTTAAGTACCTCCAGAAACTGATGTATTGGTACAGAATAATAGGCGTTTTCCAAATCAATCGTAGCCATATAACAACCTGCTGATATTAAAAAATCTTGCAGTATTAAATGTTTCCATTTAAAAGCTTGTATTCTACCACTTATTTAGATCTGTAAGGTCCAGAATAATTCTGCAATCACCATCTTTTTATGTCTTTTGAAATATCTTAGACACAATTGATGCTCGTGTTCATAAGTTTTTTCAATAAACCCCTTTTCAGATAATTTGTCAATTTCCACATTAATCTCTGCTTTTCCAATTGCAGTAAACACGAAAGCATAGGCAGGTTTATCTGTACTGGAGGATTAACCCCTTCTTTAAATGTAATAATGGCTCCTGAAACTGCTTGTAAAAATAAACCGATCAGAAGTAATAGTAAGCCAGTCTTTATAAAACTTTTGTAATCTCCCTCCAACTGGAGATTAATCCGCAGTTTCTTTAAGGATAGAACAAGTCTTTAATACCTCTCCATATGAGCGTGGTGGTCTCCTTTTCCCCGAATACGGGTAAGTATTGGCCTGTGCAGTACAATAATATTTCCTTGACATATTTCTGCCTCTATTTCCAAAATCAAGTCCCCTTCTGGGCAAAAATACCTTTTTTGTCCTAAGACGAAGGTTTCATGCAGCTAAAATTTTTAGCTTCTTCATCCAATTTTTAATAATTTAGGCAGATTTACTCCAAACAGATAACCAGGAGCTTGAACACCACTTGCTCGACACAGGCTTGCAAACCTTGGGTGAAATATGGGCCTAATAGCCTTTTTCCTCATACAATAATTTCATAGAAAGAATTTGCACAATAGGCCCTCTTTCCTAAACTTATCCATCTCCCCAAAAGCCATAATGGCAGCAGAATAATTTGTGAGGATTTTTGAACCTCACTTCTTGAGTTCTCATATTTGGGGTCATGGATGCCCGTATCAACGGATAAACCGTAGGCACTTCCAATGAGGCACAATTTCCTGTGCGTTTATAATTCTGATGTTTCAATCATCACAGAATCATGAAGTTGGTGAGATACCATATATTAATGTTGGCAGCTAGGTTTTCTTCCATATGCCTCACCACTTCCTTCATATATAGCAAATTATTTTGCTATCCCAGGCACATTTGGCCTTTCTTTTATTTTGTGGTGTGTTTTCAAATGCAAATCACCATCAGCAGGGTCTGCCTTCTGCAGCCCTAAATCAATTGGGATTTCATCCCATGAGACTTCCTTCGGCCCAAATCCTGGGTCCGGAGTTCCAACTCCCAATTAGGCCCACAGCCATATTCAGAATAATTAAACCCCTCAGGGCTTTTTTGGGAATCTTCTGGGTACTGTGACCCTAGTCTCATAATTTTTTGGAGAACTTTCTCCATATGCTCCATTATTAGTTCCATATAGTTTAATTATCTGGAGGACTTTCAGTATCAGAGTCATCAGAACCACGGCCTCTCAGATTTCTTTTACATTTTTAGTAGCATTTCTCTCCGTGGTTATAACTTCTGGAGAATCTAGAACTCACTAACGGGTATATCAGCGGCCACCGATATCGGAACCGGATCCGCACTAGCTTTTTTCCCGTATTTTTATTTTCACCCCGGGAAGCTCTGTTTACCCGCGAATTGTCTTTGCCGATTTCTCCATTTCTTTCATTTAATCTGTGCTAAACAGCACTTTAACGTGACTCTGACTTTTATTTTACTTTATTTTTACTGCTGGACCCACCCAGCGTACGCTAAAAAACATCCCGACTTTGCTGCACTTACCTGCAGGGCCGTTCCGACCGCTGCGAGGAGCTGCTCCTTACTGCAGCTCCTCCTTCCGCCGTCAGCGTCGACGTAATGCCGTTTGCCAGCGTGAGGCGGGCTCTTCATGTAGTCACTCACGTGACTCCGAAGTAAAATTGAATAATATACCACTGTCTCCCTATTGTAAACAATCCCTTATTCAAACCTTCCATGCTGGATAAAGGTTTTATACAGTGGAAAAACTATGGAATCAAAAAGATGGAACACCTTTATAAGAAAGGCACTTTTCTTTCATTTCAGGAATTGCAATAGATTTATGGATTACACTCAAATATTTGTTTTCGATATCTACAACTCAGAGATTATGTTAAATCAAATACGCAAGATTATAGGAACAAGGAACCAGAAATCCTTGATGAATGTTTGAATAAGCATCCTAATACAGAAAAATTAACAACTTATATTTATAATACCCTTTTAGATAGCGAGATACCATTGACGGAATCATATAGACATACATGGGAAAATGAAATAAACCAACCCATAACGAAAGATATATGGGACAAAACTTTGCAATATATACATCAATGCTCGTTAAATTCCAGACATGCTTTAATACAATTTAAAGTATTACATAGATTACATTACTCAAAAGTTAAATTGAATAGAATCTTTCCACAGGTCTCCTCGATCTGTGATAAATGTCAGCATCCAGAGGCTAATTTAACACATACTTTTGCAAATTGTATAAAAATTAAGAATTTCTGGATTGAGATTTTTAGAATAACTTCTGAAGTTATTAATACTAAACTGGATCCGGACTCAAAATTAATAATACTTGGAATATCAGAACAAAGTTTAACACTTACAACAAGTCAAAGAAATTTCCTAGATTACAGTATAATAATTGGGAAGAAATTAATATTAAAATTTTGGAAAGGCCCTATATCCCCCACAATTAAAATGTGGATTACGGAAATGTCGGAGACCCTACACCTGGAAAGAATCAGATTTGCCCTAATGGACAAACAAGAAGTTTTCGTTAGAATATGGTCTTCTTTCATTGATTACTTAAAAGGGCAGATCGGTTCGGCAGGGAACCCTAACTCAAACTTGGACTCAGGATTAGATGAAAAGTTATATTCTATATTCCTTGATCTTATCTCCAATGAAGTATTAATGGTAAATTATTCCATTCTTTATGATTTCTTTTTGATTTTTATTTGATTTTTCTTTCAGTTTTTCTCTCTTTATAAAAAAAAATAATCATTAGAGACAAAATGATTCACTTGATAATATTAATAATGTATGATTGTTGTACACAAAATATTGCTATCATAATATGTGTTTGCTAAGTCACTGCTTACATACTCTAATAAAAATATATATTAAAAAAAAGAAAATTAATATAATTAAAAGTCTAGATTTGACCACTTCCTGTTTGCACTATATTGATTTTAGAAAAAACGCTACCACTTATAGCTGTGATTTTTGGCCATCTTACTAAGAGTCCTCCTCCAGCTGTCAGGGCCAGAGGATTTTTCCCATCAATGAAAAATAAAAGACTTATTAGAGTGTTTTAAAAATGTTGAGATTCTCTCTCCTGACAATCACACCATGAAGGCCACGCCCCTTCTGGTGGTAGGGGGAATGACTATAAAACCCAGAAGTGTGGACGTGCCTCAGTCTCTGCAGGATTAGTGGGCGAGAGGTCACAACTCTCAGTCTGAGCTGTGAATAACACTGAACATTGAACACATCTATATAATTAAAAGTCTAAACTTGACCATTTCCTGTTTGCACTGTATATTGATTTTAGAAAAAAAACACTACCACTTAGGCTGTGATTTTTGGCCATCTTACTCAGAGTCCCCCTCCAGCTGTTAAGGCCAGAGGATTTTTCCCATCGATGAAAAATAAAAAACAAGATGGGGGAGCGAGAGGTCACGACTCTCAATCTGAGCAGTGAATAACACTGAACACTGAACACTGAACACATGTCTAGTAAACTGTGAGTGTGGTTTTACTGACCTGTGAGTGCCCTTAATGTGGTTTGAAAATGAAATTTGAAAATGAAAATGTGGTTGGTTCGAAAATGTGGTTGGTTTGACAATGTGGTTGGTCTGAAAATGAAAATGTAGTTGGTTGGAAAATAAAAATGCGGTTGGTTTGAAAATTAAAATCTGGTTGGTTTGAAAATGTGGTTGGTTTGAAAATGTGGTTGGAAAATGAAAATGTGGTTAGTTTGAAAATGTGGTTGGTTTAAAAATGTGGTTTGTTTGAAAATGTGGTAGGTTTGAAAATGAAAATGTGGTTGGTTTGAAAATGAAAATGTAGTTGGTTTGAAAATGTGGTTGGTTTGAAAATGTGGTTGGCTTGAAACTGTGGTTGGTTTGAAACTGTGGTTGGTTTGAAACTGTGGTTGGTTTGAAATTGTGTTTTGAAATGAAAATGTGGTTTGAAAATCTATATAATTAAAAGTCTAATCTTGACCACTTCCTGTTTGCGCTGTATATTGATTTTAGAAAAATCGAATTTGTTGTCCTTGAACCCTGCTTGAAATGGTATGTAACTGCACTTGAATTAGGTGGCCTTGCACCTTGATTGAAATGGTATGTAGAAGAAGGGTCTCGACCCGAAACGTCGCCTATCTCCTTCGCTCCTTAGATGCTGCTGCACCCGCTGAGTTTCTCCAGCCTTTTGTGTACCCTTGAAATGGTATGAAACTGCACTTGAATTTTATGGCCTTGCACCCTGCTTAAAATGGTATGAAACTGCATTTGAATTTGGTGGCCTTTCACCCTGCTTGAAATGGTATGAAACTGCATTTGAATTTAGTGGCCTTGTACCCTGCTTGAAATGGTATGAAACGACATTTGAGTTTGGTGGCCTTGCACCCTGCTTGAAATGGCATGAAACTGCACTTGAATTTGGTGGCCTTGCACCCTGTGTGAAGTGGCATGAAACTGCCCTTGAATTTGGTGGAATTTCAAGGAATAGCCGTGAGTCAACTGCCAGCCCACCAGCTGCGAGTGAGTGAGCTGCCAGCACACCAGGCTTGAGTGATTGAGCTGCCCACCCAAGAATCCATTCGGCCCACAATGCCCATGCTAGCCCCCTGGAAACCAGGCCATTCAGCCCACTACACCCATACTACAAGCGCTCCAGTAAGCCTCCCCTCCCACACTGGCCAACAATATTGGAATTGGTGGAGAGGTGGAATATTGCGTTGGGGGACCAGCCCTCCCATGTGAACATGGGACCCAATGGGTCATCAGATGATATTTGCCACTCTCCTTCCCACACAGTGAGATGGCAGTTCGCATGTTCCCTTTAAATATCCCCAGTTTACTGGAAAGTACATTATGGTATCATGCACTATAAAAAAATATAATTAAATGTGTGGTGGGGTAATTTAGTTTAGTTTAGAGATACAGAGTGGAAACAGGCCCTTAGGTCCATCACGTCCACGCCGGCCATCGAACACCCGTTCACACTTTTCTATGTTATCCCACTTTCTTATCCACTCCCTACACACTCGGGGCAATTTACAGAGGCCAATTAACCTGAAAACCCGCTCGTCTTTGGGAAGAAACCATCGAAACCCATGTGGTCACAGGGAGAACATAGAAACTCCACATGGACAGCACTTGAGGGCAGGATCGAACTGGGTTGCTGGCTGTGTGAGGCAGCAGCACTACCAGCTGCACCACTGTGCTATCAAATAGAATAACATACAAACATCCAGAAAATCTGCAAATGCAGAACCACCTAAGTCTTGAGCAGGCCAGATTAATTGCATTTTATTGTACAATCATTCTTGCATCATCAGTGTTCTTGATGCCATGGAAATACTTCTATAAGGTAAGGAAACCAGCATCGCCGAATGTAATATTGTTGTTTTATTTCTTTGTATCAAATGTTCCATCAAATGCAAGACAGGAAATAGTCTCATATTCACAAATATGTTCTTCGCTTGACTGATGTATGAAGGGTCATCAAACTGAAAAGTTAACTCTGTCTCTTTGTCCATAGATGCGGACTGACATGCTGAATGATTCCAGCTTTTTAATTTTTTGATTTGGATTTTTAGCAAGTAGTCTTTTGATTTTCATCAGCATCAGGATAGGGAGGGGAACTACAGCGCCATCATCTGGTCAGGTATATAGTTGGAAATTTAAAATACTCTCAGCCCTAAAAAAAGAATAGTCTAATTCAGCCCTAAAAAAGAATAGTCTAATAGTCTAAGAAGAAGGGTCTCGACCAAGGTCTGAAGGAGAGTCTCGACCCGAAACATCACCCATTCCTTCTCTCCAGAGATGCCGCCTGTCCCGCTGAGTTACTCTAGCATTTTGTGTCTCTCTTCGGTGTAAACCAGCAGTTCCTTCCTGAATAATCTCATTCCATATTTCCATGAAAAGAATGCTTATAAGTATTAAAACAATCATGTGATGGTACTGGACCTGTACTCGCTGGAGGAAGAAGGGGGACCTCATTGAAACGTACCGAATAGTGGAAGGCCTGGATAGAGTAGATGTGGAGAGGATGTTTTCACTAGTGGGAGAGTCTAAGATCAGAGGGCACAGCCTCAGAATAAAAAGGACATACCTTTAGAAAGGAGATGAGGAGGAATTTCTTTAGTCAGTGGGCGGTGTATCTGTGGAATTAATTGCCGCAGACGGCTGTGGAGGCCAAGTGATTAGGTATATTTAAGGTGCAGATTGACAGATTCTTGATTAGTATGGGTGTCAGGGTTATGGGGAGAAGGCAGGACAACGGGGTTGAGAGGGAAAGATAGACCAGCCATGAGTAGACTTGATGGGCAGAATGGCCTAATTCTGCTCCCATAACTTATGTATTTAGGTTCACTGTCAGAATTCTGCAAACTCTTTGAAATAACTATCTGGTCATTCCCACTCTTGAACTTTCTCCAAATATCACTGAAAATATTAATGTTGATATGCATCAGAAAGAAATACACGCTGTTACGTAGCTGACATTAGAAGATCAGGATATCTCAAATGGCTTTACAGACTACAGCCAATGATGTACATCTTAAGTGTGGTTATTTTTGTAGAATGGGGTGTGTCGCTGTGAGTGTGTCACTGAGTGTGTCGCTGTGAGTTTGTCACTGAGTGTGTCGCTGTGAGTGTGTCACTGAGTGTGTCACTGTGAGTGTGTCACTGTGCGTGTATCACTGTGAGTGTGTCACTGAGTGTGTCACTGTGAGTGTGTCACTGAGTTTATCACTGTGAGTGTGTCACTGTGCGTGTATCACTGTGTGTCACTGAGTGTATCACTGTGAGTGTGTCACTGTGAGTGTGTCACTGTGAGTGTGTCACTGAGTGTATCACTGTGAGTGTGTCACTGTGCGTGTATCACTGTGAGTGTGTCACTGTGCATGCATCACTGTGAGTGTGTCACTGAGTGTGTCACTGTGAGTGTGTCACTGTGAGTGTATCATTGTGAGTGTGTCACTGAGTGTGGCACTGTGAGTGTGTCACTGAGTGTGTCACTGTGAGTGTGTCACTGTGAGTGTATCATTGTGAGTGTGTCACTGAGTGTGGCACTGTGAGTGTGTCACTGAGTGTGTCGCTGTGAGTGTGTCACTGAGTGTGTCGCTGTGAGTGTGTCACTGAGTGTGTCACTGTGAGTGTGTCACTGTGCGTGTATCACTGTGAGTGTGTCACTGAGTGTGTCACTGTGAGTGTGTCACTGAGTGTATCACTGTGAATGTGTCACTGTGCGTATATCACTGTGAGTGTGTCACTGAGTGTATCACTGTGAGTGTGTCACTGAGTGTGTCACTGTGAGTGTGTCACTGAGTGTATCACTGTGAGTGTGTCACTGTGCGTGTATCACTGTGTGTCACTGAGTGTATCACTGTGAGTGTGTCACTGTGAGTGTGTCACTGAGTGTATCACTGTGAGTGTGTCACTGTGCGTGTATCACTGTGAGTGTGTCACTGTGCATGCATCACTGTGAGTGTGTCACTGAGTGTGTCACTGTGAGTGTGTCACTGTGAGTGTATCATTGTGAGTGTGTCACTGAGTGTGGCACTGTGAGTGTGTCACTGAGTGTGTCACTGTGAGTGTGTCACTGTGTGTATCACTGTGAGTGTGTCACTGTGAGTGTATCATTGTGAGTGTGTCACTGAGTGTGTCACTGTGAATGTGTCACTGAGTGTGTCACTGTGAGTGTGTCACTGTGAATGTGTCACTGAGTGTGTCACTGTGAGTCTATCACTGTGAGTGTGCCACTGAGTGTGTCACTGTGAATGTGTCACTGAGTGTGTCACTGTGAGTCTATCACTGTGAGTGTGCCACTGAGTGTGTCACTGTGAATGTGTCACTGAGTGTGTCACTGTGGGTGTATCACTGTGAGTGTGCCACTGAGTGTGTCACTGTGAATGTGTCACTGAGTGTGTCACTGTGGGTGTATCACTGTGAGTGTGCCACTGAGTGTGTCACTGGGAGGTGCATCACCGGTCGTTGTGTCACTGTGAGTGTGTCACTGAGTGTGTCATTGGGACATTAATACCAGGTGCACCTCCCCACTGTATCGGCGGGCGGGCAGGTTGCAATCGGACGTCCTCACTCCACCAGTTATCAAACGCTCCCTACTGCACGCTCACGAATGTAACATGAGACCACTTGCTATAAATGAACCAAATAAACCAGTTGAGGGTACACAAAAGGCTGGAAAAACTCAGCGGGTACAGCAGCATCTAAGGAGCGAAGGAGATAGGCGACGTTTCGGGTTGAGACCCTTCTTCATACTGGTCAGGGATCAGGGAAACGAGAGATATAGACGGTGATGTGGAGAGATAAAGAACAATGAATGAAAGATATGCAAAAAAGTATCGATGATAAAGGGAACAAGCCATTGTAAGCTGTTTGTAGTGTGAAAATGAGAAGCTACTGCGACTAGGGTGGGGCAGAGAGATAGAGAGAGAGGGAATGCCAGGGCCCGAAGGCTGAGGGAGAGGTGGGAAGGGGAGGAGACAGCAAGGGGTTAACAGAATTGAGAAAATTCAATGTTCAAGCCCAGAGGATGCAGACTCCCCAAGCGGAATATGAGGTGCTGTTGCTCACTCTGGCCGTGGAGGAGGCCCAGGACCGAGAGGTCGGATACGGAATGGGAGGGGGAGTTGAAGTGCTGAGCCGCCGGGAGGTCGGCTTCGTTATTGCGGACCGAGCCGAGGTGTTCGGCGAAATGATCGCCTAGCCTCCGCTTGGTCTCACCGATATAGATCATCTGGCATCTGGAGCAGCGGATGCAGTAGATGAGGTTGGAGGAGGTGCAGGTGAACCTCTGTCGGATCTGGAAGGACTGCTTGGGTCCCTGAAAGGAGTGGAGGGGGGAGGTGAAGGGACAAGTGTAGCATTTCTTGCGGTTGCAAGGGAAAGTGCCCGGGGAAGGGGTAGAGTGGGCGGGAAGGGAAGAATTGACAAGGGAGTTGCGGAGGGAGCGGTCTTTGCGGAAGACAGACGGGGGGGGAGATGGGAAGATGTGGCGAGTGGAGGGGTCACGTTGGAGGTGGCGAAACTGGCGGAGGACTATGTGTTGTATGTGCCGGCTGGTGGGGTGAAAGGTGAGGACCAGGGGGACTCTGCCCTTGTTGCGAGTGGGGGAATGGGGAGAGAGGGCAGTGTTGCGGGGTATGGAGGAGACCCTGCTGCGAGCCTCATCTATAGTGGGGATGTCATTGGGACATTAATACCTGGTGCACCTCCCCACTGTATCGGCGGGCGGGCAGGTTGCAATCGGACGTCCTCACTCCACCAGTTATCTCTCTGATCAAACGCCGCCTATCTCCTTCGCTCCTTAGATGCTGCCGCACCCGCTGAGTTTCTCCAGCCTTTTGTGTATCCTCGATTCTCCAGCATCTGCAGTTCCTTCTTTAACACGAATAAACCAGTTAGCTGGTTACTGTGATGCTGCCTTTAGTAGAGTCACTTCTCTTTTTCTCTTAGATCAGCCTGTGGTGTCTTAAAAATCACTTTGCGGAGCCAGAAGCAGCAAACCTGAAATGGGGCCATGCATTTGGTTAGTCGCTCTGTTCCTCCTCTCCTGCTACATAACAGGTGAGAATGATGCCAGTGTATTTTTCACAGCTTCTGGCTGCATCTCTGTGGGGGAGTGTAAAAGCTGAACAATATTATTTGTATTAGAGGGTTACACAAAAGGCTGGAGAAACTCAGCGGGTGCAGCAGCATCTAAGGAGTGAAGGAGATAGGCGACGTTTCGGGTCGAGACCCTTCTTCAGACCCTTCTGTATTAGAGTCTTTGATGTTGCAGTTTAATTGTGGGCAATTGGTTAAACATTGGCACAGGTGAGGTTATAGTTTTTAGTTCTTTATAAGATGTTATAGTTTTCTAGTTTAGTTTAGTTTATTGTTTACAGTGAAAAGCTCTTTTGTTGCATGCTATCCAGCTAGTGGAAAGACTACGCATGATTATAATCAAGCTGTCTGCAGTGTACTGATACAGGATAAAGGGAATAATGTTTAGTGCAAGATAGTCCAGTAACGTCCGATTAAAGATAGTCCTAGGGTCTCCAATGAGGTGAATGGAAGCTGAGGACCACTCTTTAATTGGTGAAAGAATGGTTCAGTTGCCTGATAACAGCTGAGAAGAAACTGTCCCTGAATCTGGAGGTGTGTGTTTTCACACTTCTATACCTCTTGCCTGATGGGAGAGGGGAGAAGAGGGAGAGACTGAGGTGAGACTGGTCCTTGATTATGTTGCTGGCCTTGCCGAGGCAGCGTGAGATGTAGAAGGAGTTAATGGAAGGGAGGTTGGATGCGATTTTACTTCGGAGTCACGTGAGTGATTACGTGAAGAAGCCCCGCCTGGCGCATGATCGTCATTACGTCGACGCTGTCGGTAGGCAAAGAGCTGCAGAGCGCAGCTCCACCAGCGGTAAGGAACAGGCCCACAGGTAAGTAGATTGAATTATTTTACAGGGCGTGTTCAAACTCCGTGGTGCTGGCGTGCAGGGCCAGCAGGAGTCGAAAGGAAAAGTGGAAAAACTCCGGAGGAAAAACGGAGGTTAAAATGCATCCCAGGTAGAAGCACAGCGATCGGGACGGCAGATTAAGTGCGGAGCCGGTTCCGATACCGGTGGCCGTTAAAAATTACTGTAGGGAGCATTTAATCGCTCCACAAACAAAAGCCACGGGAAGAATCTTCAGTGGGAAGGAAAATAAAGAAGTCTGAGAGGCCGTGGTTTTAAATGCTTTCAAATGATTTTAATAAGGAAAGGCCTACAGACAATAAAGCCTTATGGCTCAGAATAAATTAAATGCAGAAATACTCCAAATTATATTTCAACCAAGGGTCTAAAAAACCCAGAATATTCCCAGGCAGGCCCTGAGGGGTTTCCATATACAAGTATATGGTGCTTTTACCACTGTGGGAATGCGAACCTCAGATTGGGCTGGAGGTAGTCTCCTTGAGCAAGTCTCAGGAGTACCAGGGCAGTAAAAGACCCTGGTGTTTTGGTCATGTACCCACCACAGCACAAATATAAATTCAGGTGTACTTAATGGGTACAAAGTACGATACCTGAAGGAAGCGGTGAGGCCATGGAAGGTAACCATGGTGGCCAACATCAATTGGTTTCTCACCAGCTTCAGGAGGCTGTTATGGTTGAAACAGCAGATTATATGAAAACACTTGTGCTTTACTAGGGTGCCAACGGTGAATCCGATTAAGGCATCCATGTCTTCAATAGTGTGGAGGCACAGGGAATACGATTCCAAAGAATTTCAAGCTTGAGGGTGGCATCACTGCTTATGGGAAGCAAGTGAAAGATTGTGCAATAACAAAAATTTAAAAAGGATAAGTGGCATTATTTTATAGCTCATATGTTGAGCTCAATGGTATGAGAGAGAAATTGCCATTCGGACCATTTTTGCACTTTAGATTTGCAGGTCAATAAAGTTCAAGCTATGTTGAAAATATCAACAAGTTGTAATTGGTTACTATAGACGTGAAGGATGCGTATGATTTAGTACCAATTTATCATCATGTTCACAGGTAATTGAAAATTAATTAAATGGGTCAGCTATGGCAATTTAAGGCATTATCTAATAATAAGCTCAGCTTCTAGGCTGTTCACACAATGGTTGAAACCAGCACTTGCACTGATAAGGACACATGGTCATGGCTTATCTTGATGACATTTTAATTGGCAATGATGATCAGGAGTCAGCTGAAAATTGAGTGCAGCAATTACAAGCCTGTTGAAAAGACTAGGGTCCTGATCCATCCAACAAAATCTAAGCTTCAGCCATTCCCAACAATTTACTGTTTGGGGTTTTGTGAGTGATTCAGTACCATGTTCGGTAACTTTACCAAGAGACAAAGTGTCAATATTACGAATGTGTGTCATTTACTTGTTGACGCCTTATCCCTCCATCTGAGAAGGAGCTTAGGTAAATTAGTAACACTATTTCTGCACTAGAGTTGGTCCACTACATTACCAAAAAAGCTAAAAAGGGCAAAAACACAAGCACTAGAAGAGTGTGCAAGCCATTTTGACAGGCCTATGCAATTGCCAAAGGAAGCTTACAGTGGTGGATTGAGAATGTTCCACAAGCTGCTTAAAAACATATTAGCTCAGCTGCCAGCAGTTATTGCAAACTAAAGCAAGTATTCTCGGATGGTGGATAGCTTCTCGATTTTTTGGGCTAAGATAAGTGTAATATCTGTTCTTATCAGGTTAATATCTGATACGTCCCTTATCTAGGGGGCTACGGACAATAACACCAGGTGGTGGCAGATGGATTGTCCAAGAAACGTATTTCTCCAAACATTTGGTAGTAATTATTTGGAGTTGTTAGGAGCTTTTATGGATTAAAAGCTTATTATTCTACTATGAAAGATTTGCATGTCCAATTACAAGTAGACAATACCACAGCTGTGGCATATATCAATCACATGGGTCAAGTAAGATCATTATCATATGATTATCTGGTTCACTAGATGTGGCATTGGTGTATCTTTTAGGAATATTTGGCTTTCAGCTATCTATTTCAGGGAGAGACAATATTGTGGCAGACAACAGATCACGGAAATTTTAAGACAATACAGAATGGATATTAAATCCACAAGTTTGAAAACATTGTCAGTGGTATGGATTACCTGACATTGATCTGTTGCGTCTAGATTAAAGCACTAATTGCCCAAATACGTCTCATGGGAACCCAACCCAGGAGCAATAGCTGTGGATGCATTCTCACTACATTGGGGAGGGGAGGGGGGGGGGGGGGATATGTTATTTTATGTTCCCCATTCTGTCTGATTAGGCAATGTCTGATGAAAATACAGCAAGACTCTGCCACGGGCGGTTTGGTGGCCCAAATCAGACACAGTCATGATTCTTATTGATGTTTAGAATAATAATTGAACCATTTATGACGATTCCTAGCTGCAGTAATTGGTGGCCCAAATCGGACACAGTCATGATTCACATTGATGTTTAGAGTAATAATTGAACCATTTATGACGATTCATAGCTGCAGTAAATTGTTGAAAAATTCATCCATGGCATGATCATATGAATTTGTTAATCTGCAGGTTCTGACCAGACCATTACAAGAGCTTGGACTGTCGGATAGGACCATGAATATTATAACTGCAGCTTGGAAAAATAGCATTAAAAACAGTATTTTGTTTATATAAAGAAATTGGAAGTCTTTGGTAGACAGTCAAAGATATTTTATCATACTGCTAACATATCAGATATATTGGAGTTCCTTGCTGGATTGTATTTTGATCAGCACCTAAGCGATAGGGCCATTAATAGGGCTCATAGTGCTTCATCGTCCTATTTAGGACAAATTGCTGACCATGAATCTAGCGGGTCTCATCCGTTAATATCCCGTTTGCAAAAGGAATATATATTAAAATCTGCCCAAAGTAAAAATATAGAAGTTGGGAGGTCAGCATAGTTCTTACTTTGCTTAGACAATGGGCTCCAATTTTACTTCGGAGTCACGTGAGTGACTTCGTGAATAGAAGCCCGTACAGCCTTTGGTGCGTCATGACGTCAGATGCTGGTGCAGTCGGGAACGGTTGGAGCAGCAGCGCTCCTCCGAGCGGTAAGTTTAAACGGGTTACACGAAGAGCTGGAGAATTCAGCGGGTGCAGCAGCATCTAAGGAGCGAAGGAGATGGGCGACGTTTCGGGTCGAGACCCTTCTTCAGACTTCACCCTCGATTCTCCAGCATCTGCAGTTTCGTTAACAAGTTTAAACGGAGGTAAGGTTTGTTGAAATATTTTACCACAGGTCATTTTCTGCAACGGTTGGGAGTAGATATGTTGCAGAAAGTGAAGAAGGTGTCGGCGAGGCGCTCCGGGGGTAGAAAGGAGAGTGACCAGGAGAGTGTTGAGGATGGAGGCCCGTCTGGTACACCTGGTCCGGTGCTGGCTACACAGCCAGTGGTTGCGGACCCACTGCCGGAGGGCAGAGGAGGCTTGCACAGTAGGGTGGAACGCCACTGGCAAGTCTCTGTGGCCCGTAGATGAGTCGGGCCTGGAGGTTATACCCTCCATAGGAGAGTCCGTTTGCTCACGGCTCTCCCACGTCGAGATTCTATTACAAAAGAATGCTTGACAGGGACCAGCTCCGTGAGGAGGAGTGGTGCCCAAGCCAGGCAGATGGAGAGCTTGTGCTAGCAGCACCTGTTTCAGGGCTGCAGAACTATCCTGCCTGTGAGGAGGATGTTCCAGCTCCTTGAGAAGGAGTGGTGCCCAAGCCAGGCTGATGGAGAGCTTGTGCTAGCAGCACCTGTTTGAGGGCTGCAGAACTATCCTGCCTGTGAGGAGGATGTTCTATCAGGGCCGTTTGCTGACACTGTTTCTATGCTGGGGGGAGAGCAAGGTGTTCGGTTGGAGGTAATTCCGAACATTGCTGGGAAGTTTGCTGAGTGTAGAGAGGCAGGAAAGGCGATTGATGTAGAATTGGCCGAAGCCATTCAGTATATGCTCTCCCACCAGTTACAGGAGCTAGCTATGGATGAAGTAGCAAAGAACTATAAAGCTCCTGTTAATTGTGATCTCCTGAAGGTACCGGTGGTTAATCACCAAATTTGCATAGATGGGTTTGCCTGCTAGGGCCCAGGAGATGAAGTTTTAAAAAAGTGCTTAAACTGTTGTCAGCAGGTATTACAGCTGTGGTGAAAGTTATTGATACAAATGATATGATTGAAGCACACTAGGATGAACTGGGACTCCTTTGTAATGCATTTTGAAATTAATAATGTCGGGAGGGCCGCTATTAGGCCAGTGCTAACCCGAATTTGACGAGTTGTGCAAACCGACCAGTGTGCCACCACGAAATCTGTTGTTTCATGGTAACCTTGCAAAAAGGGTCAAAGACTATTATGAGGTTGTTATAACCATGGCCTTCATTAAGCCAGGTGGAAGCAAGGCAAAAAAGGTTCTCTACAAGAAGTCGAGGACAACAAGGCCGCAAGGAAAGATGCTGGTAAGGAATATAACATTGACAGACGATGAATTAACTGATGTTCCTGTTCAAATTGGGGAAGGTTAAAATTGTTCTCAAACAATGGCAGCAGTTGACATCAGATTTGTTCATACTTAGTGTATTGAAGGGGTGAAAAATTGGATTTTACTATAAGGACAGTCTACCTAATCAACATTTTCCTAGTCAAAAACTTATTTTTCAGATGAGGAAAATGTGCTTATTCAAGCAGAGATTCAGTCGTTACATAAGAAGGGGTAATTGAGCCTTCTGTCTATCAAAGTCAACAATTTCTGTCAAGTATATTTTCCAGATCTAAAAAGACTGGGGGATGTAGAATTATTCTGGATTTATCGAACAAATTTGTTTGTTATAGGCATTTCAAAATGGAGACCTTTACCACGGGCAAACATCTAGTGTCCAAAGGGTATTATATGGCAACCATTGATTTAAAGAATGCGTATTACGCAGTGTCTATTCATGGTGATGATAGAAGATATTTGAAATTTATTTGGATGACTGAGCTGTGGCAATTCAGGACATTGCCGAATGGATTAACTTCAGCTCCTAGATTATTTACTAAATTGGTAAAACCTGTGTTAGCATTACTTAGAGCTCAGGGGCATGTGGTAATGGCCTATTTAGATTATATTCTGATTGTTGGAAAGACTCGTGCTGAAACTCAATCATCAGTTTCAGTTGTTAAAATCACTTTTGAACAAATAGGATTTGTTATTCACCCAGATAAATCTAAATTATCACCAGTCCAAATTATTGATTATCTGGGATTTACCATTAATTCCAATCACGTTGGTAACTTTGCCCAGGGATAAATTGAATCAGTTAATTGAGGACTGTGTTAATCTCGTTGGAGAACAACGGCCTTCGATTAGACTAGTAGCCAGTTTTATTGGGAAGTTGTTACAGCCTTTCCAGCTGTGCAGTATGGTCCTCTGCATTATCAACAATTACAACCATCAAAGGAACAGGCACTGAGAATACAAAGGGGCCATTTTTGATAGGCCTATGCAGTTGTCAGCTGGGGCGATTGCTGACATACAATGGTGGATAGTACATGTTTCAAAATATTTAAGGAAGGTTTGGTGGAATCACCGTCACTGATATTACAGACTGATGTAAGTGCACTGGGTTGGGGTGCAACAGATATGTCTTCTAGTTGTGGAGGCAGATGGAATGTGGATGAGACATCGTTTCTTCAATTAAGAGGGATTAATTATTTAGAGTTGTTGGGCACCTGGTATGGGCTCAAAGCTTATTGTTCTACAAGGAGGGATCTGCATGTGCAGCTCAGATTGACAACACCACAGCAGTGGCATATGTAAACCACATGGGTGGAGTTAAGTCACAGTCTTGTGATAGACTGGCTAACCAGATTTGGAGCTGGTGTATTGACCAAAATATCTGGCTTTCAGCACTTTATTTGCCAGGAAGAGGTCACGTCAGTTTAATGACAACATTGAATGGATGTTAAATCAGGATGTATTTAACCAAATGATTGATCAGTATGCATTGCCAGATATTGACTTGTTTGCATCTCGATTAAATCATCAGTTACCTAGATATGTTTCATGGTAACCAGACCCATGGGGCAGTAGCAGTGGATGCATTTTCGCTGCATTGGGGGAGGAATGTTTGTGTATGTATTTCCTTCATTCTGTCTCATCAGCAGATGTTTGCAAAAGATCAAGGAGGACTCCGCTTCAGGGGTATTGGTAGTGCCAGATTGGCCTACACGAGCATGGTTTCCCGTTGTATTACAAATGGCTAGGGAGCCTTACATGCTTATGCCCAAGAATAAAAATCTACTGGTAAATCCAGTCACTGGGGATCAACATCCTTTATAGGATCGTATTGATCTGTTAATTTGCAGATTTTAAGGAGGCCATACCTGTCTCATCGGACGGTGGATGTTCTCACGTCGGCCTGCAGGGATAGTACACAGCAGCAATATATCACCTATATAAGGAAGTGGGAGCAATTCTGCCTACAGCAGGATATTGTATATCACACTGCAGGGATCACGGATGTATTGGAGTTTGTCAACTCTTTATTTTGACCAAAAAATTAAGTTACAGTGCGATTAATTCAGCCAGAAGTGCTGTCTTCTTATTTACCTATGAATGCAGAATTGCATACAGTAGGGACACATCCGTTAGTTTCACGATTCATGAAGGGAATTTTTCAATTTTAATCCTCCTAAACCCAGGTATGCCGGTATTTGGAATGTGAGTGAGGTTTTTATGGTTCTTCGTACGGTGGGCTCCGGTTACAAGCCTATCAGTAGCCAAATTAACTATGAAGGTGGTCATGCTTATGGTGTTGGTTCAGCCCAACGTGTACAAACATTGCAAAAGCTACGGCTAGATAGAATGCATGTGTCGGCTGATGCCATTATATTTTATGTCTATGATTTGCTTAAACATAATAAAAGAGGCATGACAGGATGTAAGATTGTGTTTTCAGCATACCCCGCAGATGATCGCTTCTGTATAGTCTCACATTTATCTCGTTACATTGAGATTACTAAACCTCTGAGAGGAACAGAGTTGGCTTTGTTTATTAGTCACAAAAAACCACACAGTAAGGTGTCGGTGCAAACGATTTCAAGGTCCTCGCGGCCGCAGGATGGTCCAGTGAGCTAACTTTTCAGAGGTTTTATCACAAGCCGATTTCAAGGCTCGGGGTGTTTGCTGATTCTGGTGTCAGTACTGTTACATTTTTCCCCTGAGTTAGAGGGGTTTGTTATGATTTGTTTGTAAATAAACTGTTATTTTCATTTAACAAATGTATTACTGATGCATGATTGATTGTTAACGACTTTTGAGTCAATCCAGGCAGTGTGAACGTCGGATTTGAGTCTGCGGCGTGAATTCACAGTGCTTTGAAGTCTTCACGTAGTCACTCACGTGACTCTGAAGTAAAATAGTAAGATTAAACGAGAACTTACCAGTTTGAAGTTTGATCTTTATTTTATGAGGAGTCGAGTCGAGTAAAAGAAAATTTTCAAAGTTTACAAGAAACCAGTTCCAAGGGTTGGACACGCAGTGTTGGGTTCTTTGAGGTTATAAATCTTATTACATAAACTGAAAAAAGTCTATAAGATGTATTATTTACCATACTGCGTTGAAGCCAGAGTGCCGTATGGAATGAATCTACGACATAAAAAACACAGAGCTACAAAATCTTCACGTAGTCACTCACGTGACTCCGAAGTAAAATAGTAAGATTAAACGAGAACTTACCAGTTTGAAGTTTGATCTTTATTTTATGAGGAGTCGAGTTGAGGGACTACGTGCCCTCCGCTCCCACCCTCATAGATCTCATCTGGTAGTTCTAGTTTTATCATCTTACCGTTATACTTCGGTCATTGTTAGCTGTGAATTCATTCCGCTGCTTTGAAGATTGACGCACCAACGGCTGTACGGGCTTCTATTCACGTAGTCCCTCAACTCGACTCCTCATAAAATAAAGATCAAACTTCAAACTGGTAAGTTCTCATTTAATCTTACTATTCTATCATTGTTTCGGAAGTTAACATTTGAAGTAATAATGCTCATGGCTTTAGTATCAGCACAAAGAGTGCAAACGTTGCAAATGTTATGTTAGACTGTATGCATGTGACTACAGATAACATTGTCTTATATGTTTATGACTTAACCAAACAAAGCAGACCAGGAGGAGCTGGAACCAAGGTAAATTTTAAAGCATATCCTGTCGACCAAAAATTGTGTGTGGTTAAGCATTGACTCAATATGTTGAAGTAGGCAAGAGTCTCCATGGTGGTGAGACAGCGCTATTTATTACACACAAAAAAAAAACACATAAAAGTATCAGTACAAACTGATTGTTCCTGATAATTACATTCTAAATGGTTAAAACAGGTTTTGGGATTCAGCAGGAGTAGACATTGAGATGTTAAAAATCACTCCACCAGGGAGCTAGGTACATCCACAGCAAAGGCACAGGATGGGCCACTCAATCAAAAAATTAGAGGCCGTAGGAGGATGTAAAAGAAAATTTTCAAAGTTTACAAGAAACCAGTTCTCACGGTGTCAGGGTTGGACACGCAGTGTTGGGTTCTCTTTGATTGTGCTTTGTTTTATATTATCAATTTATATCTTTGGTTATAAATCTTCCCCTACGATAGAAGGGTTATTACTTTCATTCTTTTATAATGAAAAGACTTATTACATAAACTGAAAAAAAGTTTATAAGATGTATTATTTACTCACTACTGCGTTGATTGAGCCAGAGTGCCGTATGGAATGAATCTACGACATAAAAAACACAGAGCTACAAAATCTTCACGTAGTCACTCACGTGACTCCGAAGTAAAATAGTAAGATTAAATGAGAACTTACCAAGTTTGAAGTTTGATCGTTATTTTATGAGGAGGAACGATGAGGGATTACGTGCCCTCCCACTCCCAGCCCTCATAAAATAAATGATCATCTGGTAGTTCTAATCTATGTTGGGCCTTACTATCTTACTCCGGCTATTTGGTTCTGTGTTTTTCATGCCGCTGCTTTGAAGTATGCCGATCATGCGCCAGGCGGGGCTTCTTCACGTAATCCCTCATCGTTCCTCCTCATAAAATAACGATCAAACTTCAAACTTGGTAAGTTCTCGTTTAATCTTACTATTTTGACACAGCCAATGGTTGAGACATTTTTGAAAGGACGATAGTGTTAAAATATATATTCTCATTCTATTATGAGATTTCATAATCTCATAGATAGATTATCTACCTGGATAAAATAGATCTATTTATTTTTAATATGTGTTCAAAAGTATGTTTTAGTGTTCCTTGGTTTATTTTAAGTGGGGGTTGGGGTGGGGATGGAGGAAAGTTTTTTTTCAATCTCTTACCTCGACAGAGATGCGATTTTTTTCCGTTTCGTATCTCTGTCCCCACTGCGGCCTAACATCGTGGTTGGCGGCCTTTCCTGGAGACCGACGGGCGCTCCATGCCACGGGAGTCTGCGGGACGTCAACGTCGCGGAGCTTGCGATCCCTTTGTCGGGGATCAAAGCTTGAACCGCGGGGCCTGTGGGCTTTAACATCGTGAAGCCTGCGGTCTCTGGTAAGAAGAGGCCGATTCGGGAGCTCCATGCCGCGGAGAGAGTTACAACCGCCACGACGTGGGAGTTTCGATCACCCCGACGGGGGCTTCGACCGCCGGCTGTGGGTCTTTGATCGCCCCGACTGCGGATGGTTTGACAGCCCCGACCGCGGGCGAATAAAGAGGGAGAAGATTAAACTTTATTGCCTTCCATCACAGTGAGGAATGTGGAATCCACTGTGGTGGATGTTTATATTAACTTTTATGTGGGTGTGCGTCTTGTTGCTTTTCACTTAGTATGGCTGTACGGTAACTCAAATTTCACTGTACCTTAACTGGTACATGTGACAATAAACTGACCTTGAAACCTTGAAATCTTGAAACGAATCTACATGGAGATTGGTGTGTACATGAGTAGGGGGTCGAGTCTTTACAGGAAGCAGGGTGGGAAGATCTGTAGTCTAGATAGCTGTGGGAGTCAGTGGGTGTATAATAGATGTCAGTTGATAGTCTATCTTCTGTAATAATGGACTGCTCTGAATCTACGTCGAGGTGAGATTGATCCCTTCTGCTAGAGTCTGAGAGAGGGCTCTGGTCTGTGTGGTGTGTGGGTGCCCGACCAATGCGGTTTTCTCCCTGCACTGTGCAATGCTGGGGGCAGCTGCTCACAACTTCCTCACTGTGAAGCTGAGAACACAATAGCACAAGGACCAAAGTTCCTCTCCAGCAGAATTGTCAACCTCAGAAAAAGCAAGTTCCTGTCATTCACAGAAACAAGGAACTACAGATCTCCGGGAGTTACACAAAAAGCTGGAGAAACTCAGCGGGTGCAGCAGCATCTAAGAGGCAAAGGAGATAGGCGACGTTTCGGGTCGAGACCCTTCTTCAGACTGGTCAGGGATCAGGGAAACGAGAGATATAGACAGTGATGTGGAGAGATAAAGAACAATGAATGAAAGATATGCAAAAAAGTATCCATGATAAAGGGAACAAGCCATTGTAAGCTGTTTGTTGTGTGAAAATGAGAAGCTAGTGCAACTAGGGTGGGGGAGGGAGATAGAGATAGAGGGAATGCCAGGGCCCGAGGGCTGAGGGAGAGGTGGGAGGGGGAGGAGACAGCAAGGGCTAACAGAATTGAGAAAATTTAATGTTCAAGCCCAAAGGATGCAGACTCCCCAAGCGGAATATGAGGTGCTGTTCCTCCAACTTGCGGTGTTGCTCACTCTGGCCGTGGAGGAGGCCCAGGACCGAGAGGTCGGATACGGAATGGGAGGGGGAGTTGAAGTGCTGAGCCACCGGGAGGTCGGGTTGGTTTTTGCGGACCGAGCGGAGGTGTTCGGCGAAACGATCGCCAAGCCTCCGCTTGGTCTCACCGATATAGATCATCTGGCATCTGGAGCAGCGGATGCAGTAGATGAGGTTGGAGGAGGTGCAGGTGAACCTCTGTCGGACCTGGAAGGACTGCTTGGGTCCCTGAAAGGAGTGGAGGGGGGAGGTGAAGGGACAAGTGTTGCATTTCTTGCGGTTGCAAGGGAAAGTGCCCGGGGAAGGGGTAGAGCGGGAGGGGAAGGAAGAATTGACAAGGGAGTTGCGGAGGGAGCGGTCTATGCGGAAGGCAGACGGGGGAGAGATGGGAAGATGTGGCGGGTGGAGGGGTCACGTTGGAGGTGGCGAAACTGGCGGAGGACTATCTGTTGTATTTGCCGGCTGATGGGGTGAAAGGTGAGGACCAGGGGGACTCTGCCCTGGTTGCGAGTGGGGGAATGGGGAGAGAGGGCAGTGTTGCGGGGTATGGAGGAGACCCTGGTGCGAGCCTCATCAATAGTGGGGGAGGGGAATCCCCGTTCTCTGAAGAATTAGGCCATTTGTGATGACCTGGTGTGGAACACCTCATCCTGGGAGCAGATGCGGCGTAGACGAAGGAATTGGGAATAGGGGATGGAGTCCTTACAGGAAGCAGGGTGGGAGGAAGAGTAGTCCAGGTAGCTGTGGGAGTCAGTGAGTTTGTAGTGGATGTCGGTCAGGAGTGTATCACCTGCAATAGAGATGGTGAGGTCAAGGAATGGTAGGGAAATGTCGGAAATGGTCCAAGTGTATTTGAGTGCCGGATGGAAGTTGGTTGTGAAACTGACTTCATTCAGCTGCTGCACCCGCTGAGTTTCTCCAGCTTTTTGTGTAACCCTCGATTCTCCAGCATCTGCAGTTTCTTCGTTAACAACTACAGATCTCCATTCCTTTTTGCCCTGTTTTCACACCTTCGCACCTCCTATCTATCTAGTTCCCTTCTCCCTGACGTCATTCTGAAGAAGAGTCTCCACCCATGTCACCCATTCCTTCTCTCCAGAGATACTGCCTGCCCCGCTGAGTTACTCCAGCATTTTGTGTCTATCTTTGGTTTAATCTAGCAGCTGCAGTTCCTTCCTGCACATTCCATGACTGCCTGTTTGGAAAGAGGAACTGATACCAAGTGGGTGAGGTTAAAGAAAACCCAGGGTTCCCTCAAGGACAGGTAGCAACTGGCGCAGCGGGTAGAGCTGCTATTTCGAAGCACCAGAGACCCGAGATTGATCCTGACCTCGGGTGCTGTCTGTGTGGAGTTTGCACCTTCTCCTTGTGACTGCACGGGTTTCCTCCGGGTGCTCCACTTTCCACCCACTTCACAAACACGTACGTACTTGTAGGTTAATTGGTCTCTGTAAATTGCCCCTAATTATATATAGGTTTGGGTGAGAATGTGGGATAACATAGAACTAGGGTGATCAATGGTCGGCGTGGACTCAGTGGGCTGAAGGGCCTGTTTCCCTGCTGTATCTCTAAACTAAACTAAAGGTGAGGTAATGGGAGATCTCCATCCAGTGTGTGATGGGTGGGCTTGTGCTTCTGCCCAGTCTCTGCACCAGAGGGGGCAGCTCCCAGCCTGGGGGGGGGGGGGAAGAGGGGGAGGGGGAGGGAGAGGGGGAGGGAGGTTGCTGTTTGTGGTATTGGGGACTCCAGTTAAATGCTGCATACTGTGTCCAGACTGTCCTGCTGTTACTAGAAACTGTGTTCTATGCTCACGCCCTGTAACTGGGAATAAAAATCACAAATCTGCAACTGCAGAAATTTGAAATAAAAAACAAGAAAATACTGGAAACACTCGACAGGTCGGGCAGTATCTGTGGAAGGAAAAGCAAAATGCTGCCTGACCTGCTAAGTGTTTCCAACGTTTTCTGTTTAATGGAACAGGCGGTTCAGACTTGCTCACTTGCAGTTTTGTCTAGAGACTGTAATTAGGGAATCCTCTGCTATTATAGACCTCTGTATCAGGCTGCATGCTAATATAACTACTGTCCCCAAACTGCTGAGCCCCACTTACTGACAGTGTGGGTGCAGGTAGCAGCTGGCTAGCAGTGTGGAATGTACCAGTGAGTGGCTGTGTATAAGGTCATAAGTGATAGGGGCAGAATTCGAGGTAAATGAACCGCTTATTGGTAGTGATCAGATCATTAGTTATAATCTGCAATTTGAGAAGGAGAAGGTTAAATCGGAAGTGTCAGTGATGCAATTGAACAAAGGGGACTATGAAGGCATGAGAGAGGAGCTGGCCAAGGTAGACTGGAAAGGGATCCTAGCAAGAATGACAGTGCAACAGCAATGGCAGGGATTTCTGGGCATAATCCGGAAGATGCAGGATCATTTCATTCCAAAAAGGAAGAAAGATTTTAAGGGGAGTACGAGGCAACCGTGGCTGACAAGAGAAGTTAGGGATAGAATAAAACTAAAAGAAATGATGTATAACACAGCAAAGAGTAGCCGGAAGCCAGAGGATTGGGAAATTTTCATAGGACAACAGATTGAAACAAAACAGGCAATATAAGCTGAAAAGATGAAGTACGAGGAGAAGCTGGCCAGGAATATATAAAAGGACAGTAAAAGCTTCTTTAGATATGTCAAGGGAAAAAGGGTAGCAAAGTCAAATGTGGGTCCCTTGAAAGCAGACACACGTGAAATTATTATGGGCAACAAGGAAATGGCAGAAGAGTTGAACAGGTACTTCGGATCTGTCTTCACTAAGGAAGACACAAACAATCTCCCAGATGTACTGGAGGACAGAGGATCTAAGGGGTTAGAGGAACTGAAAGAAATTTTCAATAGGCAAGAAATAGTATTGGGTAGGCTAATGGGACTGAAGGATGATAAATCCCCAGGGTCCTCAGGGAGGTGGCTCTAGAAATAGTGGACGCATTGATGATCATTTTCCAATGTTCAATAGATTCAGGATCCGTTCTTGTGGATTGGAGGATAGCTAATGTTATCCCACTTTTCAAGAAAGGAGCGAGAGAGAAAACGGGGAATTACAGACCAGTTAGCCTGACTTCGGTGGTGGGAAAGATGCTGGAGTCAATTATTAAAGAGGTAATAATGGGGCATTTGGATAGCAGTAAAAGGATTAGTCCAAGTCAACGTGGATTAATGAAAGGAAAATCATGCTTGACTAATCTTCTGGAGGATGTGACAAGTAAAATGGATGAAGGGGAGCCAGTGGATGTAGTGTATCTAGACTTTCAGAAAGCCTTTGATAAGGTCCTGCACGGGAGACTGGTGACTAAAATTAGAGCACATGGTATTGGGGGTAGGGTGTTGGCATGGATAGAAAATTGGTTGGCTGACAGGAAGCTAGAGTAGGAGTGAACGGATCTTTTTCAGAATGGCAGGCAGTGGCGAGTGGAGTGCCGCAAGGCTCGGTGGTGGGGCCGCAACTGTTTACCATATATATTAATGATTTGGAAGAGGGAAGGAGCAACATTGGCAAGTTTGCGGATGACACAAAGCTGGGTGGCAGCGTGAACTTTGAAGAGGATGTGAGGAAGTTGCAGGGTGACATGGACAGGTTGAGTGAGTGGGCAGATGCGTGGCAGATGCAGTATAATATAGATAAATGTGAGGTTATTCACTTTTGCGGCAAAATCAAGGGAGCAGATTATTATCTCAATGGGGTTCGGTTAGGTAAGGGGGAGGTGCAGCGAGTGTATGCAGTCACTGAAAGTTGGCGTGCAGGTACAGCAGGCAGTGAAGAAACCTAATGGAATGTTGGCCTTCATAACAAGAGGATTTCAGTATAGGAGTAAAGAGGTTCTTCTGCAGTTGTATAGGGCTCTGGTAAGACCACATCTGGAGTATTGTGTACAGTTTTGGTCTCCTAATTTCAGGAAGGACATCCTTGTGATTGAGGCAGTGCAACATAGGTTCACAAAATTGATCCCTGGGATGGTGGGACTGTCATATGAGGAAAGATTGAAAAGACTAGGCTTGTATTCACTGGAGTTTAGAAGGATGATGGGGATCTTATAGAAACATATAAAATTATAAAAGGCCTGGAAAAGCTAGATGTAGGAAAAATGTTCCCAATGTTGGGCGAGTCCAGAACCAGGAGCCACAGTCTTAGCCATTTAAGACTGAGGTGAGAAAATGCTTTTTCATCCAGAGAGTTGTGAATTTGTGAAATTTCCTGCCACAGAGGGCAGTGGAGGCCAAATCACTGGATGGATTTAAGAGAGAGTTAAATAGAGCTCTAGGGTCTGTTGGAATCAAGGGATATGGGGAGAAGGCAGGCATGGGTTATTGATTGGGTACGATCAGCCATGATCACAATGAATGGCGGTGCTGGCTCGAAGGGCCGAATGGTCTCCTCCTGCACCTATTTTCTATATTTCTATTGTATTGTGGCTGATCCATCTCTCCCTTCTAACCACTGTGTCAGAGGCCTCAGCTAATTGTCCAGCGTGGGGAGAGTGTACACAGATTACATGGTGCAGGACCCAGGAGAGTGCACAGATTGCAAGCATTTCTCTGTTGTTGCTAGCAGTTGATTCAGAAACACACAAAATTATGGTGAACTGGTAACAGCTGATAGAGCCAAAGCCTCACTGGTGCATCAGAGACCCGGGTTCAACCCCGACCTTGAATGCTGCATGTGTGGATACTAATTGGAGTGACATCCAAAGGTCTGGAAAAAAATTTGGTCTGACATTGCCAAACGTACAAGGGTGCCAGATTATCAGAGTTTTAGTGTAGTCCCCATTTCACTTGGGCTGAGAAGACACCAGCCATATACTAGCACCGAATGATGAAGATGTGTAAAGAGATACATTGAATGGAGATTATTGTGCAACTGTAGGGAAGGAGGATCACATTACATTGAAGGCCACTTTGTTCAAGTCAAGTCAAGTCAAGTTTATTTGTCACATACGCATACGAGATGTGCAGTGAAATGAAGTGTGGCAATGCTCGCGGATTGTGCAAAAACAAAACTACAAAAACAGAATAGAACAGAATCAGTAAGTACATATTTGTGAGAAAAAAAATAGCAATTTTAAAAAGACACAACACAACAGTAAATTGGTACAGTAAGTTAGTCCCTGGTGAGATAAGAATTTACAGTCCTAATGGCCTCTGGGAAGAAACTCATTCTCATCCTCCCTGTTTTCACAGCATGACAGCGGAGGCGTTTGCCTGACCGCAGCAGCTGTTGCTGGGGTGGAAGGGGTCCCCCATGATCTTGTTGCTCTGGATTTGCACCTTAATTCAATTGAATTATTTTAAAAACAAAATCTGAAATGAAGCACTTCTTCAGGGCGCTACAAGGAACTGCGGGTGCTGGTTTAAAAAAATAAGACACAAAGTGCTGGATTAACTCAGGGGTCCCCCAAAATGTTGCTGGCTCTGGATCTGCACCTTCTGATATATAGTTCCTGCAGAGGGGCGAGTGTAGTTCCCATAGTGCATTCGGCGAACGCACTACTCTCTGCAGAGCCTTCTTGTCCTGGGCAGAGCAGTTCCCAAACCAGATTGTGATGTTTCCGGACAAGATGCTTTCTATAGCCGCTGATTAGAAGCACTGGAGGATCCTCAGAGATTCTCTGAATTTCCTCAGCTGTTTGAGGTGGTAAAGGTGCTGCCTTGCCTTACTCACCAGTGCTGCAGCGTGTGATGTCCATGTCAGATCCTCTGAGATGTGGACTCCCAGGTATTTAAAGCAGCTCACCCTATCAACAGTATCCCCATTTATCTTCAGTGGTGTGTACGTCCGTGGATGCTGTGCCCTCCTAAAGTCCACGATCAGCTCCTTAGTTATTTTGACATTCAAGAGGAGGCTGTTATCCTGACACCAGAGTGCCAGATCAGCCACCTCCTCCCGGTAGGCCTTCTCATCATTTTCGGTGATCAGGCCCACCACCACCGTGTCATCAGCAAACTTGATTATAGAGTTGGAGCTGAACATAGCCACACAGTCATGTGTGCACAGGGAGTACAGTAGGAAGATGGGAAGATGGAGAATGTTGACCAACACGTTCTAGGACAGGATATACATTTGGACGTATCTCAAACGCTTTCCCTTGAGGTGAAGATAAATAGTGCTGGCTACATATGTACAATGGGCTGATGAGTTAAAGGGAGACAAACTGCTGGGTTGAAATGCAATGGATCCAGTTATCTATCATGATGATGGACTGGATGGTTACAGCACACAAGGAGGCCATTTTGCTCATCTCATCCCTACTAGAGCAACCTTTTAGTTCCATGCAATGGCTCTTTAGTTTAGTTTAGTTTTGTTTATTGCCACACGTATCAAAGTAGGGTGAAAAACTTTTGTTCTGTGCTAACCAGTCAGTGGAAAGACAATACACGATTACAATCGTGCCATTTACAGTGTACAGATAGATGATACAGGGAGTAACGTTTAGCGCAAGCTAATGTCCAGTAAAGTCCAATCAAAGATAGTCCGAGGGTCTCCAATGAGGTAGATAGTAGCTCAGGACTGCTGTCTAGTTGTTGGTAGGAAAGATGAGTTGCCTGATAGCTGCTGGGAAGGAACTGGCCCTGAATCTGGAGGTGTGAGTTTTCACACTTTTATACCTTTTGCCCGATGATAGAGGGGGGGTACGACTTGTCCTTGATTATGCTGGTGGTCTTGCCGAGACAGCTTGGGGTGTAACTAGAGTGAATGGAAGGGAGGTTGGTTTGTGTGATGGCCTGGGCTGCGTCCACAATTCTCTGCAATTTCTTGCCGTATTGGACGGAGCTATTCCCAACCCATGCTGTGATGCATCCCGATAAAATGCTTTCTACGGCAACTCTGTAGTTGGTGAGAATAGTCGGGGACATGCCGAACTTCCTAAGCCTTCTAAGGAAGAAGAGGCGCTTTTTCCGTAGCCTCACAAATATGGCGACTTCTCTCGAAGAACATAATAGAGCCTCATGTTCCCGACTCCAATCAAATGCTGCAATTTTTTTTATCCATGTGCCTCTTAATTCTCTTCCTCTTTCCTTTGAACCTATGACCTCCCATCCTCGCCCCTTACTAAAAGTAATGCTCTTCCATTCGCCAGTGTGTGCTGATCCTTATTATTGTAAATCGTCTCTGGACTTCTCCCTAACTTCTTACCAACTTCTTGTTGTGACCAAAATTGAACACAATACTCTGGTTGAGGTCAGCTGCGTTTTATACTTCTGCTTTTCTGCTTTTATACTCTGCCTTTTTTGATGAAGCTCAGATATTTACCCCCTGTCCTCCTGCCCAGCCACTTTCAGTGACATACGCCATACTCACTCCAGCACTTTGTGTCCTTTTGTGTATGAAACAGAATCTGCTGTTCCTGCTTTCCGCAAGAGAACATGCAAATCCTATACAGTTATAGTATTACAGGATGGAACCGAGTCATTGTGAGGCAGCAGCACGACTGCTGTGCCACTTTACATAAACATACACCAGTATAGCACAGGAACATTGCTTCTGATTTCTATCATGAATGGATCTCACTGCAAGCAATACCCTATCCATGTGTGTGTCGAATGTTTTTGGATCGCATTAACATTCACAGCTAATCTTTCATTTCTCATATAAATTTTACTTCCCCTCTGACTCTTCTATAAAGAATCTGGTGTTTGCAACCCGACATTTGTCACGACTAACTTGCCTTCTCTCCCGACTCAGGCGGGGAGCAGGTACCACCGATAGTGGGCATGGATTGGATTGACTGAGGTGGTGTTTACTTTAGTTTAGTTTAGAAATAGAGTGCGGAAACAGGCCTTTCGGCCCTCCGAGTCTGTGCCGACTGGCGATCCCCGCACACTAATAGCCCTGTCCCACAGTGCGAGTTCATTCAAGAGCTCTCCCGAGTTTAAAAAAAATCAAACTCATGGTAAGCACGGAGAATGAACGTAGCGGGTACGTTGGAGCTTGGGGACGTCTCTTGGCGCTAACGGCAGGTACTCGGGAAGACTCGCTAACGGCAGGTAAGCACGGGAAGACTCGTGAAGATTTTTCAACATGATGAAAAATGTCCACGAGAGCCCCGAGTACCGACGAGTGGCCATTACCGTAAATCTCCGAGTTCGAATCAGGGCAAACTCGGGAGAATTTGTGGGATGAACTCGTACCATGGGACAGGCGTTTTACACTGGCCGACATGTCTTTGGAGTGTGGAAGGAAACCGGAGATCCCGGAGAAAACCCATGCAGGTCACGGGAAGAACGTACGAACTCCATACTGACAAGATCATCCTTCAGCCTCCTGTGTTGAAGTCCGAGCCTGCCTAGAACTCAGGCCCTCCAGTCCTGGCAACACCCTTATATTTCAGAGATTAATTTCCAAGGGTAGGCTTGAACCCGGGTGCTGTGAGGCAGCAGCTCTACCAGTTGCACTATTGTGCCGCCCTTTTTAAGACTATTTCCATGGAGTGAAGAACGCTGTGTGGTGACATTATTGAAGTGTGTAGGAAGGAACTGCAGATGCTGGTTCACAAAAAGCTGGAGTGACTCAGCGGGACAGGCAGCATCCCTGGAGAGAAGGAATGGGTGACGGTTCGAATCTGAAGAAGGGTCTTGACCCGAAACGCTGAGTTACTCCAGCTTTTTGTGTCTATCTTCGGTGACATTATAGAGGTTTATAAAATCATAAGGAATATAGATCAGGTGAATAGCCACAGTTTTTTTTTTCTCCAGGGTAGAGAAGTCATCGGGCTTAGGTTTAAGGTAAGAGCGGAAAAATGTAAACGGAACCAGAGGGGCAACTTTTTCACAGAGGATTGTGAAAGAGGAACTGATAGAAGTGAGTACAATTATAACATTTAAAATATATTTAGATAGGTACAATGGATAGGAAAGGTTTAGAGGGAAATGGGCCAATTGCTGGTAAATGGGATAAGCATTGATTTGCATCTTAGTTGCCAAAGGTAAGTTGGGCTGAAGGCCATGTTTTCATGTTGTATAATTCTATCAATCTATGAATCCACAAATGTCAGGCCATGACCCAAGCTCTCCTTGTCTGTCTAACCTTCCATCCCGCGACTCAGACTGCCTGCCTGCATTTTCTCCAGAGCAAGAACATCCTTCCTCAGATACGGAGACCAAAATTGCACACAGTACTCAAAGAAACTCTCACCAAGGCCCTGTACCATCTCCCCGTGCCTGTACTCAAGTGGTCTCAGTGTGAAGGCCAGTGCACAGTTTATCTTCATAATCACCTGCTGCATGTGTGCATCTTAAACAACTAATGCACACGCACACCCAAGTCTTGTTGCACCTCCCATTTCTTAATAATTTAGATATTAATCTCCCTACTTATTTTTTGTGCCACCAAATTGACATCACATTTATCTACATTTTACTGCAACTTGCTCACATTTGCCCAGTCACTCTACCTGTCCAAAGCACACTGGAGTTGAGCTGTATCCACTTTGACAGCTCCCCCTCTGACCCTCAACTGCAAATTTGGAGATATTATGCTCATGTAAATCATTAATATATCTAATTATCTAAGAGCTGGGGACCTAGCACTGATCCCTGTTTACTTCACCAGTCACAGTGATGTAATTCACAGGAGAACCTATTTGTTCCTACTAGCCCCTTCCTGTCTGCCAACCAGCTCTCCTTCCACATCAGTCCCATCTGCTGTAAGTTGGCACCCTAATCTCTAACGTGGCACTTTATCAAAAGCTTTTTGAAAGCTCATATATGCTACATCTATTCAAAAAATACCAGGTTTTTTTTAAAGCATGATCTCCCTTTTGTGCAGATCATCAACTGCCTCTATGTACCTATTACCTTCATCAGCAGTTGGTCTATAGCTTACTGTGCCTTATCGCAGAACCAAAGTAATTGTCCAATTGTTCTGCCATTTGTCGTTACCCATTATAAATTCCTCTGCTTCCAACTGGGAGGGAATTGTCTTCAAGAATCTGTTTGCTCTCCATTTATTCATGGAAACTTTTATGATCAGTTTTTATCTTTTCTCCAAGCTTACACTATTTTCCCTGTGTTACTTAATCCCTTGGTTCTTGTTTGCTGAGTTCCAAATTGTTCTCAGTCCACACCCACTCAAGCCAGCACCGCCATTCAATATGATCATGGCTGATCATCCAAAATCAGTACCCCGTTCCTGCTCTCTCCCCATATCCCTTGATTCCGTTGGGCCAAGAGCTATCTAACTCTCTCTTAAAAACATCCAGTGAATTGGCCTCCACTGCCTTCTGTGGCAGAGAATTCCACAGATTCACAACTCTTTGGGTGAAAATCTCAGTCCTAAATGACCTACCCATTATTCTCAAACTGTGACCCCTGGTTCTGGACTCCCCCAACGTCGGGACCATTTTTCTGCACATAGCAGAATTGTATATGTTTCTATAACATCCCCTCTCATCCTTCTATTTCTGTCGCAGGCAATGTTTGTCATTGCTTATCCACTATCATTCCCCAATTTACCGTAGCGAACTCTTGTCCCACATAGTTGAGTGAATAGCGACAAGTCTGAGTACAGTAGGGAGATCCATAATCTGTTTGAATGTTGCCAGAATAACAATCTTACTCCCGATAGCAAGACCAAGGGGATGATGGTTGACTTCAGGAAGGGAAATCCGAGGGTCTAGCTGTCTTCATCAATGAGACAGTGACGTAGAGAGTCAACAGCTTCACATTCCTGAGCTTGCACATCTCTGAAGATCCATCCTGGGCCCAGGACATTGATGCAATCACAAAGAACTAGCAATGCTCCACTTACTCAGATGCGGCACGGTAGCGCAGAGGTGGAGTTGCTGCCTTACAGAGCTTAGAGCACCAGAGACCTGGGTTCGATCCCGTCCGGGTGATGTCTGTACGGAGATTGTACGTTCTTCCCCGTGACCTGCATGGGCTGTCTCCGAGATCTTTAGTTTCCTCTCACACTCCAAAGACGTACAGGTATGTAGGTAAATTGGCTTGGTAAATGTGAAAATTGTCCGTAGTGTGTGTAGGAGAGTGTTAATATGTGGGGATCGCTGATCGTTGTGGACTGATCAGCGATCCCCACGGAAGGGCCTGTTTCCGCAGTGTATCTCTAAACTTAAACTATTGGCAGAGTTGCCGAATACTCTTATGAAACATCTACATCTACAGCTGCACAGTGGAGTGCACTCTGACTGGTTGAATCACGGCCTGATTCAGTAACACGAAAGCCCGAGAACAAACAAGTTGGCAGAAAGTGGTGGGTATTGCCCAGACCATCATGGGTATTGACATCCTCACCATTGAAGAGATCTACGGGAAGCACTGCCTGAAGAATGCAGCTATTGCCATAAAAGACCTACACCATCCAGGCCACCCTCTCATCTCACTGCTCCCATCAGCAAAGAAGGTGCAGGAACCAGAGAAATGTGACCTCCAGCTTCAGAAACAGCTTCTCCCCAGTACACATCAGCCTCTTGAACCACCAGAAGTCCAACGCTACCTGAGCAAAGAACCTGTTGCAGGTGGCACGATGTATTCCAGCTTGAACTGTAATTGTCTGGTTACCTAGTGTAACTGATTTATTTATTGAGTATTGTTATTGTTTTGTTGTGCTAATGTACCCATAAAGCTGGAGCAAGAAAGAATTTCATTGTTCCATTCCCAGAGCCAATGACAACTAAACACTCTTGACTCATGAGAGAGATTCACAACCTGGCCTCAGAACCAACCACCATCACTCTCCACCTGAACGAAGAATTCATACAGGGTGGGAACAGGTCTTTCAGCCCAACCTGCCTCCAACATGGGACCAACATGGCCCATCTGTACTAGTCCCACCTGTGTACGTTTGGCCCATACCCCTCTAAACCATTCCTACCCATGTACCTGTCTATTTTTTTCTTAAAGGTTGTGATGTTCCTTGCCTCAACTATCTCCTCTGGCAACTCATTCCATACACTCACCACCCTTTGTATGGAAAAGATACCGCTCAGATTCCTAGTATATCTTTTCCCCTTCACCTTAAACCTTGCTTCTTCATATGGGCCCATGAACAATATTATACAATACTCAGTCCAGGATGGCCTGCTCTCCAGATTAGTTCCTCAATATATTGGTGCATAAAACAATCCTAAATACATTCCAGGAATTCCTTCTTCACGGTATAGCATCAAAGTTCATAATGATAATCATAATTTATTAGCCAAGTGTGTTTTGCAACATACGAGGAATTTGGTTTGCCATACAGTCAAAACAAAAAAGCAACAAGACACAAAACTATATTAAAATTTGATATAAACATCCACCACATCGGCTCCTCCACATTCCCCACTGTGATGGAAGCGTTAAAGTCTCATCTTCTTTCCTCCTTTCCTCCCGCGGTCGGGGGGAGTCAAACCATCCGCAGCCGGCGATCGAGCTCCCACGTCGGGGCGGTCTAAACTCCCGCATCGGGACGGCCGCAACTCCTGCGGCTTGGAGTTCTCGAAATCGGTCCCTCACCAGGTACAGCGAGCTTCACGATGTTAAAGTCCGGAGCTGCCGTGGTTGGAGCTCTAGAAGTCCCAGCAAGAGGCCGCCAACTCCACGATGTTAGGCCGCAGTGCAGATGGAGATGCCACACGGAAAACGTCGCATCTCCGTCGAGGAAAGAGATTTAAAAAGTTTCCCCCATCCCCCCCACAAATACAAAAACTAAAGATAAGCTAAAACATACATTTACAACAAACTAAAAACACAAAGAATGAAAAAGACAAAGACAGACCGTTGGCGAGGCAGCTATCATGCAAGTTGATCCATTGATTACATTTTTACCCTTATTTCATACATCTCTAATTTTCTCACTTAATGCCATTACTATTACTTTTTTGGGGATCTGTATTTAACTTCCAGTAACATTCTGTATTTCTTGCTTTAACCCATCCATATTCAGAGCGACAAATCACATTCACGGTTGCACTAATCTCCTCTTTAATCAACACTAGCAGCTCACCTTCATTTCCAGAACCTGCCCTTCCCACAGATCTGAATAATCTTTCTACCCCTTTTTTTCCAGGGGTATTCACTTCACAAGAGGACTGCAGAGATAAAAAACGCTGCAAATTCACGGCCTGTGATCAGGAAGCAGAACCTGAGCTGAATATTTCAGATGAGCTTTTGTCTTTGAAAGAGGAGCTACATGAGTGGATGGTTCAGCATTCCTGTGAATCCTCACCCTACAAACTCTGTGTCCAGCTAACGTGTAAAAAACATCTTTTGTCTCTCTTAATAAAGAAGAATGGTACGTAACCATGGGAAGTGTCAAGAGAGGTATCGACCTCCAGAGGGTGATGGCGGGAAGGATTGGCGGAGAACGGGCAGGGGATTTATAGAAGGTCGCAGGTTTAGAGAAAGGGCTGACTGATTTCCGGGATTGGTTCTGGCTGGGCAAGTCTCACGGATTGGGAAATAATAACGGAAGCTTTCAGAGAGGTATGTGGAGAATTAATAAGAACAGAGAGTAAAGAGCGCTACCTGGGATATTTTCACAAGGACTAGTGGAACATCATAGAGTTATACAGTACGGTTGTTCAGCCCAACTGGTACATGTTGACCAAGATGTCCACCTGAGGTAGTATCCTTTGCTTGTGTTTAGCTCATATCCTCTAAACCATTTACCCTGTCCAAATGTCTCTGTGACATTGTAATTGTACTGACCTGTACAGCTTCATTGGCAGCTCCTTCCATAGACCCTCTGTGTGAAGTTGCCCCTTAGACCCATTTACATCTTTCCCCTCTGCGGCAGTCTCTGGATTATCCGAGCAGCTCAATCTTTGCCTCTGTGTGTGGCTGCAGTCCCTCATGTCCGTGGGCTGGAAGAAGTCTTAGCCTGAGACTACTTGATTAGTGCGGGTGTCAAGGGTTATGGGGCGAAGGCAGGAGAATGGGGTTAGGAGGGCGAGAGATAGATCAGCCACGATTGAACAGAGTTGTTACAGAACAGCCATAGACTTGATGGGCCTTATGGCCTAATTCTGCTCCTATTACTTACGACCTTATGACACGTCTGTTAAATTCCATCAGGTGAGGTATAATAGATAATAAAATGATATTTTAAAGCAGTCAGTGGGAAAATTTTACAGCCTTTAGCATGAAATTAATACTTTTGCCGACAAATAGGAACATGTGAGAAATGAGGTGACCAGTTGAATATCAAAGGGGATGTCAGTACTCGGTTGAGCATTGAGATGGTAACAGGATGGATAAAGTGGAAGTATAACTCCTGTAAAGTAGCCCGGTGGTGATTAGTTTTGTAATAACTATTTTTTCCCTCTCGTGTGTGATTCATGTCAATTTTCTTCTAAACCATTTATAACAGAAGAACAGAATAAGGTTGCACTGTGCGGTTGTGAGAGAAAAACAGGACAAAACACTCCACAATGGAACGGGTGTAGGTGTCCCGAAGGTGATGGCGGTACATCACCATCATGCTGCTGTGTGTCAACATCAAAAAGCTCAGAAAATCAGGCTGGCACCGGCGAGCAGAACGAAAATTCTTGCCACTCGGACGCGCTGGAGGATGTTCAATGTGATGGCAATTACCGTAAGCTTTTAAAAACTGTAGTATGCGACTCCCTTATCCAGCTGCAGCAGGGTGGAGAATCTATGTTCAACTCCGGTTTAACTCCTGCAACAACAAGCCCAACAACAAATGGCGGTAAGCATGAATAAAAGATTCAATCACAGAGTGAGCAGGTCCATCCATTATAATTTGATTCAATATCCTTCACTCTTGTCCCATTCCAGATTCCAACTTGCCCAGAGACCAGGGACTATAAATATTTATTTAAGTTTAACTTGTCACGTGTACCAAGGTACAGTGAAAAGTTTTTGTTTGCGTGCTATCCCGTCAAAGATACATGATTACAATCAAGCAGCCACAGTTCACAAATAACGTGAACTGTAGCGGCACCTAGTGGTGGCCTGGGTATTGTGCGCGGTCACGTGAGCGCGGGAGCGTTTCTCGCGGGTTTTTTGGTAAACCGCGAGAAACGAAGTTCGAGTGAGCTTCGTTAATTTTGGCTATGTTATATCGACTCGGGTAATCGCTTTATTTTCGTTTAAAAATAAAGAACTTTGTTATACCCGACTGTCTCGACTCGCCAAAGTACATTTAGTGCAAAGATACAACGTTGAAATCCGATAAAGTTTAGTTTAGTTTAGAGATACAGTGTAGAAGCAGGCCCTTCGGCCCACCAAGTCCACACTGGCTAACGATCAACCATTCACACCAGTTCTGTCCTACACACTGGAGACAATTTTCAGAGGCCAATTAACCTACAAACCCACACATGTTTGGAATGTGGGAGGAAACCGGAGCACCCGGAGGAAATCCGCGCGGCCACAGGGAGAACGTACAAACTCTGTACAGACAGCACCCGCAGTCAGAATCGAACCTGGGTCCCTGGTGTTGTAAGGCAGCAACTCTGTGTCGCTTCAAGCATGACTAAAGATAGTTTAACGGTCTCCAATGAGGTAGTCAGGACTGTACTCCAGCTGATGGGAGGATTTGTGTAGTTGCCTGCTAACAGCTGGGAAGAAAAGCTGGGAGGTGCTGTGAACGGAACCTGACATTAACTCTGTTCTGCAGAATGGAAACAATCGTCATCTCACAAGCTAATTCTAATCTGTGTGGTTGTGCCAATTTGCATTCTTGGGCTGATTTGCATTGTCGCTGGAATTTGCAAAGTCAGAAGGAAAAGAAATAGGAAATCGAACAAAACCAACGGTAAGAAAGAGTGTAGCATTTTTGCTTTATTTTTAGAAAATTGTGTTTAAGGGCAAGTTCCTTACAAAGATTTCAAAATGTATCTCTTCTATCTCATTGCATGTATGGTGATGGATTCAAAGCACTGGTCCCAAGGTAGGAATGGACTTCATTCACTTTTGTGCAGTTTTTGTCTGCTTTTGCTCATTTTGATGAAATTTTCAAGTTGCATTCCTTCAACTCCAGGGCTGCCGATGTCCCAGTGATTGCAGAGATTGAGGGTAAGTC
This sequence comes from Okamejei kenojei, assembly GCA_035221665.1. Taxonomy (NCBI): domain Eukaryota; kingdom Metazoa; phylum Chordata; class Chondrichthyes; order Rajiformes; family Rajidae; genus Okamejei; species Okamejei kenojei. Next base: position 5,370,135 of record CM069169.1, on the reverse strand, counting down.
ACAAATATTTCTACCCTGCTTTTCTGAGTTGATCTAGTAATTTGAAGCTAAACGCACATTGTCCTCTCGGCTCTTGGTCTAGTTGGCGTGTATAATGCGGTACCCGGGAGGAAAGAGGAAGACAACAGCCACGTGGCATACTCAGTGACAAAGGTTCAGGTAGAAAGGCCTGGCGGAGGGAGAGGCAGCACTTATTCTGCGGAGCATGTGTACTGCTACATCAAAGATCCAGTGGCAACAGGGTAAGGAGCAAGGCAGTGTTCACGACCATAAACCCTCAACTCTAACGCTTCTTTTTGTCATCGAGTATTATAAAGTTATTAATGGGATGGAGAATATCGGTTTCTCTTTGAGTTCTCCAAAGTAGAATGCAACTCAAGTTTCTATTTTGGCTATCATATCATGGAGGTTAATGCCCCTGTCCCACTTAGGAAACCTGAACGGAAACCTCTGGAGACTTTGCGCCCCACCCAAGGTTACTGTGTGGTTCCCGGAGGTTTTTGTCCTCCGGCAACCACCTTCAACTAGCTACAATCGTAACCGGCTTCGACTAAAAACTGACTGATTTTTAAAACAGAAACCACTTTCGACCATTAGGGAGACTGACAAAAACCTCCAGCGCAAAATCTCCAGAGGTTTCCGTTCAGGTTTCCTAAGTGGGACAGGGGCATTGGGAAACCTGAACAGAAACCTCTGGAGACTTTGTGCCCCACCCAAGGTTTCCATGCGGTTCCCAGATGTTCCCGGAGGTTTTTGTCAGTCTCCCTAATGGTCGAAAGTGGTTTCCGTTTCTTTTATGTTCCACCGATTATTTCAAAAAATTCAAAACCAGCCGCGACTAAAAATAAGTTGCCGTTTTAAAAATCGGTTATTTTTTAGTCGAAGCCGGTTATGATGCTAGTTGAAGGTGGTTGCCGGAGGTTGCAGGTAGTGGAAGGTAATGCCCCTGTCCCACTTAGGAAACCTGAACGGAAACCTCTGGAGACTTTGTGCCCCACCCAAGGTTTCCGTGAGGTTCCCGGTCAGTTTCGACCATTAGGGAGACTGACAAAAACCTCCGGGAACCGCACGGAAACCTTGGGTAGTGCGCAAAGTCTCCAGAGGTTTCTGTTCAGGTTTCCTAAGTGGGACAGGGGCATAAGACCTCCCTGGTGGAATAAAACTGGGTGAAATAAAGGTCTTACCTTCCACTACCTGCAACCTCCGGCAACCACCTTCAACTAGCATCGCAACTGGCTTAGACTAAAAAATTACCGATTTTTAGTCGCGGCCAGTTTTGAATTTTTTGAAATAATCACCGGAACATAGAAGAAGCAGAAACCACTTTCGACCATTAGGGAGACTGACAAAAACCTCCGGGAACCGCACGGAAACCTTGGGTGGGGCGCAAAGTCTCCAGAGGTTTCCTAAGTGGGACACGGGCATAAGGCTTTAAAGGAAGTGCAGCAAAGTTTAAAGGCGATGGGCAGGGCAAGTTTTTTTGCAGGGAGTGGAGGATGTCCAGAACATGCTGCCAGGAAAGGTGATGGAGGCAGATATGATAGTGGCATTTAAGTGGCTTTTCGAAAGGCACAATGGATATGCAGGGAAAGAAGGGATATAGATCATGTGCAGGAGAGCAGGTTAGTTTAAATGCTTCATGTTCGGCACTGAGAATGTGCGACAAAGAACCTGTTGCTGTGTTGTACTATTCTGTGCCCTATGTTCGATGGCCATCCAATATAGGGTCGTAGAGCTGTACAACAAGATGGCAGTCTCCTTGCACCACTTCATCCATGCCAACCATGTGCCCAATGGGTGAGTCCTCATAGTCTACACCTGACCCAAAACACTCTCTACATGTCATTACTACTTTCTCTGGAGGGCCCATTCCACAGATGCACCATCTTCTATGTAACCCTAACCCTAACCCTAATTCTTGTTGTATGACTGCAGAAACCAAATTTCCTTTGACCTTCATTTGAGGTTCAAATGACAATAAACGGTATTGTATTGTAAAAAAATGTAGCCCCCTGGACCTTTTAATACCTATGCTCTATAGTTTTAGGTCTTGTCGGACAGAGAGATCAGTGGAGAATACAAACATGCTCGGGTAGTTTGAGCTTGATAGTTTGAGCTTTGTACGCGGCAGATCGTGTCTTACTAATGTGATTGAGTTTTTTGAGGAAGTGACAAATGAGATTGATAAGGGTAGGGCAGTGGATGTTGCATACATGGATCTTAATAAGGCTTTTAATAAGGTCCGTCAGATAATACATATATTAAGATGTATGATATTCATGATGACTTGATCTTATGGATTCTGAACTGGCCTCTTCATAGAAGACAGAGGATTGTAGTGGAAGATAGATTATTCTGGCTGGAGGTCTGTGACCAGTGGAGTATCACAAGAATCTGTGCTGAGACCTCTACAGAACGTGATATATATTACCGACCTGGACATACGTGTAGATTGCGTGGTAAATGTAGATTATGTACATTGGTGAGTAAATTTTCTGATGAACCCAAAATTGTAAGAGTTGCAAAGAGTGAGGATGTCAGAAGATACAGCAGGATATAGATCAGCAGGAGAAATGGGCAGAGAAATGGCAGATGTGGCCTAATGGGCGGATGAAATGGCAGATGAGGTGTGACACTTTGGGAGGTTGAATTTAGGACAAAGGACAAAGGACATTTATTGTCACATACACCAATTGGTGTAGTGAAATTTGACTTGCCATGCAGCACACAGAATAAAGACAAGACACACAACACTAAAGAATTAACAATGAACATAAAAACACCCCCCCACGATGGTTCCCACTGTGGGGGAAGGCACAAAGTCCAGTCCCATCCCCAAGGATTTGAGTACATGTTGTACAGGGTCTTGGTGAGACCACACCTGGAGTCGTACAGGGTCCTATTGCCATAGGGGAGTGCCTCACGCATTCCTGTCGAAGCACTATGGAATTTAGGAGATTGAGAGGGGATCGAAACTTACAAAATTCCTTAAGCAGGCCAGGAAGATTGTTCCCGATGTTGGGGAAGTCCAGGACAAGGGGTCTTCTCCTTTAAGCCGGATGAGAAAGACTTTTCACACAGATGGTGCTCTGGAACTCTCTGGAGGGTAGTTGAGGCGTTGGGAGAGTCCCTCACAGCGGCTTGGGACACGGTGCAGGCTGGTTTCTAATGGCCGCTTCCTTACCGGAGTCCGCGGCTTCCGAAGCTGAGAAGGGCGCGCCGATGGAGCTCCTTTTTAAGGGGAAAATATAATTATTGGCAAGATCCATAAAAGCATTGAAGTCAAGGGGGATCTTAGAATCCAAGTTCATAGCTCACTGAAGGTGGCAGCGCAAATAGATAGGGTGATAACGACATACAGTATGGCATGCCTGGCTTCATTGCTAGAGGCATTGAATATAAGAAACAGGAAGTCATGATGCAGGTCTAAATGACTTTGGTTAAGGGTATTTGAAGTATTGTGTGTAATTCACCAAAATCGCCAATTTTAGTGTTGTCTTAAAACGTACTAACCATGCCACTTACATTTACATCCAAATCATTGATATAAATAACAAACAATGGAACCACCACAGATTCTGGTGACGCACCATTTATTTCAGGCCTCCAGTCTGAAAAGTAGTTTGCTGCCCCCACCTGTCACCTATCCAAGACAATTTCGTATCCCATTTATTAGCTCATCATGGATCTCGTGCAATCTAACCTTCCAGACCAGTCTACCATTTGGCACTTGTCAAAAGGCCTTGCTGGAGTCTCTGGGGATTATGTCTACCGTGCTGCCCTCAGAGGGAGAGAGGGACGGAGACAGAGAAAGATAGAAAGAGACAATGCTCGAGGTAGGAAAGACAAGAGAGGAGAAAAAGTGAGAGTAGGTACAAAGAGAAAGGGGAGACAATTAGTGAATGAGAAATTGAGCGAATGAGAGATAGAGGGAACAAGAGATAGGAACAGAGGGGGAGAAGGGAGTATCAGAAGTGAAAGAGAGCAGAATTACACACATGAGAGAGACGGAAGGCAAACAGGGCTACGAAGAGTGGGTGACAGAGAAACCCACGTCGGAAGTGAATGTGAGAACTTAACTCTATATTGGATCGAAATCTAGAACTGGAAAAAAAAGTGACATAATTAAGTCTCCACATTTAGTGCAATTGTAATTTCACTTAGTTTATTTTCTGTTTTCTAGTGATGGAGCCAAAACGGAAATACAGGGAGAAGGAAGTAAGTATGGTGGCTCATTGTGCCTGTGTGTGTCTGTCTGTCTCCCTTCATGTTTGTCTCTCCCTATCTGCATCCATCTTGTGTTCTTCTGTTATTCTTTCCTCTGGTTAATATAATCCCCATTGGCCAACCGTATGTCCTAAATCTCTCCGACTTAGACCGTGCCTGTGTCCAGTCTCCTTCGCTTTATCCAACCAGCTGGGAGTGATAGACTCGGCTTGTACTCGCTAGAATTTAGAAGATTGAGGGGGATCTTATAGAAACTTAGAAAATTCTTAAGGGGTTGGACAGGCTAGATGTAGGAAGATTGTTCCCGATGTTGGGGAAGTCCAGGACAAGGGGTCACAGTTTAAGGATAAGGGGGAAATCTTTTAGGACCGAGATGAGAAAAACATTTTTCGCACAGATTGGTGAATCTCTGGAACTCTCTGCCACAGAAGGTAGTTGAGGCCAGTTCATTGGCTATATTTAAGAGGGAGTTAGATGTGACCCTTGTGGCTAAAGGGATCAGGGGGTATGGAGAGAAGGCAGGTCCATGATACTGAGTTGGATGATCAGCCATGATCATATTGAATGGCGGTGCAGGCTCGAAGGGCCGAATGGCCTACTCCTGCATCTATTTTCTATGTTTCTATGATCTTCATATCTTCATATCCAGGCAGAGACCCCGTGGATGCAGGTCAACAACCCAAAGCTTCCTCAGCGGTGGAGGAAACCCCGCGTGGCCAGCAGCAGCCTGAGGAACCTGCAGCCACGCCTGCTGACCAGGGGTATTCTGTGATCGGACCCCCCAGCTACAGAGACAGCGCACTCCCACCCGCGGGCAGAGGACGAAGAAAATCCTGATTAGCCATAAGACGAGGACTCCTACATGAGACACCCAACAGAAGAAAGAAGATGGATAACCTGTGGGGTACAATTACTTTGAATGTGCACCACAGAAGCACAATGGTACAAGGTGTTTATTACAATAAAAAGTGGGTTAGAAATTGAATTGTTACATTGGATGAAGTAGCCTTACAAGTGTTTTATGTGATAGGAGCAGAATTAGGCCATTCGGCCCACCAAGTCTACTCCGCCATTCAATCATGGCTGATCTATCTGTCCTTCCCAACCCCATTCTCTTGCCATCTCCCCATAACCCCTGACACCCGTACTAATCAAGAATCTATCTCTGCCTTAAAAATATTCATTGACTTGGCCTCCACAGCCTTCCACATATTCACCACCCTCTGACTAAATAAATTCCTCCTCATCTGCTTCCCATAGGAACGTCCTTTAATTCTGAGGTTATGACCTCTGGTCCAAGACTCTCCCACTAGTGGAAACATCATCTCCACATCCACTCTTTCACTATTCGGTAAATCTCAATGAGGGACCCCTCATCCTTCTAAACTCCAGCAAGAAAAGGCTAAGTGCCTTCAAACACTCATCATATGTTAACTTACTCATTCCCGGGATCATTCTCATAAACCTGGACCCTCTCCAGAGCCAGCCCATCCTTCCTCAGATATGGAGCCCAAAATTGCTCACAATACTCCAATTGCGACCTGACCAGTGCCTTATAGAGCCTCAGCTGTGTTTAGCTTCCTTACTACTGATTCGATTTGCAAATTAACATTTTGGGAATCCTGCACCAGCATTCCCAAGTCCCTTTGCACATCCTATTTCTGGATTCTCTCCCCATTTAGAAAAATGTCTCCGTCTTTATTCCTACCACCAAAATGCATGACTCCACATATTGCTACACTGCATTCCAATTGCCACTTTTCTGCCCACTCTCCCAACCTGTCCAAGTCCTTCTGCAGAGTCCCCACTTTCGCCGCCTTTCGGGTAGGTGGCGTTTCGACAGACCGGCCATTCGGTAAGTTTGCTTTTAGGCTACGCAGCTTTTCAGTTCGTTGGCTTTTAGGCGTCCCGCCCTTTCGGTTAGTTCGCATTTAGGCGTCCCATCCTTTCGGTTAGTAGGCGTTTCGGCTTCGTAATCTTTCGGTTTATCGGCGTTTCGGCCTCGCTTCCATTCGGTTCTTTGGCTTCAACTTCTTTGCTTCAGCCACCCGTCCGTCGGCGCCACGTCCGCACACGTCGGCCCACTGGGTCCACGCCGACCAACGTTCTCCACATATTAACACCATCTTACACACACTAAGGACAATTTTTACATTTACCAAGCCAATTTACTTACATACCTATTCATCGTTTGGAGTGTGGGTGGAAACCAAACATCTAGGAGAAAACTAACGTGTCACTGGAAAAACGTACAAACTCCATACAGACAGCACCCGTAGTCGGGATTGAACCTGGGTCTCTGGCGCTACAAGCGCTGCAAGGCAGCAACTCTACCGCTGCGCTGCCTTGGTTGGACTGTAGATTCTGCCTGCTCTTGCATCACTGCACTTATCTCCTTATACCTCAATTCTATCATGTCTCCCCTTGTCCAGTCCTTTTACATCTTGCAAGCCCTCCACCAGTGAGGAGCAACTTCCGATCCCTGGCCCCCCCACTGCCTCATCTGCACTATGGATGTCCTCCATCATTTACACCTCCATCCCACAACAGGAAGGTCTTGGAGCCCTGCACTTCTTTCAGGATCAAAGATCCAACCACTTCTGCACCAACACTCGACCACCTTGCAGAACTAATCCCTCTCACTTCCTGCAAATTAAAGATGCAGCAAACTTGTGCCCAGAAGTACCAGCTTTTTTTTTACTGACATCGGACAGTACAGCACAGGAACAAGCCCTTCGGCCCACAATGTCTGTGTTGAACATGTTGCCAAAACAAAGGCTTATTTGCCTGCATATTATAAATCTTTTCCCTCCATTCCCTACATATCCATTGGACTACCCAACATAGAACAGTCTTCGCTCTAAACTTACACTGGCACCTCGCCCAATTCTTTCTCCATTACATTGCCAACTACATTAGTGCTGCCTCTTGCACCTGTGCACAAGTCATCATTTTTTTAACTTCCACCCTGCTCCCAGATTCACTTGGATCATTTCAGGCTCCTTATTCCCTTTTTGCGATCTCTCGGTCTCCATCTCAGTAGACATTCTATCCACTGAATTTATTGTAATCCCACTGAATTCCACAGCTACCTCAAGGGCATCTCCACCCCGCTGGTCTCTTAGGTCTCTGTCTCCAATACCATCACAGTTTCACCACATCAAATCTCCTACCGACGCCTCCAACCTGAAAATGCCCAAACCCCGCACTTTTGCTTCTACCCACTTGATCTCTTACCCAAGATCCACAAGCAGGACTGCCTTGGTTTGACACAAAGATAAGAAACAAAATGCTAGAGTGACTCAGAGGGACAGGCAGCATCTCTGGAGAGAAGGAATGGGTGACGTTTCAGGCCGAGACCCCCGCCACCACTGCCGCGGTTGGACCGGTTTCTGTCTTCCCTTCTCCCAATTTTCCATCTTCCCCCACATAGTCATATAGTGATACAGTGTGGAATCAGGCCCTTCGGCCCAACTTACCCACACTGGCCAACAATGTCCCAGTTTCAAAAGTCCCACTTGCCTGTGCTTGGTCCATATCCCTCCAAACCTATCCTATCCATGTACCTGTCTAACTGTTTCTTAAACGATGGGATAGTTCCAGCCTCAACTACCTCCTCTGGCAGCTTGTTCCATACACTCACCACCCTCTGCGTGAAAAAGTTACCCCTCGGATTCCTATTAAATCATTTCCCCTTCACCTTGAACCTATGTCCTCTGATCCTTGATTCCCCTCTGGGCTCTGGGCACTCTTTGCATCTACCCGATCTATTCCTCTCATGATTTTGTACATCTCCACAAGATCTCCCCTCATCCTCCTGTTTTCCATGGAATAGAGACCTAGCCAACTCAACCTCTCCCTGTAGCTCACACCCTCTAGTCCTGGCAACATCCTAGTAAATCTTTTCTGAACCCTTTCAAGCTTGACAATATCTTTCCTGTAAAATGATGCCCTAGAACTGAACACAATATTCTAAATGTGGTCACACCAATGCCTTATGCAACTGCAATAGGACTTCCCAACTTCTGTACTCTGACTCATGAAGGCCAAAGTGCCAAAGCTTTTTTGACCACCTTATCTAACTGCGACTCGACCTTCAAGGAACCATGCACCTGTACTCCTAAATCCCTCTGCTCTGCATTACCCAGAGGCCTACCATTTACTATGTGGACGTTCTGCTCTTGTTCGACGCCCCAAAATGCAACACCTCACACTTCTCTGCATTAAATTGCATCAACCATTCCTCCACCCACCTGGCCAATTGATCCAGATCATGCTGCAATCTTTCGCAACCATCTTCACTATATGCATAACACTCATTTTTGTATGATCAGCAAATTTGCTAATCTTGCCCTATATGTTCTCATCCAAATCATTGATGTCGATGACAAACAGTAACGGGCCCTGCAACAAACCCTGAGGCACACCACTAGTCACAGGCCTCCAGTCTGAGAAGCAACCTTCCACCATCACCCTCTGCTTCCTTCCATGGAGCCAATTTGCTATCTGTAGAGTGGTTATTTCCTACTAGCCAATTGTGGTGCTTGTTAGTAGTGGCCCGCCTAATATGTGTTTTATATTAACAAGAGCTTGCCTACACCATTCAGTATGAGTAGCTGCTAGGAGCGGTAATGTCCTGCAGATCGATGCTGTAAGTAGATTTAATAAACTGGTGTTGTATTTTGATATGTGTTTGTCTCGACTCATTACACTATCCATTCAGTTATCTCTCCCTGGATCCCATGCGATCTAACAGAGCAGCCTACCATGAGGAGCCTTGGCGAATGCCTTACTGAAATCCATGTACACTTCTACAACTCTGCCTTCATCAACCTTTTTGGTCACGTCTTCAAAGAAATCAATCAGATTTGTGAGACACGACCTCCCACGTACAAACCCATGCTGACTATTCCTAATCAGCCTTGGCCATCCAAATGCCTGCATAGCCTATTCCTCAAAATACTCTCCAGTAATTTTCCAACTACAGATGCTAAGCTCATCGGCCTATAGTTCCAAGCATTTTCCCTGCAGCCCTTCTTGAAAAGAGGCACAACATTTGCCACCCTCCAGTCTTCCGGCACCTCTCCTGTATTTAAGGACGACTTGAAATTCCACTGCCAGAGCACAATATAAACTAGAACATTGCGCTCACATTCCACCCATTTATGACCTTCTGACCCACACCCTTCAGATGCTCCTCCAGTTTCTGTCTCCTTTCCTATATCCCTCCCTCAATCACAACACCGTTTTATCCCCCACCCAATTCCAACCACACAGTCCAGCACTGGCAGCCTTTGTGTTCCTGCTTATTACTCTCTTCACTGCCCTGAAACATCACTTATCCTTGTTCTCCAGAGATGCTGCCTAACCTGCTGAGTGATTCCAGCATTTTGTGTCATTCACCCTCCCTTCTCCGCATGTCCTTCCATTTACCACCCATTTGCCTATCTCCCAACTCCTTTGCCTATCCTTCTTCACCCCTCCTCGGTCTACAAGGCAGCCCTGTCTCACCGCTCCTCCTCTACCTGCCCTCTCCACTCTCAGTCGTTCGCAGCCTCAGAATGTTGACCATTCCTTCCCTTCCCGCGGATGCGGCTCGACCCACTGAGTTCCCCCAGCAGATTCTTTGTTCCTCCAGATTCCTTGAAGCCACATTGGGAGCACCAATAAAGTAAATTGAGAAGGTGCACGTAAATCTTTGCCTCACTTAGAAAGGGGCCATTTAGACCCCTTAGGGCTGCCTAGATGTATCATGCTTCCATGTTAACTGGGTGCATTCAGCAACAAATATATATTCTGAAATAATTACATTCCAAACAAAATGTTGCCTTTGTTATTTATTTAAAAACCATTTGTCAATTACAAGTCCATATATAACAGTTATGAAAGTGTACAAGTGGCTTGTGATACCTGACGTGTCCACGTCTCTATAGAAGAACCAGCAGACAACTAGATTTTCAATAAACTCCCCTTCGGTGCTGGCATCAGCCTCGGTTAAACTGCAGCTCTACTTTTCCTTCTCTTTTTGGTCCTTTTCCTTTTTCTCACGTTCCGACTTTGCTTCCTCTTCCTCGTGTCGCTTAATCAAAACTTCCACTTCCTTCTGCTTCAGCACCTTTATCCGCGTTTTGCCATTTTCTCGGGTTAGTGTTGCAAGTTCCACTGCACCAGAGGGAGATGAAATGACACAAGTTCAAATACCCAATTTCACACGACTTCCGTTCAGAGGAAAATATCTTAAACAATCTAACGCCATCTTAAACAATGCACGGAGTCTCTTGCCCAGAGTAGACGAATCGAGGACCAGAGGACATGGGTTTAAGGTGAAGTGGAAAAGATTTGATAGGAATCTGAGGGGTGGTGGGTGTATGGAACAAGCTGCCAGAGGAGGGAGTTGAGGCAGGGACTATCCCAATACTTAAGAAACAGTTAGACAGGGACATGGATAGGACAGATTTGGAGGGATATGGACCAAATGCGAGCCGGTGGGACTAGTGTAGCTGGGACATGTTGGCCGGTGTGGACAAGTTGGGCCGAGGGGCCTGCTTCTCTTCTTTTGTGTGGCGTGCACAGCGTAAAGTTGTAGGACAACTTGTTCTATTTGATCTTCTGTTTGTGCACATCGAGTCGATTTCATTAGTCGAAACAGGGCGGACCACGTGAAGGTTGCAATCTTCCACCCCGTGCCTGCTTCCACAAAGTATCACTCTCTGACTAATCGCGGTAGTCATGTTGACGTGTGCACTTCCACTCGGGAGGGGTGAATGAATACATGTCAGAAAGGGCAACTATTCCAGCGGTTCCATGAATAAATAAAATCAGAATCTATCAAATAAGCAGGTCTTAGTGGACTGGAATTTTTGCAATGAGAGAAATTACACTCCAAATACTCATCAAAATATTATTGTTATATATCTATGACATTGCCATTCTCAATGTAATAACTGGTCTCAGGCTAACTGTGGATGTGAATGGGTGGCTGTTTCTGTGGGGAGGGGGTGGAAAGTGGCTGTCATTCAGGCACGGGGATCTCAGCAGATGCATCTCGGCATGGTGGCGCAGAGGTAGAGTTGCTGCCTCACAGCACCAGAGAGCCGGGTTCGATCCTGACTATATGGATGCTGTCTGTATGGAGTTTGTACCTTCTCCCTGTGATCTGCGTGTGTTTTACCTGGGTGCCCCGGTTTCCTCCCACACCCCGAAGACGTGCAGGTTTATAAGTTAATTGGCTTCGGTAAAATTGTAAATTGTCCCTAATGTGTGTAGGTTAGCGTTTGTGTACGGGGATCGCTGGTCGACGCGGACTCTGTGGGCTGAAGGGCCTGTTTCCGTGCTGTATCTCAAACTAAACGGTTCCTCACTCCCTCAGTCTGCAGCTGGCCAACTACAGCCACACACAAGGCACGTACCAGAGAAAGAAACGCTTACTTCCTGCTGTGAGTTTTGACTTGATCCAATGGTTCTGGCAAAAGCAGCTCACTTTTTCAGAATACTTGCAACTATAACTTTGACGTAATATTTACATTGCTTACCTTTTTCAGCCGAAAGTTTACTGACATCCATTGTCTTGTTCAACACTTTAACTGCCAATGCAAGGGCCGATTGTAAAGTCATGTCTCCTTCTTTAAAATCTTGTTTCAGCATGGAGACAGCAGCCTGCAATTTGAAATGGATCCATAACTAAGCGATTCAGCCGCGGCTTTATAACATCACCAACCACGTTGAAATGACACTGACTTCTGAGCAATGCTTTGGCCCTGTCACACGAGTCAAACAGTTTCCAAGTAGCCACACAATTAACTTTAAACACATTAGTTGTGACCTGAGATGTAGATCAAGAGGAAGTGTTTAAAAAACAGGATGCTGATGGGATGATAACTATCACAGCAAAGTGCTGTGTTTATCCACTTCTAGCTGGAAGGGCATTACAAACATCCCAAAGATGGGCTGGTTTCAGAACAATGGGAAGAGCTTGCATCAATCTCAATGAGGGGTGACATATTGGGAAATCTGAAGGGGTTTAAAGGCTGTCAGGTCAGAGGGATTTGATGGCCTGTAGCCGAGGGGTTTAAACACAATGGCTAAACTCACAAAGTGCTGAGGGCACAAGGATTGGACAACCATGTATGAGAAACCTTCTTTGAGAAAACAAGTGGGAAACTATAGACCAGTTACTTCAACATCTGTTCTTGGGAAGATACTGGAGTCCATAATTAAGTGTGTAATTTAGAAACGTTTAACACAATCAAAATAGATTTAATGAAATTACATTTGACAAATTAGTTAGAGTTCTTTGAGAGTGGATAGCGGGGAAGCTGTTGATGTTATGTATCTGGATTTCCAGAAGGTGATAAGGAGCTGGTTTAGAAGCCTGGTGCATGTTATATTGTTGTTGGTGTGTGTTAGCACAGATTGAACACTGGGTAACTAAAAGACAGTTACAATAAATGAGTCATTATCAGGCTGAAAAGATGTAACTAACGTAGTATCTCAAAGATTAGTCCTTAGGCCTCCATCTATATTAATGATGATCAAGAGGAGGGAGCAGCATGTGAAGTATCCACATTTGCTGATGACATGAAAATAGACATCATGGCATGTTGCGATGAGGATGTATGAACTCTGCATTTGGATCTGGATAGATTTAGCAAGTGAGCAAAAATTGGGCACTTTGAGTTGGGCAAGAGGTCATGTACTCCAGTAGGCAGTCTGGAGAATGGGGTGAGGATGGACAGGGTGCAATGTGCGGTGTGGACATGGCGGGCCAAAGGGCCGGTTTCTGGATGGTACAACTCAATGAGAAACTGCAAATGAGAGGAAGGTTCAGTGGTAAACCACAAAATGTTAGCTCGCTGATGTGGCAAATAATTAAAAGGCAAATGGCATGCTGGCTTTTGTCGTGAGGGGATGGGTTTAAAGACAGAGCTTTTCTACAATTATACAGGGTGAAGGTGAGGTAACACCTCAAATACTGTGACCAGTTTGGGTTCTTTATTTAAGAAAGGATTTAAGACTAATTCCTGGTTGTCCTATGATGAACAGCTAAACGAGTTTGACCTGTATTCTTTGGCTTTTTGAAGAATATGTACAATCTTATTGAGATATACAGAATCACAATGCAGCGTGACAGGGTAGACGTTGAGATGTTTCAACTAGTGCAAGAATCGTGAACAAGAGCACATAGTTATAAGCGAGCCATTGTTCAATACGGAAATGTAATTTATTTCAAGAGCATAAAACAGGAATGTAATGCTGAGGCTCTATAAGGCGCTTGTTCAGGCGGCATTTGTAGTATTGTGAGCCATTCTGGGCACCATATCTGAGGAAGGATGTGCTGGCTTTGGAGAGGGTCCAGAGGTTTACAAGAATGATCCCAGGAATGGGTTAACCTATGATGAGCGTTTGACGGCAATATGCCTTTACTCGCTGGAGTTTAGAAGGATGAGGGGACCTCATTGAAACTTACCAAATAGTGAAAGGCTTGCATAGTGTGGATGTGGAGAACGTTTCCACTAGTGGGAGAGTCTAGGACCAGAGGTCATAGCCTCAGAATTAAAGGACGTCCCATTACGAAGGAGATGAGGAGGAATTTCTTTAGTCAGAGGGCGGTGAATCCGTGGAATTCTTTGCCACAGTAAGCTGTGGAGGCCAAGTCAATGGATATTTTTAAGACATATAGATAGATTCTTGATTAGTATGGGTGTCAAGGGTTATGTGGAGAAGGCAGGAGAATAGGGCTAGGAGATGGATCAGCCATGATTGAATGGCGTACTCGGTGGGCCGAATGGCCTAATTCTGCTCCTATCACTTATGACATAATACAAAGGAGCATAGGGATCGGACAGGCTTTGCTTCAGATACTCACAGCACTGTTATTTCCAATGCAGGTTGCCTTCCATCCGCCGTAGTTCCCACTGGGGTCACTCTGATACAACTGGTAGCCGTAGTGCTTGTCCCATCCCATGTATAGCAACGAAACACCAAATGGTCGCTTCCCTATCAGTAACACACACAGATCAATAGATGTCCCCACAGGGGTGGGGGGGGTGGGGGGTGTGGGGGGGGAGGAGGAGGGAGAGAGGAGAGGGAGAGAGGGAGGGGGAGGAGAGGGAGGGGGAGGAGAGGGAAGGGGGAGAGGGGGGGGAGGGGGAGAGGGAGAGGGAATATCTCTTAGTGGGAGGAGTGTAATAATGACGATTATTATAAGATATTCACCAAACAAACCAATAAGCAGAATAAAACGTTCTTCACCCAACGTGGTGAAACTGTGGAACGCGTTACGACAGAGATTGGTTGAGGCATAGTGTAAAGGCATGCTTAAGGAGAGGTTGTTCAGAACTAATGGGGAAGGGAATCTAAGGTAACTCTAACACATTTAGACAAGGATAAATGTGTGGAGGCTTACGGGAAACGTTGAAGATGGCACAGAATAGTTGAGCCACATGGCGTATCTTGCATAATGTAAATAATCCTTGTTGTCTGTGTAAAACCCTTTGAGGTACAGCAACAACCAATTTTCAATGTGAAATGTAGAGACATATCCAATCGAAGTTTAGAAGGGATACGTTTGGTGACTGACATGTGCATTCTGTGTTAAGATTAGTTTAATCGTTAATTAATAGTCGTGATAATTTCTACCACTGATAAACACAATTGCATTTCATTTGAAATCTGCAAATGTTTTTCATTGTTATAGAATATTAACAAAACTAGGTTGTGTAATTAAGACAAGATTTTTAAAAACTTGATTTACAAGATTTTAAATTTGTAATTCAATGTTGCAGAAAGTCCATGATCTTTTACCAAGCAGTTTTGATTCCACTTTGTCTTACCTCCAAACTGTGTGTAAGCCTGCTTGATATCGCAGAGTGTGGTGACCAGCTGCTCACAAGGGATGGGTTCTTGGTACTGAAGGAGATACCTGAAGGAGATACAAGGCACCATTACTGCATGCTGCCCGTGGTCAATCTCACCCCAGGGGAAAGTGCAAAGAAAAGTTTGTTTTCCAAGAACTGTTGAATATTCTGTACAACTTCCTGATTTAAAGAGGAAGATATTTGCATAGAGGCGCAACTGTGGAGCCACACGAGCTGCTGTGTTTTCTCATCCCTGAGAGCTGGGAACCGACACGTGCGAGTCAGGGAGAGCGGTTCCTGCGTTGAGGTGAAGCTTTGTTCCTTGGGATGTGGGTGATGCTGCCGGCCATTCACTGCCCACCACTATTCAGCCTCAGGAAGAGGCTGGGACATTGCAATCGGAGTGTTGAAGGTGTTCTCACAATGCTAGAAGGAGGCAAGGATCTCGCTGCAGTAACAATGAACAATGGCACCACAGGGCCAGGTCAGGAAAGGGGAGCAAGGCTGGGAGATTTCAGTCGTGCTGTTGTCCGAGTGTGCAAGGTTATGGATTTTAGCATGGTTAGCACGGTAGTTTGTTAGCATTGCAACAAAAGCTCTTCACTGTAACTGAACTGAAAAATGTTGGGAGCATGATCACTTGTACAAACTGCAGCCTCAGTACTTGATCTCTACCCATCCCCACAGTTTAGGGTGTGTAGGAAGGAACTGCAGATGCTGGTTTAAACCAAAGATAGACACTAACAGCTGGAGTAATACAGCAGGTCAGACAGCATCTCTGGAGAAATGGAATGTGATGTGATGTTTTGGGTCGACACTGGTGGGTCTGAAGAAGGATCTCAACCTGAAATGTCAACTATTCCTTTTCTGCAGAGATATGTCTGACCCACTGAATTACTCCAGCTTTCTGTGACAACCCACAGTTCAGGTTAATGCACAGCCCAGAGACCGAAACAATAGCTATCAACATTCCTTCTGATGCTGTCGTTCATTACCATGGTTCAATTGGAATTGGTATCTAAATGTAGTCATGCAAGACTTGTATATGCTCCAACCAAAACTCAGTGCACAAAAATCCTCGGGAACAATAACCCTTACATAAACAAAGAAGGATCCGGCTGCCGAGGGCAAGGAGGGACCATCGGGGACTGCTTTGCTACTTCGTCAGTGCCCTATACGTTGTGACTCTTTGCATACTTTGTGTACGGTTTACAAAACAAAGAATTTCACGGTGACACGTGGTAACAAAGTATCAATCAATCCATGAAGAAACACAAAATATCCAGCAGACTGGAATGAGGCTTCTTGTACATAAGTTTGTGCTAACATTTTTTCCTATGGGGCAGCCAGGTTACTACAGATACAGCAGCGATAAGGATCAGTAAGTGGAGTTAGGGCAGCTGTATCAGAGGTCAGGTTCTCACGATTCATTCCACACTAACACCTCGGCTTACCTCTGGGCAATTAGACGCAGCTCATTTGTGAGAACGTTGGCATCGGCCGTTATCCCTGCAACGCTGCACGCCATGTCACTGCAGAGCAGATTTACATGAAGCTTAGTATGAACACAACATCAACATACATGTACAAACATCAACAAAAAAACAATAATGAGTATTTTCCACAGGCAATTTTCCTCAAATTATTTTAAATGAATACCTTTTCTGGTCAACTTGGTAAGATTGTCTTTAGATTGTGCCTAATGTTTAATAGCATTGTCACTGATCCACAAAATGTAATTCGCAATAAATAGAATTTCACTGTACTTAGGTACATGTGACAATAAAGTGCCACTGAGCTCTCTCTGGTGGCTGCTTGCCTGCACTAATTTCAGGTTCCTCCTTTTCTACATTACCAACCACCCCACACCCACCGTGTCATTTTGAACACCTCCACGTCATTCCATTTACAATCCATTGAATACAGACCAATTGATGGAATTTCAGAGGGTGGTGGGTATATGGAACGAGCAGCCAGAGGAGGGAGTCGAGGCAGGTACTATAACAACCTTTAATGGATATTTGGTCAGGTGCTGGGATAGGAAAGGTTTACGCTGTCAAGTGGAGTCAAATGCGGGCAAATGGGATGAGTTGGGCTGAAGGGCTTTTTCCAATCTGTATGATTCTATTTAAGATAATAAGACCGTCTCAAGACAAGCAAACACATTTGTTGTGTCCGAGTTCACACGTACTCATTCAGTCTGTAAATCTTCTCGGAAAAGAAGACTTCATCCAGTAGCTTGTGTATGTTGCGTCTCTCTGCAGCTAACAAGACGCCATCATTGGCCAGAATCCCCAGGCATGTTCCAGCGTGGCCAATGGCTTCCATGGCGTACTCCACCTGGTACAGTCGCCCTAAGGTTAGTTAAATGTAACGTTTTAAATCAGTTGCTGCACCAATACATTAAATCAGTCAGACATTTCATTTTCTAGAAACGTTTACTCAGATACTCACCTTCAGGTGAAAATATGGTCGTCCGTGAATCATATCGTCGAGACTGTGGAGGCAAACAAAATAATCAGCATTGTACGTCCTACATTAATCTTTTATAATGAGGTTAGGACTCCTCTCCCTCCTCCAGTCATGTTCTCCCCATGGAGGTTTCCACAGCACCAGTGTTTGGCTGCTGATTGCCCAGGTCACTCTCACTGAGGACATAGATACATAGACAATAGGTGCAGGAGGAGGTCATTCGGCCCTTCGAGCCAGCACCGCCATTCAATGTGATCATGGCTGATCATCCACAATCAATACCCATACCTGCCTTCTCCTTATACCCCTTCATTCCACTAACCCTAAGAGCTCTATCTAACTCTCTTTTGGAATGCATCTAGTGAATCGGCCTCCACTGCCTTCTGAGGCAGAGAATTCCACAAATTCACAACTCTCTGGGTGAAAAGTTTTTTCCTCATCTCAGTTCTAAATGGCCTACCCCTTATTCTTAGACTGTGGCCCCTGGTTCTGGACATCCCCAACATCGGGAACATGTTTCCTGCATCTAGCGTGTCCAATCCTTTAAGAATTGGATATGCTTTTTTATATGAGAGTTGGGAAACTGCTACCTCTCATGTAGCCCCCACAGTGAAGGGCAACTTCCAACCTCAGCATCTAGTCGGAGATGTTTAGCTCAGCACGTGACAGTGGTGGTGGGCTCATTGCCGAGTCACTGTCACCGCAAACAAGCCACCCTACCACCACAGACTGCTGTGGCATCCACCTACAGGTTGAAATATACAGACAGAATGGAAACAGATCCTTCGACCCATTGAGTACACACTGACCATAGATCAACCATTCACATCAGTTCTATGCTATCACAGTTTTTCATCCACTCCCTACTCACTAGTCAATTTATAGCGGCCAATTAACCTAGAAACCTACATGTTTTTGGAATGTGGGAGCATATGGGAGAAAACCCATGCAGTCACAGTGAGAACGTGCAAACTCCACACACACACACAGCATCTGGGATCAGGATTGAACCCGGGTTTCTGGCGCTATGAGGCAGCAGTTCTACCAGCTGGGCCACGCAACTCCCGCTCGCGATTTTACTCAAGTCTTAAGCAAGTTTCGAAAATGCTTACACACAGCATCTCATCATGCACTGTACCTAGTTTGTATATGGTAAATATCTGACAAGGTTAAATCCCAGTCACTCACCATTGTGCCCTGAAACGGTCAAAAACCTGGGATCAAAAGAATAAACAGTTAATATATGCATCAAGTATGGCAATATGCGCACCTAGCGTCCTCTTAAAACCCAGACCAACTGTCTGTGTAGACGGACAGGAGATGCTGCAGTGCAGTCCCCTGAATGAGGTGACAGAATATGTCTCATGTACAAAGCGATAATGTAATGAGGGAGAAGGAATGGGTGACATTTCACGTCATGACCCTTCTTCAGACTTCTTCTGAAATGTCTTGAAATGTCACCCATCCCTTCTCTCCAGAGATGATGCCTGTCTCGTTGTTACTCCAGCATTTTATCTACATTTTCGGTTTAAACAATCATCTGCAGTTCCTTCCTATACAGTGTAATGAGGGACCTGGTTACACCTTGAAACCTCCATCTCCTCTCCTGATGGAAAGGAACAAGCTTTTGATACCAACCTGCAGATTGGTAAAAGGTGACCTGCCTCATTGACAACCTTAACAGAAGAAATCCATGCCCGATTTCCATATTCAGAATTATGTTTATATTGAAGCTTTGGGCTTTCAGATTGAAGCGCAGAAGGACTTCTCGAATGTGTTTCGGGGCAAAATGTCCTATCTGAATGTATCGGTAGTATCATCCTCCCAATGGAATATTAACTGAACGTGCTTTTGTATAATCTTCCCATGAACAGAAAATCAAAAGTACTCTGTACACACAAATCCCAGTGCTATAAATATGAACTGCAGATGCTGGTTTATACCAAAGAGAGAAAATGCTGGAGTAACTCAGCAGGTCAGGCAGCATCTCTGGAAAAAATGGATAGGTGACATTTCGGGTTGGGACTCTTCTTCAGACTGATTGTGTGTGCATGTGCGTGCGTGTGGGGGGGGGGGGGGGAGACTGGAAGCAGGAAAAGACCAGGACAATCATGGCCGGCAAGAGGTAACCTCAGGCAGGGTGATTCCGATTGTAACAGCGATTCAAGATTACATCACTGCCACTCCTCATCCCCCAGTCAGATCCTTGATCGCAGGAGGTATTGCAATGTAGACTATGGACTTTGCACCTACATTTCCGCCAATTGTTATTATTCTTTCCGCAGATGCTGTCCAACACTCTTCGAGTGTTTCCAAAATTATCTATTTTTGTCTGCAGTTCTTTGTTCATGGCACCAGGAGGTGATTACTGCAGCACAGTGGACACTCTCTAACAACGCATGCATTCAAACCAGCTAAAAATTCCAAAGTACAGTGGATGTGACATCCTCAGAACATACTCGGGGCCATGCACTGCACGAAAGCAAGAATTTCATTGTCCTATCTGGGACATATGACAATAAAACACTCTTGACTCTTGAAAAATGAAGACAGAGTTTTGAGCTTTATGTCCAACAAATGATTATCTGAAGAAGAGTCTCGACCTGAAACGTCATCCATTCCTTCTCTCCAGAGTAAGTAAGTTTATTGGCCAAGGAACTTACCTTGGTGCTCTGCCCACAAATAACAACATGACATACAGTGAGTTACGAATGAATCAGAAAACACTAAACATTAATAATAAGAGATGCTCATTTTGTGTCTCATCACACGTTAACCCTACTAGTTTTAAACCTGCACAGATCAGGTAGTCAGAACCTTTTTCCCCCAGGATAAAATACAAAAATACTAGAGGGTGAAGTTTTAGGGCAAGAGGGGCAAAGTTTAAAGATGGCATGCGGGGTTAGATTTTTACAGGTGGTGATGAGTGTCTGGAACACACTGGCAGTGTTTGAGGCCGGTGTGATAGTGGTGTTTATTGGATGGACACATGACAACGTCTTTTTATAAACCTTCGATGTCGGCTCTTCCTATCATTGTGAAGCAGAATTCACCAAGCGTTGACATAAGTGCTGGGGAAACAGCATCTGTGGAGCGAAGGAGATAGGCAACGTTTTGGGACGAAACTTTTCCTATTTCCTTCGCTCCATAGATGCTGCTGCACCCGCTGAGTTTCTCCAGCACTTTTGTCTACCTTCGATTTTCCAGCATCTGCAGTTCCTTCTTAATCACCAAGCGTTGGATTGTTCACCCACTAATAGGGAAGGTCAGCTGGAGTTAGACCTTAGACGGGGGGGGGGGGGGGGGGGGGGGGGTGAGACAGGTAAATGGAGGGAGATGGGCCGTGTACAGACAGGCAACTGATGGCCTTGGCATCACGTGTAGAAGACAGGCACGGAAAGCAGCGGAGTAACTCAGCGGGTCGGGCAGCATCTTTCAGTGAAGAAGGGTCGAAACCGAAACCGAATCCCAGCCGGCATGGGGGGGGAGGGAGGGAGGAGGGGTTGAACGGTGCCGGTGCCGGCTCCCCTCTCCGTCCCCGCTCCAGCCGCCGGACCCACAGACACCTCCCCTCCCCTCCCTCCTCCTCTCTCCATCCGCCGGCCGGGATGAAGCAGCAACTTTGAGGCGGCCCGGCAGACTAGGCCGCAGCCACCGGGACCGGCCGCGGGGCTGGGTGGAGGTGGGGGGAGACCCTGGCCCTGCTCCGGTCCGGTCCCTCGCTCTCCCCCTCTCCCTACCCCGCGGCCACGCTCCCGCCGCCTCTACCTGTCCCGTCCTGTCCCGTCGCCGCCGTCGCCGCCGCCGCCGCTCCTTCCCTGCACCGACCAGGCACTGCTGCAGCTGCCGAGAGTGGCGCGCCCGCCCGCCCGCCACAGCGCCCCCTGTCCCCGGGAGGAGCCGCCCGCCACAGCGCCCCCTGTCCCCGGGAGGAGTCCCCGCCACAGCGCCCCGGAGGAGCCGCCGGCCACATCGCCCCCCTGTCCCCGGGAGGACTCCCCGCCACAGCGCCCCCTGTCGCCCCGGAGGACTCCCCGCCACAGCGCCCCCTGTCCCCGGGAGGAGTCCCCGCCACAGCGCCCCCTGTCCCCGGGAGGACTCCCCATCACAGCGCCCCCTGTCGCCCCGGAGGACTCCCCGCCACAGCGCCCCCTGTCTCCGGGAGGTGTCCCCTCCACAGCGCCCCCTGTGGCCCCGGAGCAGCCGCCGGCCACATCGCCCCCCTGTCCCCGGGAGGACTCCCCGCCACAGCGCCCCCTGTCGCCCCGGAGGAGCCGCCGGCCACATCGCCCCCCTGTCCCCGGGAGGAGCCGCCGGCCCAGCGCCCCCTGTCCCCGGTAGGGACTCCCCGCCACAGCGCCCCCTGTCGCCCCGGAGGAGCGCCGGCCCAGGGGGCATTTTCAGCTCCATATTCCCACCACTCCAGAGACATAACCAGGTCACCATTATTACCCAAGGTAGACACAAAGTGCAGGAGTAAATCCCGCCCGGGCGGGAGAAATTATATCTCAAGCGGGAGAGCGGGAGATTTTGCGAAAATGCCCTTTCAGCGGGCGATCTCCCGCCGAAAGCGGGAGAGTTGGAGTCACTGTCATGGTATGTCTACTTTGAAGAAGTTCTCCGACGAACACACCATTATACCCAATGTGAGGGATGAAGTGATTAAACCCCATTATAGTAAGGAGTTTTAAAGAGGATTCAAACTGATAGAGGCCAGGGAGAGGGTTCTGACACAGCTGTGTATAAAAGTTACCAGACCCATCCTTGAGTAAGAAGCAATTGCATTGTATAGCGGTAAAAGGGAGTGATGTAGATAGATCCCTATCAGTAGAATGGAGTGATAGATGGGACCCTTGTCACTATAGCTTAGCTTTAGTACTGATATAGGAGAATTGAGAGAGTTCACTTGGAGGTGAGTAAAACTAGGATAGGTCATGAGCAACTGAGCATGCTTAATAAAATAAATGAATATTACAACACACCCCTGGTCAAGAAACTGCTCATTACCATGAACATGTTTGAACATGCAATGTATGATATGGGAGGTACTGGGGGATGTACCTACAGATTGTGCACCTCAGACCCTGATTGGAGAAGGGTCCGGAGGGGAGGTTGAATGTAAAATTGTGTGTATAAAGGGGGATGACTTCTCTGACTTCGGCGTGTCTCAACTTGGAGAGGCACCCAGTTCTGCAGACTCGTAAAATAAAGAATCTCTTGCTTCCACGATTTGGTCTTTGAGCAGTGATTGTGAGCACAAAGCGTATCTCACACCCAAGATAGACACAAAAAGCAGGAGTAACTCAGTAGGTCGGGCAGCATCTCTGGAAATAAGGAATGGGTGAAGTTTCGGGTCGAGACCCTACAGACTGAGAGTCAGGGGAGAGGGAAACGGGAGATATAGATGGTGATATAGTGCAAATGAATGAAAGATAGGCAAAAAAAGTAACAATGATCAAGGAAATGGCCCATTGTTGGCTATGTGCTGGGTGTAAAACACACATGGCTGTGGGAGCAGGTCTGGGTTAAAACATGGTGGTGGAGCCGGAGAGCAGGATGAATCTCAGAGAGATTCATATAACGGTGTGTCTTTTAAAAGCTGTAATAGTACCTGCCTCAACTACTGTACCTCTTCTGGCAGCTCGTTCCATGTACCATCCGTCTGAGTGAAAAAATTACCCATCAGTTCCTAATTAAATCTTGTCCCTCTAAACTTTAACATATCTCCTCTTGCTTTTGATTTCCATACCCAGGAAAAAGACTCTGCATTCATCCTATCTATTCCTCTCAAGATTTTACCCACGTTTATAAGACGACCCTTCAGCCTCCTCCACTGCAAAGAATAAAGTCTTGTCTAACGTGCCTAACCTCTCCCTCTATTGAGACCCTCAAATCGTGGCAACATCCTTGTAAATCTTCTCGGCACTTTCCAGCTTAACGGTATCCTTCCTACTGCAAGGTGACCAAACACAATACTTCGAGTCTGAAGAAGGGTTTCAGCCCGAAACGTTGCCTATTTCCTTCGCTCCATAGATACTGCTGCACCCGTTGAGTTTCTCCAGCACTTTTGTCTACAATACTTCAAAAGTGGCCTCACCATGTCTAGTACAACTATCACATAACGCTCCAACTTCTATACTCAATACCCTAATTAATAAAAGCCAATGTACCAAAGGCCTTCTTTGCCACCCTATCTACCTGTGATGCCACTTTGAGGGAACCATGTACCTGTCTCCAACTTGACATTACTTATTTTTTTATTGCCCAATCTGAATTTCGACTCGGGTCAAAGAAAGATGAGCTCTTACATTACTGAAACGTGCTGGGATTTGCAAGTATCTTTTCCTTAAACCGACCAATAATTTGTTCCAGCGTGTCAGGCAGCATTGCTGGAGAACACTGATAGCTGACATTTCGGGTCAGGACCCTTCTTCAGATGCTGCCTGACACTGAATTACTCCTGCACATTGTCTTTTGTTGTAAATCAGCATCTGCACTTTAGACTTTACTTTAGAGATACAGCGTGGAAACGGGCCTTCGGTCCACCGAGTCCACGTCGACTATCGATCACCCCATACACCAGCACTATCGTACACACTAGGGACAATTTACAATTTACAGAATCCTATTATCGTCCATTGTCAGAGTGAGGCTAAATGCAAATTGGAGAAACAGCATCTCATATTTCGGTTGTGCAGCTTACAGTGCAGCGAATGAATATTGATTTCTCTCACTTCTTCTTCCTTCTCTATTGTCCCCCACCCAAGTCACACCAACTTCTTGTTTTCACCCAACAAACATCTAACAATGGCCTGTTTCCTTTATCATCACTACCTCTTTGCATATCTTTCATTGTTCTTTATCTCTCCACATCATCGTCTATATCTCTTGTTTCCCTTTTCCCTAACTAGTCTGAAGAAGGGTCTCAACCAGGCACGTGCCGTGAGTAATTACTCAGGGTAGGCAGTCAGCCGGCTTTTAAAAAAAAATCTGAAACTGCGCATGCGCAGATAGTTCTCTTCGTAAAAAAATAAGTAAAAATTCAATTTTACCAAGGCTTCTCAATCTCCTTCATTTTCTAATCACTGAATGGGTGGGGGACGGAGGATGAAGGCAGGTGGAGAGATGGTGGGAAAAACGGGAGCACACCAGGACGTTAAATCAGTTGTCATCTGTTGAATGACAATACTAAATTAGTATTGAATGACAATACTAATTCAAGGGTCCATTTGGAGGGAGAGTTCCTTTCACAGCGTGTGGAGAGTCTGTGCCAGGGGTTAAAGATGCGGGGAGGGCAGGAGTGTTGAAAAGGAGGGGGGTCAGAGATCATATCAGTAACTCACTCACCGCTGCCGCAGCGCTCCGGGCACGGACAGCAGAACTGGCCGCCACTTCCGAGGATAGAAGCAGCTCGGGTGCGTGCAGCCGCCGGGACCCGACAACAGAACCGGCTGCCACTTCAGTGCCTTCTGCCGGCCCGCTCACCTCTGGCAGTGCTCTCCGTCTGAACATCTCTCACCTGCCGCTCGCCGGCTTCGCTCTTGTCAACGCATCCCACAAATCGTTAAATTCCCACAGCTGAGTAACCTCAACTGGTCCAGTGAACGCGCTGTCGGAATTTTAAGATTTACGGGATGCCGGCCGGCAAGCGGCAGGTGAGAGATGTTCAGACGGAGACACTGCCAGAGGAGACGGGGACTAGCAGACGGGGCTGAAGTGGCTGAAGTGGCAGGGTCCCGGCAGCCGCTCAAAGTCAGTCACCCGAGCTGCTTCCTTCCTCGGAAGTGGCGGCCAGTTCTGCTGTCCGTGCCCGGAGTGCTGCGGCAGCCACCCAAGCTAATTCGCTCCCCGGCCACAATAAAACCATATAGCAATTACAGCACGGAAACAGGCCATCTCGGCCCTTTTACTCCATGCCGAACACTTACTGTCACCTAGTCCCATCTACCTGCACTCAGACCGGACTGTGGCAAGTGGGTTACTGACCCCGAACCTCTCCTTCACAACGCCAGACTCCCCAAACACTGTGAACGGAGCTCTCCCCCCCACCCCGGGAAATACAGTATTTATAAAAATTAAGCACCAAGAAATGCACTTACCACGTTATTGGTACATTAAGTCCATTCTTCACTCTTTGTTTCATGAGAAACTATTAAAATAATGGCAATCCATATTCAAAAATCCCGCCAAGAAACTCGCGCTAGGCATGCGCAGTATACTGCTGCGCCTGCGCAGTGTTGCAAAGGCAGAGATTTCTGCTGCCTTCAGCTCCCCTTGAAACTGACGGCTCAGGCAGCGCTGACGGCACGTGGGCTGCACAGCCCTTCCCGTGTTACAAGCGCTGCTGGCGAAAGGCACGGAGAATTATGCCTACCTAGGAGAACAGTCACTACACACAAGGTACACAAAAACTTGAAATTAAAAGTGAAAACAAAAGAAAAAGACAAATGACTATTGTCTGGCTGCCGTGTGCACAGCGCCTTGACCAGAACAAATGAACAAACAAACAAACACAGACTTATCCCATGGGCAGAGGATTCTAAAACTAAAGTGCCACCCCCACACCAGGCCCCTGTTTGTTCTCCCACCGACCCGCACGGTGGTCCCATGTCGGGTCCTCCACTGTTCTTCACGACGGCCCCAACATGCTGGGCCCCCATTGTCTCCCCCCCCCATCGCCACTGAGGTTCCCGCCGAATCCCAACACCGCCAAGGATCCCGTTGCCGTCGAGGCTCAAGCTGCTGCTGAGGCTCCTTCGGCCCAGACAGGCCTCGCCACCTGGCTGCTCCGCAGTTCTCTGGGAGGCCTGAGGGGCGAGTCAGGCCTACCGGGGCGAGTTCCAGTCATCGGCGCCGCGGTTGCTCGGCGGGTGGATCGAGCCCACGCAGCTCCCCGGGATACTGAATGAGCAGGGGGTGGAATTAATGCAGGCAAGTGGAATTAGTGCACATAGGCATGATGGTCTCCATTTACGTGATGGGCTGAAGGGCCTGTTTCAATACTGTAACATTCCATGACTGCTATCAGAAGCCAGAGTGTCCAAATACAAGACCACAACAATATTTAGTGTACTCTTAATAGGATAGAAATTGAATAATTAATGTTGGTTAAATCAACTTTAAATTGCATTGTGTTGAAAAACACAAAGAGTAAAATCAGGTTCTCAATCATTTCAGCTAAAATCACACCCGTCGTAACATTGAGCTGGGCTTGGTTGTGACATTCCTCAATAAAGGTGTGGACTGATCTAGATCTCTATCAAAGTCTCAGCTTTGATGTAGTCCTGGACCTCCACTGCTGCTGTGGGAACAAAGTGGCATCCAGCCTCTCACGCGTGTGTGTCCATTCAATGCTACCAGTGCTGATGTGTGACCTTCCTCCATTGTGGTGGTGCCAGGCTGCAGCAGGTAGTGCTGCTGCCACACCGCTCCAACTCCAGTCCCGACTTCCACTGCTACCCATTTAGTTTTCCTTGTGCGGGCTTTCTCTGGGTACTCTGGTATCGTCCCAAAGCTGTGCTGATTGTTAGGTTCATTGGCTCCTGTAAACTTCCTTCAGTGTGGGTGTATCAGTGGCTTGACAATGGGCATGTGAGTGAGAATAGGTTCAATGGTGCTTTATCTACAGGAGATACAGGGAGGAATGAGCAGCACGGTGGCACAGCGCTAGAGTTGCTGCCTCACAGCGCCAGAGACCCGGGTTCGAGTCTGACTACAGGTGCTGCCTATACAGAGTTTGTATGTTCTCCCTGTGACCTGTGTGGGTTGTCTCCGGGTGCTCCAGTTTCTTCCTACATCCCAAAGACGTGCGGGTTTGTAGGTTAATCGGCTTCTGTAAATTGTCCCTGCTGTGTTGGATGCAAAACTGGAATGCTGTACCTCTAAACTAAACATGGGAATGTTCGAACTGCTCGGAGATCCATCAGTGAGTCAAGAACGGAGTTATAAGGTCATTAAATATATGTAATAGGAGCACAATTAGGCCATTCGGCCTGTGGTGCCTTCACGCCCACGTTGGTTTTGCGTACAGCCTGTCACCGTTGGTGACTTGCCAGCAGCCTCACGAGAAGGTCCAGCCACAAGAGCTCAATAACAGCTCCAAGGTCAATGCACTAATTGACCTTATCTGCACACGGGTTATGATTGGTGAGAATGTAGGTAAAAGGGGCTTCTGGAATAAACATGACACAAGGTGTCTGGCTCAACTAAGTGTCGTTTGTTCTTTGCTTTTGTCATGGGATTCAGTAGGTCCTACAGGACCATCAAGTCTACTCCGCCATCCCATCGTGGCTGATCTATCTCTCCCTGCTAACCCCATTTCCTGCCTTCTCCTCTCTCTCACTTCCTTGTCTGGAAGTGTTCTAAATTCCTACCATCCCAGAAGCACTGTAGTCCTGAACATCATTCCTGAAGGGTTGGCTCGGTTTGTGTTGTCCCATTAATGGACACAAAAAGCTGGAGTAACTCAGCGGCACAGGCAGCATCTCTGGAGAGAAGGAATGGGTGACGTTTCGGGTCGAGACCCTTGTTCAGACCTCGTTAATGTTCCCTGTGCCTCTCTCTTGCTTTGACCCCTGCTCCTCCAGCTGCAGTCGTGGTCAACCTAAGAGGGGGGTGACGTCCCGGTGGGGTGGTCAGCTGACAGACGGCAACACACTAACCTCTGTGTCAGCATCATGGATCGACAGCCTCAAACCAGAGCCTTGAGCTCTAGTGCACCTTGGCCTGCCAGCACTGCAGTGTGCTGTGTGTCAGAAGTACGGACATACAAATGAGAGACTGTACTCACACCCTCAGTGCCAAAAAAAAACAAAGAGCAGGAACTTCCAGCTGACAACCTCTCAATACTCTCCCTCCACCAGCACCATTGAAACAGATTGGCTGCTGATTACAGGATAATTTTACTTGCAGTGTTTCTCTGTGTAATAACTGGAGGAATGGATTCATATTTTTTCTGGCAGTTCTTTGAAACATCCATCTTACAATCCTGCCCACCTGAAAAGAATAATTTTCCAATTTCAACCTCACCCACTGTAGGACGTGTCTGCTGAAACAGCGTCCATCACCCTTGTGTAGGAAGTGTGAGATATGCGATGTGCTCACAATCACTACTCAAAGACTAAATCATGGAAGCAAGAGATTCTTTATTTTCGAGTCTGCAGAGCCGGGTGCCTCTCCAAGTTGAGACACCCCAAAGTCAGAAGGGTAAACCCCCTTTATACACACAATTCTACATCCAACCTCCCTTCATTTGACCCGCTCCAATCAGACACTGAGGTGGACAACCTGTAGGTACGTCCCCCCAGTACCTCCCACATCAGACATCGCATGTCCATGGTAATGAGCAGTTTCTTGACCAGGGGTGTGTTGTGATATTCATTTATTTTATTAAGCATGCTCAGTTGTTCGTGACCTATCCTAGTTTTACTCACCTCCAAGTGAACTCTCTCAGTTCTCCTATATCAGCACTAAAGCTAAGCTATAGTGACAAGGGTCCCATCTATCACTCCATTCTACTGATAGGGATCTATTTACATCACTCCCTTTTACCGCTATACAATGCTATCACTTCTTACTCAAGGATGGGTCTGGTAACTTTTATACACAGCTGTGTCAGAACCCTCTCCCTGGCCCCTATCGGTTTGAATCCTCTTTAAAGCCCCTTACAATGGTGGGGTTTAATCACTTTATCCCTCACACTCCTCCATTTTTCTTTTGCTATGCATCTATTGATTAAACCTCAATTTCAAGTTCCCTCAATTCGAATTGACGTAACATTGTCCTAATCTCCTTTTCCTGTAGATCATGCACCTTTCCTGGCCGCATTATCATTATTTTCTGTATTTCCTCTTTCTCTCCCATAGGCACGACTACAGCCTGCATCTGACTTATACTCCTTGTAATAAGTTCCCTAAAACAAAGGATGCAACAGGGGATAAAGATCAGTCCAGCCACTGCACATAGAAACACGAGTCCCACCGTTCTCCACCATGTTCCTCCGAGGATGGAAGAAGCAAGAGCTCCCACCCTCGCATCGGGGGACGTTCTAAAAACCATAAATTTAAAATCAGAATTCTGATTAGCACTTCGCGGGTAAAAAGTCGTCTCGGTGAAGCTTGGAACACATGGATTCCTTCTGAAATAAAAATGTCCATCACTGCCTTCCATTGTCATCGATGTTTAGATCCTGAGGGGTTTGAATATACAGCAATTAGAGAGGTTGAAATTTTCCGCATGCACCCCTCAAGTGGTGATGTGGATTAAGAAGTGCACACATTAAAAAAGAAGAGCTTCTGCCAGGAGGTAATCTAGGGCCAAACCGGTTCTGGTATATCGCTGCGCCTCTCCTGTGTTGCTTTTGGAAGCTTTGCCAGCATTTCCATGTGTGCGAAAAATTGCGATTCGGCCGCAGGTTTGGTTGGTAATTACCTCCTACGTACTGCCTGAGACTTATGATCCGGTTTAACATGCATACCGGGGTTCGGTAGCCCCAGGATCCATCCTGTGCCCACGTGGCTGTCATAGTATGAGATGATTTATTCTTGCGGTTGGCCATTCATCGTCTTCCAGGTTCTCCCAATGTCTATTTTCCTCTTCTTCCGATATAAGTCGTCAAATTACAGGTGTTCCTAAAAATCAGCGACTGCCCTTCTTTTGGGGTTTTGCGATTAACTCAGTGTTTAACAAGTAAAATCCCGGTTGTAGCAGTCCGATAGAAGCAAGTCCCGCTCCAATTTGTCGGTAACACCGAGTAATGCCTTGTGTCCGCATATACAACATAACAGTCCTTCAGGGGCTGGTCCACTAGAGGTAACCTTGTTCCATATGTCTCAATTAGACAACATATATTAACACATGGGTGGAGTCCAACGGTATTGATTGTTTGTCTGTTTGCACCAAATGTGGATTTCAAGGTAAAGACAATGTAAATCATCAATTGTTGCACTCTTGGGTGTTTGGGAACCAGATCCAGATGCAGTAGCAGTAGATGCTTTTTCACTACATTGGGGGAATATGTTCTTTTATGCCTTTCTGCCATTTGCTCTGGTTCAGCAATGTCTGAAGAAAATAGAACAAGATTCTGCCACAGGATTATTGGTGATTCCAAATTGGCCGACACAACCATGGTTCCCATTGATGTTAAACATGATTAAAGAACCATATATGTCAATTCCTAGCAGCAGTGATTTATTGATAAAACCAGTAACCAAAGAAATTCATCCATTACATGCTTATATGAATTTGTTAATCTGCAGGCTTTGACCAAGAACCACTACAAGAGCTTGGATTGTCGGATAGAACTATGGATATTATAGTCGCATCATGGCGAGATAGCACTCAGAGACAATATATGACACATATAAAGAAATGGGAAAATGTTGCAGACAGTCAAATATATCCTATCATACTGTGAACATTGCAAACATATTGGAGTTCCTTGCCGAGTTGCATTTTGAACAGCACTTAAGTTATAGTGCCATTAATAGTGACACGTAGTGCCTTATCATCTTATTTAGGACAAATCTCTGACCAGAAATCATTGGATAACATCATTAATATCCAGATTTATGAAAGGAATCTTTAACAAAAATCCACCCAAACCAAGATATACAGAAATTTGGGATGTCAGCATTGTACTTACTTTACTTAGGCAATGGACTCCAATCGAAGTTTTGTCATTGGAAAAGTTAACATTTAAATTAGTAATGTTAATGGCATTGGTTTCAGCTCAAAGGGTGCAAACATTACAAATGCTACGTTTAGACTGTATGCATGTGTCTGCAGATAACATTGTGTTCTATGTTTACGATCTGATCAAACAAAGCAGACCAGGGAGAACTGGAGCAAAGGTAATGTTTCAAGCTTACCCTATTGATCCAACGTTGTGTGTAGTTAAACATTTGAATCAATATGTAAAAGTTACCAAAACCCTTCAAGGTGATGAAAAAACATTAATGATTACGCATAAGAAACCACACACAAAAGCTTCAGTGCAAACAATTTCAAGGTGGTTAAAACAGGTGTTACTTTTAGCAGGAGTAGACACTGATGTGTTCAAATCTCACTCCACCAGGGCAGCAGCTACGTCCGCGGCGAAGTTACAGGACGTACCACTCGAACACATTTTAGAAACCGCAGGGTGGTGTAAAGAAGAAACTTTTTCAAAGTTCTACAATAAACCTGTTCACACAGTGACAGGCTTTGGACACGCGGTGTTGGGTTCACTATAATCACCTGCTTTGTTTCACTATCGATTGATATTATCGATTATGTTATCACTTATATCTTTTATCACTTTGTAATGGTTTCCCTCAGATGTAAAAAGGGGGTTATTATATATTCTTTTATCATTAAAAGATTTATGGAAAGAACTAAAACTAGTCTGGTAAAAGGTTTTTTACTCATGTATGTGTTGACCTAGCCGGACTATCGTATGGAAGAATTCTACGACATGGAAAAACACGAAGCTTCAAAATCTTCACCGTAGTCCTCACGTGACTCCGAAGTAAAATAGTAAGATTAAACGAGAACTTACCAGTTCGAAGTTTGATCGTTATTTTATGAGGAGTAACGATGAGGGATTACGTGCCCTCCACTCCCCACCCTCATAAAATAAATGATCATCTGGTAGTTCTAAATCTATGATAAGCCTTACTATCTTACTCCGGCTATTGTGTTCTGTGTTTTTCATGTCGCTGCTTTGAAGTATGCCATTTTAGCGCCAGGCGGGGCTTCTTCACGTAATCCCTCATCGTTACTCCTCATAAAATAACGATCAAACTTCGAACTGGTAAGTTCTCGTTTAATCTTACTATTCTTGACCAGTACCCAGTCGCCGGCCTTTACAGCATATATTGGAAAGTCGAGTGGTGGGCTTTGAGCCAATAGTCATTTAGCTTTTAATTCTGTAAGGGAACAAGATACTGCCAGTAAATAGTTCCTTAAGAATACATCACTGCCCTCTATGGTGGGTATTCCTTCTATCTTTCCCAAATAAGGTAACCCAAACAACATTTCATAGGGGAACACTGCTAACTTTGCATGGGGTCTCCGTTGCTTTTCTCAAAGCCTTTCTGTTTCCCTACTGCTCCAAACATGTGCCAGACTCCATGTACATATGCTGCTCTTAAAGCCTTAATTTCTGCCAATTGAGCTAAGCAAGATTGCAGGCTAGCTTCCAATTTGATTACCTTAAAGTCTAATTCATCCTGATGCATCACTTCAAACCCTGCATACTGCTATTATGATCCCTTTAACAAGAAACATCCACAAGCAAAACCTTTTTGTCCTTCATTCAAAGGCTCTGACTGTAAAACATTTCTCAGACTTGTGTGTCCTTCTTCCTTCATTATTTTTCTTAATGGCATCACAATTTCAACATACTTCCCAATCTAGTCTGAACTATATCCTGCCATTCCCAAGATCATCATCATCTGTTCTACTGTCTGAGGTTTGGGAACTTCAATTATCGCTTCAATTTGATCCTGCGCTACAGCTTTTACTTCTTTAGATATTACTCGTCCAAAATATTCTACCTGCTGCTGACAAAACAACAACTTCTTCCTTGATACATTATGACCTCCTGTGCCATCTTTTCCAAGATAATTACAATGTCTCTCACATTGCTTCTCACTTGTGGAACAAACCAACAAATCATCCACATACTATATCAACACCTTCCAAATCTGCCTACAACATCTGATTAAAATCATGGGGCTAGTATTTAAAACCCTGCTGCATCCTAGCCTGGGTGTATTTAATACCTCTTCTTAATGTTCTTTCCATAGCTATGTTCACCATTATCTTAATATTATTATTATTATTTCCTGATTATCATACCTGTTCACATCCCCAAAACCTTATCCATTATCTATCTCCTTACTAGCCTTTCTTGACCTCTTCCTTGAGATCCCTCCCTCCCTTGGGGACCCCAGTCCTGTCTGGGCTTATATCCAGATTTATTTCACTCCTGATAGGACATTTGAGGAAACACTCTCCCAAATACATTTATTATTGGCATGGAATCTCTGGCCCCTGTTTGGCTCTGTCATAGGACTCACTGTGTGTCGGTGCATCACTTATTTCAGACTTTTCAACCAGGTCTGTTGTTACTGACAACATTGACTTTCCTTTTTCACGCTCTTTCTTTTTGAGCTCTTCAAGTTACATTTGCATCATTTTCCTTTGCACCTCTTCCTGCTGGTATGCAAGTCTTTTTCCTATCTTTGCGACATTTCTCAACCTCATTGACCAAATGATCACTGAATCAGGGGTGGGAAATAGATTACAATCCCACCTCCTCCTCCAATCTAGACTTGACTTTAGGAGGAATGACATCCACCACAGTGGTTCAAAATGTAATGTTCATTAACTGGTTGCCTTCTATTTTTGTTCAGTTTCCAGTCTCCACCTTTTCAGCTTGTTCTCCAGATAGGCTGCTGGATTTTTGTCTGAGGGCCTGCCATACCCCCTGCCTGACTGTGTCAAACAGCATGCCATTGTTTATTGCATTGTTCACAGCATTTTTATACCAGCCATCTTCAGGAGCTCTGTCAGTTTAGTGGTTCCTATCACTTTCACCAACAGTGCCTTCAAATCTCCCATAGCCAATAATCATCCAAAGCCATAATCCATTTCCTGCCCCATCAGGTATATCGGGTAAGGTATGTCTTAGCCCTCTCAGTTTATGGGTGCCCCAAAGGATAATCTGTGTCTGGCCTGCTCTTATCTTTTTAAAGCAGTCTCATCAATTTATCCCTCGCTTCCCACTTTAATCCTTTCTGATCTGCCTTCTTTCTCATTCTAAACTCAATTTCTTAGTTCTTAGATAGTTTATCCTCCTTTGCAAAATTATTCACCTTCCTTTTAAAATTTTCCACTGACTTCTTGATTCTCATATTTTACCACCACCCCTTCATCACTTTCCCCCCTACCCCCGAGATTCTGACTTGTTTTTCACCTAATCCAATTTCTTCTGGTACCTTAGTTCCACTTGATCTCTCCGCTCCCGAATTACCATAAATACCATATCCTCTCCCTGGGGTCCTAATTTCAAGTTTACCAGATGTTCCTGTGTGTATCCCATACACCCCAGGGAGCAGGACCCCGACTTCCCTATTCTTCCTCCATGAGTGTGTACGACTGCACCTCCCATCGTAGCCTGGGACATTCCCTCTTGAAATGACGCTCCTCGTTACAATAGTAACACCGGGATGGCCCC
Source organism: Okamejei kenojei (assembly GCA_035221665.1). Taxonomy (NCBI): domain Eukaryota; kingdom Metazoa; phylum Chordata; class Chondrichthyes; order Rajiformes; family Rajidae; genus Okamejei; species Okamejei kenojei. The sequence continues at coordinate 5,335,359 of CM069169.1, read as the reverse complement.
GTGTACCACCCTCCTGATCCTTGTTCCTTGTTTTCCCGGGGACCCCAACTCCGGTCCCTCCATTCACCTCTTCCTCGTCCTCTGTCTCTGCCTCTTCCCCTTCCCCGGTCTCCATGAGCACCCGGCCTTCTATCACTTTCATCTCCCTTCTTCTTTACCCCTTGCTGTACTGCCTGCAACATCATTTTTGCCTTTCCCTTCTGTTTTTCCTCATCCCGTCATACACATACTTTCTGAGCCTCTGTTAACAATTGATTTAATGGTTTGTCATACCAATCCTCCAATTTTTCCAGTTTCTTTCTAATATCTGGCCATGACTTGGTTACGAAATTAACCTTTAGTAACTGCTGACCTGCGTCTGCTGCTACCCCCGGAGCCTGCAACCCCTTTTCCCAGATCTTTATTCCCATTATTGACATCATTGTCTGCCAACTCCTTTTTTTTTCCCCCCTGGGCCCCATTAATTTATTACCCTTCTCCAACCAGAATGTTTATCTAAACAAACCATAAAAGCTGCTTGTTGTTCAGCAATTAACTTATTTCTAATTTTGTTCAAACCATTCTCCCTACAATTCCCAAATTCCAATTCCTAGTTTAAATACATACGACTAACAATTTTCCAAATTAACTTTACTGAAAAGAAATCAACAAAGCCAAGCAACCTACATTTTCCAACTTTCCCCTTTTAAGTTGCGATGATACACAGCGTTGTCCGTTACCTTACAGCTGTTCGTAACCTCCCCCATTGCTTACAATTTCTTAAAGGAACACACACACCTACCCTTACAGCATGTGGCCTACAGCAAACAAACCTATCACATATACAAACTTCCTCATTCATACAAAACCGGTTTTTACACACAAATCATATTAGTTCCATTCTTACTTCAATGAGATTGTGTGAAACAACCCAATATTTCTTTCATAGAAACATAGAAATTAGGTGCAGGAGCAAGCCATTCGGCCCTTCGAGCCTGCACCGCTATTCAATATGATCATCCAACTCAGTATCCTGTACCTGCCTTCTCTCCATACCCCCTGATCCCTTCAGCCACAAGGGCCACATCCAACTCCCTCTTAAATATGGCCAACGAACTGGCCTCAACAACTTTCTGTGGCAGAGAATAGTAAGATTAAACGAGAACTTACCAGTTTGAAGTTTGATCTTTATTTTATGAGGAGTCGAGTTGAGGACTACGTGAATAGAAGCCTGTACAGCCGTTGGTGCGTCAATCTTCAAAGCAGTGGAATGAATTCACAGCTAACAATGACTGAAGTATAATGGTAAGATGATAAAACTAGAACTACCAGATGAGATCTATGAGGGTGGGAGCGGAGGGCACGTAGTTCCTCAACTCGACTCCTCATAAAATAAAGATCAAACTTCAAACTGGTAAGTTCTCGTTTAATCTTACTATTTTACTTCAGAGTCACGTGAGTGACTACGTGAAGACTTCAAAGCACTGTGAATTCACGCCGCAGACCCAAATCCGACGTTCACACTGCCTGGATTGACTCAAAAGTCGTTAACAATCAATCATGCATCAGTAACAGCATTTGTTGAATGAATAACAGTTTATTTACAAACAAATCATAACAAACCCCTCTAACTCAGGGGGAAACTGTAACAGTACTCAAAACAGAATCAGCAAACACCCTGAGCCTTGAAATCGGCTTGTGATAAAACCTCTGAAAAGTTAGCTCACTGGACCATCCTGCGGCCGCGAGGATATGGTCTATTGGCACGTCCATCGCCCTTGCCGCGGAAGTTGATGCCGCCCTGGTGGAATGAGATTTGAATTTATCAGTATCAATTCCTGCACTTGCCAGGACCTGCTTTAGCCACCTTGAAATTGTTTGCACCGACACCTTACTGTGTGGTTTTTTGTGACTAATAAACAAAGCCGACTCTGTTCCTCTCAGAGGTTTAGTAATCTCAATGTAACGAGATAAATGTGAGACTACACACAAGCAATCATCTGCGGGGTATGCTGAAAACACAATCTTACATCCTGTCATGCCTCTTCTATTATGTTTTAAGCAAATCATAGACATAAAATATAATGGCATCTGCCGACACATGCATTCTATCTAGCCGTAGCTTTTGCAACGTTTGTACATGTTGAGCTGAAACCAACGCCATAAGCATGACACCTTAATAGTTAATTTGGCTATAGATAGGCTTGTAACCGGAGCCCACTGGTGAAGAACCATAAGAACCTCACTCACATTCCAAATACCGGCATACCTGGGTTTAGGAGGATTAGAATTGAAAACTCCCTTCATGAATCGTGAAACTAACGGATGTGTCCCTACTGTATGTAATTCTGCATTCATAGGTAAATAAGAAGACAGAGCACTTCTGGCTGAATTGATTGCACTGTAACTTAATTTTTGGTCGAAATAAAGAGTTGACAAAAACTCCAATACGTCCGTGATCCCTGCAGTGTGATATACAATATTCTGCTGTAGGCAGAATTGCTCCCACTTCCTTATATAGGTGATATATTGCTGCTGTGAGTCCACAGTCCGATGAGACAGTCCTCTCCCCAGGTATGGCCTCCTTAAAATCTACAAATTAACAGATCAATACGATCATGTAAAGGATGTTGATCCCCAGTGACTGGATTTACCAGTAGATTTTTATTCTTGGGAATAATCATGTAAGGCTCCCTAGCCATTTGTAATACAACGGGAAACCATGCTTGTGTAGGCCAATCTGGCACTACCAATACCCCTGAAGTGGAGTCCTCCTTTATCTTTTGCAAACATCTGCTGATGAGACAGAATGGAGGAAATACATATACAAACATTCCTCCCCAATGCAGCGAAAACGCATCCACTGCTACTGTCCCAGGATCTGGTTCCCATGAAACATATCTAGGTAACTGATGATTTAATCGAGATGCAAACAAGTCAATATCTGGCAATCCATACTGAACAATCATTTGGTTAAATACATCCTGATTTAACATCCATTCAATGTTGTCATTAAACTGACGTGACCTAGTGTCAGCTACGGTGTTGAATCTTCCTGGCAAATAAAGTGCTGAAAGCCAGATATTTTGGTCAATACACCAGCTCCAAATCTGGTTAGCCAGTCTATCACAAGACTGTAACTTAACTCCACCCATGTGGTTTACATATGCCACTGCTGTGGTGTTGTCAATCTGAACCTGCACATGCAAGTCCCTCCTTGTAGAACAATAAGCTTTGAGCCCATACCAGGTTCCCAACAACTCTAAATAATTAATCCCTCTTAATTGAAGAAACGATGTCTCATCCACATTCCATCTGCCTCCACAACTAGAAGACATATCTGTTGCACCCCAACCCAGTGCACTTACATCAGTCTGTAATATCAGTGACAGTGGTTCCACCAAAACCTTCCTAAAACTTTTTGAAACATGTACTATCCACCATTGTATGTCAGCAATCGCCCCAGCTGACAACTGCATAGGCCTATCAAAATGGCCCCTTTGTATTCTCAGTGCCTGTTCCTTTGATCGTTGTAATTGTTGATAATGCAGAGGACCATACTGCACAGCAGGAAATGCTGCAACAAACTTCCCAATTAACCTGGCTACTTGTCTAATTGAAGGCCGTTGTTCTCCAACGAGATTAACACAGTCCTCAATTAACTGATTCAATTTATCCCTGGGCAAAGTTACCAACATGAGATTGGAATTAATGGTAAATCCCAGATAATCAATAATTTGGACTGGTGATAATTTAGATTTATCTGGGTGAATAACAAATCCCATTTGTTCAAAAGTGATTTTAACAACTGAAACTGATGATTGAGTTTCAGCATGAGTCTTTCCAACAATCAGAATATCATCTAAGTAGGCCATTACCACATGCCCCTGAGCTCTAAGTAGTGCTAACACAGGTTTTACCAATTTAGTAAATAATCTAGGAGCTGAAGTTAATCCATTCGGCAATGCCCTGAATTGCCACAGCTGAGTCATCCAAATAAATTTCAAATATCTTCTATTATCATCGCGAATAGACACTGAGTAATACGCATCCTTTAAATCAAATAGTTGCCATATAACACCCTTTGGACACTAGATGTTTGGCCGTGGTAAAGGTTTCCATTTTGAAATGCCTATAACAAACAAATTTGTTCAAACTCGATAACCCCAGAATAATTCTACACCCCCCAGTCTTTTTAGATCTGGGAAATATACTTGACACAAATTGTTGACTTTGATAGACAGAAGGCTCAATTACCCCTTTCTTATGTAACGACTGAATCTCTGCTTGAATAAGCACATTTTCCTCATCTGAAAAAATAAGTTTACGACTAGGAAAATGTTGATTAGGTAGACTGTCCTTGAGTAAAATTCAATTTTCACCCCTTCAATACTACTAAGTATGAACAAATCTGATGTCAACTGCTGCCATTGTTTGAGAAACAATTTTAACCTTCACCAATTTGAACAGGAACATCAGTTAATTCATCGTCTGTCAATGTTATATTCCTTACCTGCATCTTTCCTTGCGGACCTTGTTGTCCTCGACCTCTTGTAGAGAAAGGCACCTTCCCCTTCATGCTGGCAGCCTGCCAGTTCCGAAATTGAAAACCTGAATGGCTCATTCCTTCTCCTACAGCCACAAGTAGTGCCTTTCCAATACGGATAAAACCTTTTGCCTTGCTTACCAGCCGGCTTAATGAGGGCCATAGTTTTAACATCGTCATGACAGTCTTTGACCCTTTTTGCAAGGTTACCTCCAAACAACAGATTTTGTGGTGGTACACTGGTCGGTTTGCACAAACTCGCCAAATTCGGATTAATCACGGCCTAATAGCGGCCCTCCTGATATTATTGATTTCAAAAAATGCATTACAAAGGAATCCCAGTCTGTCCTGGTGCTTCAACCATATTGTTGGATCAATAACTTTCACCACACAGCTGTAATACCTGCTGACAACAGTTTAAGCACTTTTTGAAACTTCATCTCCTGGGCCCTAGCAGGCATACGCATCAGTGACCAAATTTGGGATTAACCGCCGGTACCTTCAGGAGATCACAATTAACAGGAGCTTTATAGTTTTTTGCTGCTTCATCCATAGCTAGCTCCTGTAACTGGTGGGAGAGCATATACTGAATGGCTTCAGCCAATTCTACATCAATCGCCTTTCCTGCCTCTCTAGGCTCAGCAAACTTGCCAGCAATGTTCGGAATTACCTCCAACCGAACTTCTTTACTGCTCTCCCCCAGCATAGAATCAGTGTCAGCAAACTGCACTGATGGAACATCCTCCTCACAGGCAGGATAGTTCTGCAGCCCTGAAACAGGTGCTGCTAGCACAAGCTCTCCATCAGCCTGGCTTGGGCACCACTCCTCCTCACGGAGCTGGTCCCTGTCGAGCATACTTTGTAATAAAATCTCGACCTGGGAGAGCCGTGAGCAAACGGACTCTCCTATGGAGGGTATAACCTCCAGGCTTGACTCAACTACGGGCCTAACAGACTTGCCAGTGGCCTTCCGCCCTACTGGCAAGCCTCCACTGCCCCCAGGCAGTGGGTCCGCAACCACTGGCTGTGTAGCCAGCACCGGACCAGGTGTACCAGACGGGCCTCCATCCACAACACTCTCCTGGTCACTTTCCTTTCTACCCCCGGAGCGCCTCGCCGACACCTTCTTCACTTTCTGCAACATATCTCCAAGAACTCCAAACCGTCGCAGAAAATGACCTGTGGTAAAAAAAAATTTTTTAAAAACCTTACCTCCGTTTTTATTTATTTTTTGTTAAATATTTTTATTATAGAAACATATTTATGAAAATTACAATGTTTTACATAAACAAAAATACATCATTATATACATTCATAATATTAATAATATTGATATTATTACTAATATTAAAATTTAGGACTGTATGCTTCTATACGCTTTTTAAATTATTTTTTATAAAGTGGGAAAAGATAGAGATATATAATGAAGAAAATATGAAAGCGAATGGAGTATTAATCATTAATCCGTCATTGGAGATATAGGCATGATTTATTATATATATTTCTTCATCCATTCTAATATTCAGGCCTCAGTCAAGCCCTCGTACCGAGCCGTTATGACTCTGTAAATATTCAATATATGGAGACCATATCCCTCTGAAGAGATCTAACCTGTCCATTAGGACAAGCCTCAATCTCTCCAGATGAAGAGTCTCCGACATTTCTGTATTCCACATTTTGATTGTAGGGGATGTAGGGCCTTTCCAAAATTTTAATATTAATTTTTTCCCAATTATTAACCCATAATCAATAAAAAATATTTGATTTGTTGTTACTAATTGTTCTGTTTCCAGTATTCCTAGTATTATTAGCTTTGAATCAGGTATCAAAGTTATATTAACAACTTTCGAAATTATCCTAAATATTTCAATCCAGAATTTTGTAATGTTTATACAGTTTGTAAATGAATGTGACAAATTGGCTTCTAAATGTTGACATTTATCACATATAGGAGATACTTTTGGGAACATATTATGTAATTTGGATTTTGAATAATATAGTCTATGTAATATTTTAAACTGTATAAGAGAGTGTTTAGCATTTAGCGAACAATGATGTATATGTTGTAAACTATCATCCCATATTTCTGGTCTAATAGTTTGGCATAATTCATTTTCCCAAGATTGTCTATGTATTTCTGTTGATGGAGCATCACCTTCCTATAAGATGTTATATATATATGAAATCATTTTTTCTGTATTCGGATGCTTATTCAAACATTCATCTAATATTTCTGTCTTTCTATTTCTGAGTTCTTGCGTATTTGCTTTAACATAATCTCTAATTTGTAAATATCTAAAGTAATCTTTAGAGTGTAGTCCATAAATTTGTTGTACGTCTTGAAATGAATGGAAGGAGTTTTCCCTATAGAGATCACTGATCTTAATAATTCCATTATTTTTCCATTGTAAAAAAGCTTTATCCATCATTGAAGGTTTAAACGTAACATTATTTACAATGCTAAGAGATAGTGGTATAGATTTTAGTTTTAATGTTTTCTTTATTTGTTTCCAAATACGTATTCCACTTCCTATTATTGGGTTATCACTATAAGTTTTCTTAACTAGATTAATATTAGCGAATATTATAGAACTAATTTCAAAAGGAGAACAATCTTCTTTTTCCATATTTAACCAAGTTGGTTGGTTATCTATTTCTTCTAACCAAAAATTCATATTTTTAATGTTAACTGCCCAATAATAAAATGTAAAATTTGGTAGAGCTAGACCTCTGTTTATTTTTGATTTACATAAATGTTTTTTATTTATTCTATGGCACTTATAATCTCAAATGAAGTTAGTGACTAAGGAGTCCACCTTTTTAAATAAATTTTTAGGGAGATATATCGGGATTGATTGGAAAAGGTATAATAATTGTGGAAGAAACACCATTTTTATTATATTAATTTTGCCTCATTGAAATAGGTAACGTTTTCCAATATAAAATATTCTTATTTAATTTGTTCAATAATAATGGGAAATTAGCTTTAAATAATGAGTCAAATCTTTTTGTTACGAAAATTCCAAGATATTTAATTTTTTCAAAGGGAATTGTTGTAATATGTGTAAATTGTTTACCGTTATTGGCATGTTCACTTTTATTCCAGTTAATACTATATCCTGAATAGGATCCAAATTCAGTTATTAATTTTAACGAATTACGAATACTAGTTTCTGGTTTTGTGATGTAAAGTAACACATCATCCGCATATAAAGAAATTTTATTTTTAGTGTCTCTAGTATCGTATCCATATATTTCCGGATGTGATCTCACCCTCAGAGCTAGCGGTTCTATTGCCAGTGCAAACAATAAAGGGGATAAAGGGCAACCTTGTCTACAACCTCGAGATAAATTGAATTTAGGTGATAACATTTGGTTTGTTATTATTCGGATTTGTATATAGCAATTTGATGCAGGTAATAAACTTTTCTCCCAATTTAAAAGCTTCCATAACCGAGAACAAATAAGGCCATTCCACTTGATCAAAGGCTTTCCCTGCATCTAACGAAATAACTACTAGATCTTTATTAATATCTCTTTTCGAGTATATAATATTGAATAACCGTCTCAAATTATATGAAGAGTATCGTTTTGGTATAAATCCTGTTTGATCAGGGTGAACTAATTTATTAACAACTAAACTTAACCTTTGTGCTAATAATTTAGTTAATATCTTTTGATCAGTATTTAGAAGAGCTATTGCTCTAAATGACCCTGGTTCATCCAAGTCTTTGTTTGTTTTAGGTAAAAGTGTTATAGTAGATTCATTTAATGTTTCTGGTAGTTTTTGCTGTATATATATATATGTTCATATAATAATTTCAAACGTGGTACAATCTGATCATAAAATATTTTATAAAATTCCGAGCGAATGCCGTCTGGTCCCGGTGTTTTACCCTTTTTTAATGATCTGATAGATTCTTGGATTTATTTTATCGTGATATCAGCATTCAGTAACTCTATATTTTGTGAATCCAACCCTTTCAGGTTACATTTTTTTTAAGAATGCTTCAATTCCTATTTTATTATCTGTTGTTTTCGCAGTGTATAAGTTTTTATAATATTGCATAAATCTTTCATTAATATCTTTAGGCTGTGTTAACAATTCGCCATTATGTGATTTTAATCCTATGGATTATTTTTTTCAGCTTCCATTTTTCCTTAGTTGACGAGCCAATAATTTTTGAGGTTTATCACCGAATTCAAACTGTAATTGTTTAGTATGTTGATAAAGTTTAACGACTTGGTCTGTAAATATTTTATTTAATTTATATTTCAATGCTGCAATTTTATTATGTAATATAGTAGTTGGATTCATTGCATTCTGTATATCTAATTGTTTAATCTCCTTTTCCAAATCTTGCTGATCCTTACGATTCTTTTTATTATAAAATGCTTATGAGGAAATCATGATTCCCCGGAGGTATGCTTTAAATGTTTCCCATAATAAGGAACAGGATATTTCCGGTTTATCATTTATTTCGAAAAAAATCTTAATTTGTTCTGTGATATATTCCTGAGTAATTTTACTTCCTAATATTTGTGGGTTAAATCTCCACTGTTCTGATTTTTGTAGTTTACCATTTATTTTAATCTTGAATGTTAATGGTGCATGATCTGAAATTATAATATTATGATAATTGGATTTATAAGTAAGTGAGATAAGTTTAGCGTCCACCAAAAAATAATCTATTCTTGAGTAAGTTTTATGTACTGACGAGTAAAAAGAGTATTCTCGTCCAGTAGGGTTTTCAATTCTCCAAACATCTTTGATATTAGTAGTTTCCATATATGCATTTAATAAATCACTAGAATGTGATTTAGTTTTCCTTTGCCTTGTAGATCTATCTAAGTATGGGTCTAGTGTACAATTAAAGTCTCCTCCAATTATTAGATTGTGTTGTGTTAATTCCGGGATATTATTAAATACCTTCTTAAAAAACAATGGGCTATCGAAATTTGGTCCATATACATTAACAAAAATCATTTTTTGTGTATTTAATTCTCCTATGACGATAATGTATCTTCCATCTTTATCAGTTATAGTTGTGTATGTTTAAATAAAATACCTTTACGAAATAATATTGCTACGCCTCTTGATTTATGCGTAAAAGAAGAGTGATACATTTTATCTATCCATTTAGCTTTCAATCTATGTTCAGCATCTTTTTTTAGATGGGTTTCTTGAATAAAAATTACATCAGTTTTATTTGCCTTTAAATGTGCAAAAACTTTTCCTCTCTTAATCGGTTCATTAATACCTTTAACATTCCAACTACAAAACGTTATTCCCTCATTCCCTATATTTATTTTTGAGTCTTGCATCTTTTGACTATGGAGGCCTGCAATAGAGTCTATGGTTCAGCACATCAGACCCGACCTTACACCCGAGCATCGAATAGATGAATTTTAAGTCTCGTGCATGTCTCTCACATATATATCTCCATTGATCCAATATATAACTCCATTCAAATTGAAAAAAAACATAATAGATTATATGAGAAAAGAACAAAGGATAGATTAAGAGGTTTGTAATGTGCAAAAAGAGAGGAAAAACTACATCTAGAGTTGTTGTAGTTAGTGCTAGCCATACTAGCATGGCTAACCATCTACCGACTTCCGTCGTTGATGTTGGTAACTTAACCAGCTCCCAAGTTTTTGGAATTGTTATTCCATAAAAATATTTTACCGGGGGTATAGCATTAGAAAGAAAAAAAAAGAAAGGGAAAAAAGAGGGGTAAAAATAAAGACTTATTTAGTAAAGGCATATTTAAATTATAACAATTAAAGGTATAGAAATACAATATTTAAGACTTATTTAAACATCTAATTATTATAAACAAGAGGAACAACAACAAAAAAGATATCAAAATACATATTTTGAACTTAATTAAAAATCTAACAATTTTAAACAGAAAAAACACCAAAAAAAAAGATAAAAAGAAAAAAGAAAAAAATCCATCCAACAAAAAGAAAACAGAAATTAAGAATGAAAATGAAAAATTGCTGGCAAAAAAGAAAAGTCTCCAAATGAAATCAATCCCTAATTTAAACTCTATTCATTCCAACATAGAAAATCATTAATTATTAGTAATAGTGATTAATATTAATTAGTAAAAATGGTGTTAGTAAAAATACCGCGGTGTGTCTGTAATATGTGCTAGTTATTTATATTAGTAGTGTAATGATGTTAGTTATTAGTATCCAAGTGAAGTTTTCCGATCCATTTCTTTCTCCGACTTCATCCAACGTTGCCCAGTTCAGTCCAGTCCTGCATTGTTTTATGGAGTCTTGCGAAGTCTTGGAGATTCTTGTGGCATTCTTAAGAGTCAATATATTTGAAAGTAGCTGCTTCTCAGGTCTGGATCTGGCGCGCAAATTCCATTGCTGCTGCTGGGTTGGAAAAAGAAATTGCTCCTCGTTTTTGAAGGTAACTCTTAGAGTAGCTGGATAATTCAGGCCGTATTTTAAATGTGCCACTCCTCTCATAAGACTTTTAGCCTCGTTGAATGCTTTCCGTTTCCTGGAAACTTCTGCAGGATAATCTCGGTAGATACTGATCCTGTGACCTTCAAATTCCAGGTTTCTATTTCTCGAGGATTTCCGCATTATCTCGATCAAGACAAAGTCGTATTGTAGTTTTATAATCATTTGTCTTGGAGGGGCATTTGCTCTTGTCTGACGTCTTCTGACTCTGTGAGCACGGGTTAATAAAGGCTTTTGTTCCAGAGATAAAACATGTTGTAATAAGTTCGCAGTAAATTCTCGAGGATCTTCATCTTTCTCTCGTCCTTCAGGAATACCTGCAATTCTTAGGTTTTATCTTCTCTGGCGACCTTCTAGCTCAGTACATTTCTCAGATATTTTAGTCAGTAAGTTCGTTAGACGTTCGTTTTCTGTAATCAGCTTTGCTGTAGTCATAGCACTGGTAGCAGCTAGTTCTTCAAGGCCTTTTATACCGACCGTCTGTTGTTCCAGTACCTCTTCCATAGGATTTAGCCTTTTTTCAAAGTCATTTTTGACCTTTTCAATTTTATTATCCATCTCCTTTCTCATTTCGTTCATCACTTCTGTAATTTCCTTCTTCAAATCTTCCGATATTTTCTTGGTCTTATTATTAACATTTGAATTCGTTTCCTGTTGAAATTCTTTCATTTGAGTATTCATCTGGTTCATTTGAGTATTCATCTGGTTTATTTCTTCCCTTAAACCAGCAATCTCATGAGAAATGAAACCTTTCAATTCTTCACTTTCCGCTTTTTTCCCTGTTCTTTTCGATACATCTTCCTGGGATGAGGTCCTACCTGAGTCTGAGGCTTCAGTTGGGCCTTCTGGCAGTCTCTGCCGGGTTGGTCGACCTTTCTGTTTATCGGTAGGGCTGCGTGTTGTAGCCATAACTAGTCGCGCGCCTGATGACGTCACTCACAACAATCGGTGCAGAAACGGCAGGCAGCAAGCAGCAGGCAGCAGGTAGGTCCGTTAATCCCCTGTTTTTTCCATTTTTTTTCACGGAGCTGGCTGGCGTTGTCCTCTAGCCCTCCATAGCGCCACCGGAAGTCCTCTCCGTTTTTAAACTTACCGCTTGGAGGAGCGCTGCTGCTCCAACCGGCCGACTGCACCAACGTCTGACGTCATGACGCACCAACGGCTGTACGGGCTTCTATTCACGTAGTCACTAACGTGACTCCGAAGTAAAATTCCACAGATTCACCACTGTGTGAATTTTTCCTCATCTCTGTCCTAAAAGACTTCCCCCTTATCCTCAAACTGTGACTCCCTTGTTCTGGATTTCCCCAACATCAGGAACAATATTCCTGCATTTAGCCTGTCCAACCCCTTAAGAATTTTGTAAGTCTCTATGAGATCACCCCTCAATCTTCTAAATTCCAGCGAGTATAAGCCGGGTCTATGCAGTCTTTCTTCATATGGAAGTCGTGCCAACCCAGAAATCAGTCTGGTGAACCTTCTCTGTACTCCCTCTATGGCAAGAATGTCTTTCCTCAGATTAGGAGACCAAAACTGTACGCAATACTCCAGGTGTGGCCTCACCAAGACCCTGTACAACTGCAGTAGAACCTCCCTGCTCTTGTACTCAAATCCTTTTGCTAAGAATGCCAACATACCATTCGCTTTATTCACAGCCTCCTGCACCTGCATGCCTACTTTCAATGACTGGTGTACCATGACACCTAGGTCTTTCATGTGCCTCTCCTTTCTTTTTCACTTTTCGTACTCAAAACATTTGGCACTGTCATTTTCCTTAGATTTTCCTTAGATACTCTGAATATTCTGTACAGTCCAGTGCCACCAGACTGAACTCCCCCTTATTGGTTCCTTTGGTTAATCAAAATAACAGAACTTAATCGTAGTCTCCTTATCTTTACCCCCGGGGCTTCCTTCTCCCCAAGATTGCCACATTCGCCCCAATGGACTATCAGGCGGAATGTGCGGCTCTTCACCAGTGTGAGCCTTGTCCTGTTTCCCCCCGGCCTCTTACTTTTCCCGTTCTGGTTATCTTTATCTTATCGGACTATTCCCGTCCGACAGACCCCGGTCGCCCAGGCAATACTTAATAGTCAGTTTTCTTACCGGGTCTTGTGCACAAGAATCGCTCGACCATCCCTTGTTTATTTATCTGACACTCCCTCTTGCTTCCTGAGTCTTTTGCCCGAATTTCACTCACTCAAACCGCTGATGGCAAGCAAGGAGATCAGAGACTGCTGAAATCAGCAGGGTGCACCTTCCCTTCCTTCTTTGCCTCCACCGAGCAGCCTGAGTGGCGATTGCGGACGAGCCCCCAGTTTGTGAGATATGCGATGTGCTCACAATCACTACTCAAGACTAAATCGTGGAAGCAAGAGATTCTTTATTTTCGAGTCTGCAGAGCCGGGTGCCTCTCCAAGTTGAGACACCCCGAAGTTAGAAGGATAAATCCCCTTTATACACACAATTCTACATCCAACCTCCCCTCCTTTGACCCGCTCCAATCAGACACTGAGGTGGACAACCTGTAGGTACGTCCCCCCAGTACCTCCCACATCATACATCGCATGTCCATGGTAATGAGCAGTTTCTTGACCAGGGGTGTGTTGTAATAGTCATTTATTTTATTAAGCATGCTCAGTTGTTCATGACCTATCCTAGTTTTACTCACCTCCAAGTGAACTCTCTCAGTTCTCCCATATCAGCACTAAAGCTAAGCTATAGTGACAAGGGTCCCATCTATCACTCCATTCTACTGATAGGGGTCTATCTACATCACTCCCTTTTACCGCTATACAATGCTATCACTTCTTACTCAAGGATGGGTCTGGTAACTTTTATATACAGCTGTGTCAGAACCCTCTCCCTGGCCCCTATCAGTTTGAATCCTCTTTAAAGCCCCTTACAATGGTGGGGTTTAATCACTTTATCCCTCACAGAAGGAACAGCAGATGCTGGTTTTACACCGAAGACAGACACAAAATGCGGGGGATAGCTCAGCGGGACAGGCAGCATTCTCTGGAGAGAAGGAATGGGTGACGTTACAGGTCGAGACTGCTTCTTCATCTATTCCTTCTGTGAATGTAAATCTTGAATCAGCACTGTAAAATTGGTTTCTGAAGGGAAAATGGTGGTCAGGTGAACTGGGTTGAAACATAAAATGTCTGCTGACCAAAGTTGCTGACTATGTGGCTGCAGGCTTCAGGTAGTTGTGATCCTGAGAAATACACATTATCCTGCTGATGCTGCATATTCGCAACTTTGATATTCCTCGCACCCGTCTGATTGAGGTGGCTGAGTTTCAGAAGGCTGAAGAATATGCAAACCACTGGCTCCCAAAAGTCTGAGAAATGCCCCTGTCTTAGCTCTAGTGTTGTTCCACTAATTAACATCTCTCTATGTGTGCTGCCTGTTATCTTGGCCATTGTGTACGTGCCTGTTATCTTGACCATTGCATTCGGGTCTGTTGGTTAATTGGGTAATGTGGTAGACATCAAACGTGGCATTAAGTATATAAAGCATTACAAGTAAAGGCAATGAGCTTGACTCTTTGCTAGGTTGTTAATCTGTGTGGAGAGTCCTGCTCAATAAACGTACGTTTAAAGTGACCCCGGTGCCTGGTCGATTATTGTTGAAACAACCGATGTGAGAGAAAAACGTGAATCAACATTTGGTGTCAGGAGTGGGATGTCAACCAGCGACTGATCGAGCCGGCGAGTGAATCCACTGGGTGACGGGATCGATGTGAAGGTTGCGCAGCCAAGTGAGTGGATTTAGTTAAATCTCCTCTTGGTCCTTCCTCGTATCCCGGCGTAGCAGGGTAATTCGCTGACTTGCGTCAGTTGGTGGGACGACATCCGAACGTTCCGGTTGTGGGCTCGGGGATAGGGCCGTCTCGAGGATTATCCTAGTCTGATCGAGCGGATAAAACACCCCGTAGAGGGGGACCGTAGACGGTATATAAGAGGAGTGCACTTTGTATAGGAAGTTAACTAGTATTGAGACGTTAACCGAGACCAAGGTACCCCCATATCTTACAGAAAGTCTGCTTTATAGTGGTTGAGTGAGATACGCTGGAACCAAGGACTCTAGGTTAACCCTGAAAGAGGTAACAAGTATTGAGTGTTAACCGAGACCAAGGTACCTCCGTATCTCACAGAAGGTCCGCCTTAGACTGGTTAAGAGAGGAAATCCTCCACGCGAAGGTCAGGAATTGAAGTGACCGAGTGAGATACAGCGAAACCAAGGACTCGCGGTTAACCCTGAAATATTGTGTGTAATAGTATAAGTATAAAAATGGGTAATGGTATGGGCACCAGTGGTCACCCAGACCGGCCATTACATCAGCTATGTTCCTTGCATCCAGAAATGGAGGAGACCTTTAGGCGTATGTCAGGAGGGCTCATTCATAAACTGGGGAAGGATGAATGTCCTGAAGGGGGGTCCAAAGATATGGGTGTGTTGTCAAGGGCCCAAAGTGTAATATGGAGAATGGATAAAAAATATATACATAAAAAGGTCATTTAGTTGTGGATTGATCATTGTAACCGAGAAAAGGCACGGTCTTTAATGGCCAGTTGGCAGAATAATGCCTTGAAACTAGGAATACCCCTGACCGAGGGGGGTCAGGAGAAGTCAGTGACAGTATTAAAACAGGAATGCAGGCATGCTCAGGAGAGTAAGGATCGTCAGGAGAGAGAGAGACAAAATAAGACCGAGGTAGATGAAGACTTACGCAAGTCGGTGGCTGGCATAGATTTGGGAGGTGACGAGGAGGAGGAGGTAGAGGATTACCACTGGGGAGTCTGTGGAGCACCCTTGCTGAACCAGCCTGCCCCCATTGCCAGTCCCAGATCGGTATCAGGTTGGCTGACGAAGCTGCTAAGGGTGCTTCACGTGATATATCTAAAGTGGGGGGTAGTATGATGAGATAGGTGAAAAGCCTTTATGTGGGCTCGTCTGAATCTGAGAAACCTATGCCAACCATGATTGATGTACTGCTCTTACAGAGGGACGCCTCTTGTATATATTAAAATAACTATAGAAACTGTTTCAGTTGGTGGACAGAAATAAAATAAAAAAAGTAAAGATTTAGGTAACCAGGATTCTGGTAAACAGAAGTCTTGTCAGAAAAAGGGAAAGTAAATTACAAAGATATGTCTTTGAAGATGATATATCATATACTGCTGGTAAAACAATGTTTTTGTATATGTACTGCTTGTAAAACAATGTTTTGTATGTGGAATGTGTAAAATTTGAAGCAATGAGCAAAGGTGTGTGTCTTTAAGAACAGGTTATGATGTGTTCCTTTAAGACACTGAATGGGGGGAGGAGCTATACTTGAATAATAAAATGTGTTGGTTGTTATAAAACTTTTGAGCCAAGTTTAAAAAAAGACTTTTCCCGATTAAAGTGTTAAATTAGATTGGAAATGTCAAAATTACAGAGAAAAATAAAAGGTATTATTGATTACTGATTCTGAGTGAGTTTTTTTGGGAAAGATTGTTTTGATGTGATAACAGAGGTTGTCTTTTAAAATGCAAATGAAACAAGATTACTGTCTGCGGACAAGCAAAGGTTATGAAGCATGCCAGTCTGAAGAAGGGTCTCGACCCGAAACGTCGCCTATCTCCTTCGCTCCTTAGATGCTGCTGCACCCGCTGAGTTTCTCCAGCTTTTTGTGTACCCGTGATGAAGCATGTGCTGTGTAAGGGAAATTAATGCACATGTAAAATTTCTCATGGCTTACAAAAGGGGGTTTGGGGAACTCACATTGAGAGATAAAAGGTGAGAAGATAAGTGGATTGAGATAGAGAACATATTTGGAGAATTTAATATTTAGGTGGGGAGAGCCTCTTCGGATAATCGGATTAAAGAATAAGTTCACAGGAAAGTGTTTGAGAAGGAACTGCTGATGCTGAAAAATCAAAGGTAGACAAAAGTGCTGGAGAAACCCAGCGGGTGAGGCAGTATCTATGAAGCAAAGGAAATAGGCATCATTTCGGGCCCAAGCCCTTCTTCAGAATAGAATGGGGCATTCAACTGCAGCTAGAGAAACAGGATTTACAACTTTTTTGATACAGGAAAGGTTGCTGTGCCGACCACCTGGAGAGTGGGAAGGAAGACCGCCTGGAGAGTTGGAGGGAAGCCAAGTACAGGCCCTGGGCAATTAACTAATTATGTATGGACAGCAATTAACCCATGTCTTGCCAGATCTGCATTCCCAGGTTAGAGGAGCTATGCTGAAAACCAGTGAGCACAGGAACAACGTGAATCAACACTTCTCTCCAGAGATGCTGCCTGTCCCGCTGAGTTACCCCAGCATTTTGCGTCCTTCATCGGTGTAAACCAGCATCTGCAAACACACGCAGGTCTTGTACGGAAACACCAGTCACGTGGGCAGGCTCAATACAAGGTCAGTGTTACCCCTCCTCGAGTTAATCTTCATGATCTTTCAGGAAACTCTTTTGTAGACATCTGATAAATTCTGCCTCGTCTACGCCTTTTACACCGAGTAAATCCCAGTCAATATTGCAGGTTAAAGTCACCCATTAGACCCTGTTGCTTTACTATATTATGTCCATATACAGGGCTGGCCTTAAGCCGATTGGACCAATTGCTCCCAATTGGGCCCCGCGCTAGATGAAGTAGATATACCACGGGTGGAGGGGGGAGAGAGGGGTGGAGAGAGAGTAGAGGGGTGGAGGGGGAAGAAAGGGGTAGAAGGGAAGGGGGTGTGAGGGGGAATGGAGAAGGGGGAGAGGGGGAGGTGGATCGTTGTCTCACAGTCCCGGGGCAGCGCTCCCGCCCCTCCAGTCACCGTGCTTCACGCACATACCCCCAGCTCCCCCTCTCCCCCGGGAAACGCGGTGAACAATTTGGCCCCGCACCTCCTAAGGCCGGCCCTGTCCATATATTTGTTGCTCTATCTCCCACTGGATACTGGGAGGTCTATAGTTTAGTATAAGAGCGGATAGGTTGCTCTCTCTCTGGTTTTGTGAATTACAGAGTGGCAATTCACGTAAATGTGCGTGCACATTCTTCCACAGATGGTCATAAGGTCACAAGTGATAGGAGCAGAATTAGGCCATTCGGCCTATCGAGTCTACGCCATTCAATCATGGCTGATTTATATCTCCCTCCTAACCCCATTCTCCCTGCCTTCTTCCATAACCCCAGACACCCGTACTAATCAAGAATCTATCTATCTCTGCCTTAAAAATATCTATTGACTAGGCCTCCACAGCCTTCTGTGGCAAGGAATTCCACAGATTCACACCCTCTTACCAAAGGAATTCCTCTTCTTCATCTTCCTAAAAGAACGTCCTTTAATCCTGAGGCTATGACCTCTGGGGAAGGAGGTACCTGATGGAATGGGCAAGGTGTATACTCTGTGAGATGGTGTGCTCCATCCATCTCTTACACAGACAGACTGTTTGACCCCCACCCCACCCCTCATGGCCTTGAGCGTCTCAATACCACCCCAAATACTCCTTCTGCACATTGGTCCGCCCTGGGTCAGAGATTCCCAGGAATGTGGAGATACTGCATCTCTTTGAGGAGGCTTGATGCACGTCCCAGAACCTTTACCACTTGGTTGTATCTTCCCACAATTGGAGCTCAGAACAAACTGAGTTAAGAGTCTTGGATTGGGGTCACTTACTCGAACCCTTAGAAGGTGGGTTCAGCTCAAGAGGTGAACGAGAAGATTTAGGATGACACTGATGAGTGTAAAAGGCCTGCCCCACTTTCACGACCAAATTCACGACCTCTGCCGAGTTTGCCCTTGCAGCATGGTCGTCACGAGGTCGTATGAGGTCGTAGGTAGGTCGTAATGCTAGTCGTAGGTACTCGTGGCATCAAGTTGGTTGGGGCGTTTTTTCAACATAATGAAAAATGTCCACCAGTAAAAAAGATCGTGAATTAGGTTGTGAAAGTGGGACAGGCCTTTGACACTGTCAGGGTTCTGTACTGTTGACAGATTAGCTCTGTGGATGAGGAGAGAAATACTCTGATCTCTCCGGTTGAATATAGGAGCAAAGAGGTCCTTCTGCAGTTGTACAGAGCCCCAGTGAGACCACACCTGGAGTATTGTGTGCAGTTTTGGTCCCCTAATTTGAGGAAGGACATTCTTGCTATTGAGGGAGTGCAGCATAGGTTTACCAGGTTAATTCCCGAGATGGCGGGACTGTCATATGCTGAGAGAATGGTGCAGCAGAGCTTGTACACTCTGGAGTTTAGAAGGATGAGAGGGGAATCTCATTGAAACATCTAAGATTGTTCAGGGTTTGGACACGCTAGAGGCAGGAAACATGTTCCCGATGTTGGGGGAGTCCAGAGCCACGGGACACAGATTAAGAATAAGGAAGAAGTCATTTAGAACGGAGACGAGGAAACATTTTTTCTCACAGAAAGTGGTGAGTCTGTGAAATTCTCTGCCTCAGAGGGCGGTGGAGGCAGGTTCTCTGGATGCTTTAAAGAGAGAGCTAGATAGGGCTCTTAAAAATAGCGGAGTCAGGGGATATGGGGAGAAGGCAGGAACGGGGTACTGATTGGGGATGATGAGCCATGATCACATTGAATGGCGGTGCTGGCTCGAAGGGCCGAATGGCCTACTCCTGCACCTATTGTCTATTGTCTATTGGTATAGGTAAACGATTGGGTCTTAGACATAGTTTAGTGCCTCAGACATTTTCTTATTTCCCCACCTGAATTGGAGTCCCCCTTGCTCCTGAAAAACAAACATTTCCTTTGTTTAGTTTAGGTTACAGGTACAGTGTGGAAACAGGCCTTTGGCCCACCGAGTCCGCACTGACCAGCGACCCCCACACATTAACAGGGGTGAGAGATTGCAACCTTCACGTGGTCCGCCCTGTTTCAACGAATGCAATCAACCTGGCGTGCACAATCAAATAAGATCAAATAGAACAAGTTGTCCCACAACTTTAGGCTGTGCACGCCACACGCAAGAAGAACGACAGGAACAAGTGGGTTAGCGACTGATGAGCATTTGACAGCACTGGTCCTCTACCCGCTGGAGTTTAGAAGGTTCAAGGGGGGACCTTATTGAAGCTTTCAGAATAATGAAAGGCTTAGATAGAGTGGATGTGTAAAGGATGTTTCCACTGGTGGGAGGGTCTGGGACCAGTGGTCATAGCCTCGGAATTAAAGGACACTCATTTAAAAACTTCTTTAGTCAGTGGGTAGTTAATCTGTGGAACTCATTGCCACAGAGGGCTGTGGAAGCCAAGTCAGTGGATAGATTTAAGGCGGAGATAGACAGATTCTTGATTAGAACGGGTATCAAGGGTTATGGGAAGAAGGCAGGAAAATGGGGAAAGGAGGGAAAGATCAGCCATGATTGAATGACGGAGTAGACTCGATTGGCCGAATGGCCTAATTCTACTCCTATAACTTGTGAACGTGAACATTTTGGGCAAAGTTGGACCGAAAGGCCTGTTTCCACACTGTGTTACTCTATGATTCTAAATATATAATATGATGAAAATAGATCTGTCTGCCCAGAGAAGTTTCTACTATCACCCTAATCTTTTACATCTCATTTTAATAAATCTAGTGTCATCCTTAACTATATTCTGCACTGTGTATCTAATCCTTTGCTCTACCTGTTGTACTTGGTTTGATTATAATTATGTGTAGTATTGATTGGATAACATGCAAAACTAAACTTTTCACTGTACCTCAGTACATGTGACAATAATAAACCTCAACCTAGATCTTCATCAGTAAGTATAGAGGGCATTTACCACTGACAACAGACCACAGTTTGAGCGTTGGCATGACCTGCATCTTAGTCATTGTAGATAGGACTTGGCCGTATCAAACCAAACCTTCTCCACCGCCTCTTTACCCGCTTGCCATAATTGGTGCAGGCGTTTGCTGCCCACCTTCATTGAGATGTTCAGGTACTCCTTGTTGTCTGGGTCCAGGAGCATGTTGTGCCTGGCCATAATCATGGACTGAGAGAACCTGCAGCAAACCAGCAGGTAGATGGAGTCCCGCTCCTCCTCCGTCAGTGGGATCACGCTCTCAAAGCCCGCGATCACATGGCCACCCACGCCAACCGGATCCTGGCTTACGATGGTGAGATACATGACGGTTATCGCCAGGTCTTGCACAAAACACCCGAAGCTCATGTCCCCAAAGTCCAGGATGCCCGAAATCCGTAATGCTGATCTCGGACAGCTCTTTCCTGTTCTCTCTACTGGTTGCTCAGTTGGTGAATCGAAGGGCTCCAGCAGAATGTTGTACTCATTGCAGTCACCGTAAATTAAGCCTTCAAAACAAGTCACAATGAGTTCATAAGTTTTTGTAGCAGAATTAGGCTAATTGGCACATCCAGTCTACTCTGCTGTTCAATCATGGCTAATCTATCCTTCCCTCTCAACACCATTCTCCATTTTACGAGGATGTGGCCAGGACTAGAGGGTGTGAGCTATAGGGAGAGGTTGAATAGGCTGCGTCTCTATTCCTTGGAGCGCCGGAGATTGAGGGGTGATCTTATAAAATTGAGAGGAATAGATCGGGTAGATGCACAGAACCTCTTGCCCAGAGTAGGTGAATCGAGGACCAGAGGACATGAGTTTACTGTGAAGGGGAAAAGATTTAATAGGAATCTAAGGGATAACTTTTTCACACAAAGAATGATGGGTGTATGGGTCAAGCTACCAGAGGAGGTAGTTGAGGCTGGGACTATCCCAACATTTAAGAAACAGTCAGACAGGGTACATGCATAGGACAGGTAGGAGGGATATGGGCCAAACGTGGGCAAGCGGGTCTAGTGTAGCTGGGACATGTTGGCCGGCATAGGCAAGTTGTGCTGAAAGGGCCTGTTGCCACTCTATGACTATGAAATACCAACATGCAGTTGAGCATAGAAGTTGTGAGGTTATGTTACAGTTGAACAAGACATTTGTGAGGCCACATTTAGAGTATCATGTTCCGTTTTGGTCACAGTATAGGAAAGGTTGTTAAGCTGGAAAAGATCTCCTTCCATCCCAAACCACTCCCTCCCCAGGTACTTTTCCCTACAGCTGGTAGATATGTACACCTGTCCCTATACCTTGTCCCTCGACTCCATCCAGGGACCCTGGCAGTCCTTTCAGATGAGACTGTGGTTCACTCCTCTTCTCCCTTTATCTGATATCAATTTGCCCGCCAGCAATACAGGGTATGGGCCTATTTTATTCCACTGTGCTGTGATAACGTTGCAAGGTGGTAGAAGGTGCAGGGAGACCCTCCCACACAGCGGCTGCAACCCCACATCGACCAGAACGACTCCCAAACTAGTTGTTGGAAGTAGGGGTGAACAGAACCCTGAGTCTGGACCGGGCACGTCATGTGGAGATGGACTTCAGGAGAAGGGACTTCTTTGATGGAACACCACGACTCCTCAGGAACTTGTCCTACTTTCCAAGAAATGTAGCACCAACCTCAGGGGTAACTGTTTCACACAAAGAGTGGTGGAGTTATGGAACACGCTGGTAGTTGAGGCAGCTACGATCCCAATCTTTAAGAAACAGTTAGACAGGTACATGGATAGAACAGGTTTGGAGGGATCTGGGCCAAACACGGGCAAGTGGGACTACTGTAGCTGGGACATGTAGGCCAGTTCAGACTGACATGTTCAGACTTAAGAAGGGTCTCGACCCGAAATGTCACCCATTCCTTCTCTCCAGAGATGTTGCCTGTCCCACTGATTTACTCCAGAGTTTTGTGTCTCTCTTTGTTTTAAACCAGCATCAGCAGTTCCTTCTGACACATTTCCAAGAAAGATGGTCCTACCTTTACGAAACTTGTCCAGTTTGGGACGGATCTTTTCCTTGAACTGTTGGATAACTTGCTCTATTATTGAGAGCAGTTCACCCGCTTCCATTTCATGCAGGTGCCTTTCCAGCAAGTGCATGTTTGAAAGGCTCCACATAAACCCATCTCGATGCAGACTCCTCACGGTTGGGTGATAGAATTCCTAATGGTTGCAAAATGCGTTATTGGCTCAATGAGTGTACGTTGGTGTGAGTGAACAAATGGGAACATAGAACAGTATAACACAGGAACAGGCCCTTCGTCCCACAATGTCTGTGACCAACATGTTGCCAAGGCCAAGTTTTATCTGCCTTCATATAATCCATATCCCTCCAATTCATGTGCCTATCCAATAGTCTCTTAGCATTGAATGAAAGATATGCAAAAAAGTAACAATGAAAAAGGAAACAGGGCATTGTTAGCTATTTACTAGGCGAGAATGAGAAGCTGGTGTGATTTGGGTGGGGAGGGATGGAGAGAGAGGGAATGCAGGGTTACTTGAAGTTGGAGAAATCATTACTCAAAGCACTGGGTTGTAAGATGCACAGTCTCTTGCCAAGAGTAGGGGAATCGAGGACCAGAGGACATAGGTTCAAGGAGATGGGGAAAAGATTTAATAGGAATCTGAGGGTGGTGGGTATATGGCACAAGCTGCCAGAGGAGGTAGTTGAGGCTGGGACTATCCCAACCTTTAAGAAACAGTTAGGCATGTACATGGATAGGACAGGTTTGGAGGGATATGGACCAAGCGCTAGTAGGTAGGATTTTATGTAGCTGGGACATGTTGGCCAGTGTGGGCAAGTTGGGCTGTCCACACTGTATCATTCTGTAACTCTAATGTGATTGTGCGTAGTGTCTGCACCTCTGGATGTAAGCACACCAACCAGTAGCACTGTAAAGGCATAAAAATGACCTCGGAGATGATAATTTCTAACACAGGATGACATTCCACCCATGGATAGTGAAGCAGTTAATATTCTCTTGCCCGAGAAGGAGAGATGACAATGGACTGTGTGGTATTAGAGGAGAATGTGGCAGTATAAACCAGCAAAGGCAGGTCACACAAACGTTTAGTAGCTCAGTGAAGGCCTCCCACTGTTGCAGTCTTGAGTATACAGTGTGTCTACAAATATAATACAGGTGAGGAATGTAATACAATACCTCTTGCAGCGCCTTGTCCATTTGGGCAATGGTTCTGCCCAATATGTAGCAAATCTGATGATCCAAGGTGAACTTTGCCATGGGGACTCCGGGCAAGTACGTCAGCAGTCTGATCATGAACTGTTTGTAGTCACTATCCTGCTCTGCAATAGAGTTTTGATATTTTGAATATTTTTGATTGATTGAAAGACACAGCTTAGAAACAGGTCCTTCGTTCCTCAGAGTCCACGCTAACCATTGATCACCTGTTCACAATGGTTCTGTTATTCCACTTTCTAATCCATTCCCGACGCATTAGAGGAAATTTTACAGAGGCCAATGAACCTACAAACCTGCACGTCGTTGGGATGTGAGAGGAAACAGGAGCACCCAGAGGAAACCCAAGCGGTCACAGGAAGAATGTAGAAATTCCACAAGGACAACAACAGAGGTCAGGATCGAACCCGGTTCTCTGGCACTGCGAGGCAGACGATACTACCATAAGACATTGAAACTAAAATTAGGCCCATCGAATCTGCTCCACTGTTCGTCATTTCTGATCAATTTTTCCCCCTCAACCCCATTTCTGCCTTCTCCCTATGATGTTTGACGTCTTACTAATCAAGAACTTAGCAAATCCCTGCTTTAAAAATACCCATGGACTTGGCCTCTACAGCCGTCTGTGGCAATGAATTCCATAGATTCACCACCCTCTGACTAAAGAACTTGCTCTTCATCTCCACTCCTATCTGTTCTAGGTAATGTCACAAAGTTGAACCACATTGGTTTCAATGCCTGTGACCCCATTAAAACATCTACACAGCAGCAAACGAGATGTTGAAGGGAAAATTGGGCCATGCACAGTCAGACCTTGCCAGAATGTTCCACTCTGAGCAGTACACGTTGGCAAGAATATATGAACTATGCAGAAGGCCCAAACACAAACATGATGTCAGCAATGTAATTATAATGGAGATTGATTTTAGAAAGTCAGAGAAACAGACTTGATGGTATTAGTGTGTCCTGAGGGAGAATAACTGTTAAAGTGCCTCGCGGGAGTGGATGGAGGGGAAGGGAATGAAGATCCTGAACTGTCTCAATGGTCCTCATGACTGGGATTTAAATAATCTATTGGTAAATCCAATGGAGTCAAGGTGGGTAAATGAAGAATGTGCCAGAAACTAAACATTTCCCAGATTCAATTTTCCTCAATAGACAATAGGTGGAGTAGGCCATTCGCCCCTTCAAGCCAGCACCGCCATTCAATGTGATCATGGTGATCATCCCCAATCAGTACCCGTTCCTGCCTTCTCCTCATATCCCTGACTCCGCTATTTTTAAGAGCCCTATCTAGCTCTCTCTTGAAAGTATCCAGAGAACCTGCCTCCAACCGCCCTCTGAGGCAGAGAATTCCACAGACTCACCACTCTCCGTGAGAAAATGTGTTTCCTCGTCTCCATTCTAAATGGCCTCCTGATGCTACAAGATCTCACTATACCTATTAACCAGTGCTTTTTAGTGACGACACCGACATTATAGAGTGGCTGGCCCCTCTACAAAGTTAATCATTATTTCATTTTCCGGCCACTTGACACGCAAGTTTATTTAATTGTGCGTACTGGCATCTTTTTATTGCAAAAAAAAAGTATTGTTATTAACACATTGTAGTGAGATTTCGCTAGATGTTGCCATGTTTCCTCCTGCAGTTAATGCTGGGAAATGTGGACCATTATACCCGTGCCAGTCAGAAATGGCATAGAGTCAGTGGACCATTCGCATTTCAATTGGTGAAGAACTACTATGAGTAAAATATTGGATATTTAACATGCTTTTGAAATAAATATTCTTTGATACTTTAATAGAGATTTAATTGTGTTAAAATATAATTATCTAATTTCTTATTGTTAGATTTGAATATTCTTAACTCGAGCAGTAATTTAGAGGCATTCAAAGGCTTTTACAGCTTTGACAGCCAGCAAAGCTTAGACGGCTTTTCCGACTGCTGAAGTTTCTTCAGCTCATCAGTGAGTTAGGGAACAAATAGGTTCATGAATGATAGGAGCTGAATTAGATTATTTGGCCCATCAAGTCTACTCTGCCATTCAATCATGTTGATCTATCTTTCCCTCTTAACCCCATTCTCCTGCCTTCTCTCTATCTCTGCCTTAAAAATATCGATTGACTTGGCCTCCACAGCCATCTGTAGCAAATGAATAAAACTCACTGATTGTCTCCAGGGACATAATCTTGCCATCAATGGTTGTGATTGGTGTGTTTGTAGGAAAACCTTTCTGGTGCAGGAACATCATGACTCGCGTTTGTGCTTCCACCAAATCAGCGTCTTGGCTCTCGGCAGTGTTCAGAACCTTGAGGACGTAGCTCTTCCCGTGATCTTTCACCTCCCTGGGTCTCACCACACCAGGACGTGGAAGTTCTGGTCCATGTAAACTGGGCAGTGGTTTGACTTCTGAAACCTTCAGGCCGTACAAACCGTCCGACCAAACTCCCACCACCTGGGCCTCACTCAGTGAGGGTCTGATTGCAGCAGCTTTCTCCAAGTCAGACATCTAGGAAACAATGAAATATTGGAAGAAATAAAACTGTACACAAGTGCCATAGTCTTGATAAAATTTCCTTAGAGTGGACCATTTCATTTGAATTGGAGAAGAACAACTGTGAGTCATACAACACAGGATCAGGCTGGTTCGGCCCAACTTGTCCATGCTGACTAATATGTCCGAATGAGTGAGTTCCATTTGCTTGGGTTTGGCTCATATGCCTATAAACCTTTTCTATGTATGTACCTCAGTCCAAATCTCTTTTAAATGTTGTATTTACACCAATTTTTATATGTTTCTATGGCAGCTCATTCCATATACCCACAACTCTTTGGATGAAAATGTTGCCCCTCAAGTCCCTCTCACTTTAAACATGTATCCTTCAGTTTTTTAGAGATCCTTACCCTGGGAAAAAGAGTATGACCATTCACCTTAACTATGCCTCTCCTGATATTATACACTTCAATGAGGTTCACCCTTTAACCATCAATGTTCTAGAGAAACAAATCCCAGTTTAATCCAATCTCTCCTTTTAATTCACGCCATCCAGTCCCAGTATGTTTTCGCACCTTTCCCTGCTTATTGACATAGAATGATTGTGGCAAGGCTTGTCAGCTTTAGTGGGCTGCAGAGCAAAGTCGCGGCAGTGTCGCTGGAAATGTTGCATCCATCCCCAAAGAAACTCAATGCATTCTGTGCCAGTTTTGTATCAGAACGGTGGCATCAACCACCACCAGCCTCCGGCGTGCCTTTACCCACAGTTACTGTCGCAGATGCCACTGTTGCCGAACGTGGAGAGCAGCTGGCCCAGATGGAGGCACCAGCCACCTCCTCTGCACCTGCATATACCAGCTGGCAAGAGAGTTCACAGACTATTATATATCTCCTCCACCCATCCCAAAAGCTTCTCGTTCTCACCCAGCCAAGAACCAACAATGGCCTGTTTCTTTTATCATCGTTACTTTTTTGCATATCTTTCATTCATTGTTTTTTATCTCTCTACATCATGCGTCTATTATCTCTCGTTTCCCTTTTTCCATGACTTTCAGTCTGAAGAAGGGTCTCGACCCGAAACGTCACCCATTTCTTTCAAGATTCAAGATTCAAGAGAGTTTATTGTCGTGTGTCCCAGATGGGACAATGAAATTCTTGCTTTGCTTCAGCACAACAGAATATACAGAACAGATCAGTGTGTCCATATATCATTATATAAATATATACACACATGAATAAATAAACAGATAAAGTGTAAATAAACAGATAATGGGCTATTAATGTTCAGACATTTGTTTGAGTTGAGTTTAATAGCCTGATGGCTGTGGGGAAGGGGATATTTCTGAACTGGACGTTCCTTTTCTCCAGAGGTACTGCCTGTCCCACTGAGATACTCAGCATTTTGTGTTTATTTTTGGTTTAACCAGCAACTGCAGTTCCTTCCTGTTAGATGATATGTGTATACACCTTTAATTGATAGTGACAATGTCCTGCTAACCACTCCCCCCAGTTAGTATAATTGTAACATTCACGCCCTAGCTCGCTCTCTAGTGATTGTGACAGACCACGTACAGCTAGGGCAATAATGTATGTTATTAAGTAGTAAAGATCCAATGGTGTCCGTGTATCTTCTTTACATGGCATCAGAAGTGTTTCTTCTGCGTCTCAGTTTATCGGGTTTTATTTTCTTAGTCCCAGTACCCCCTCCCTGTGCTGTGATGGCTTCTGCCTGTCGTAAACCTGACATCTTAGTTTTGATGCAGACTTCATTCATCGCTGGAGTGTGTTCCGACGTGACTTTGGGCATTATGTTACAATCGCTCACCCTGCTGTGGCCCGGCAGTCAAAGCCTCCCTTCTGCTGAACCTGGCTGGTACCAAAGCGCTTGAGCGATCGGATTCATTCATCTATGGACCAGGCGAGAGTGCTCAGGACCCGGTATGTCTGCTTGCTAAATTTACGCGATGTGTGACCTACCCACGAACCACATCCAAGAGTGTTTCAAACTGTTCTCCCAACGCCAAAACCCTGGGGAATCTATTGACGATTTCATGGCCGCGCTACACCAACTGGCTCGCCGATGCGACCTGCATGTCCTGACCCCTGAGACTTTGACCCGTGACATCTTGGTCTATGGTCTACGAGATGATAAGCTGCGCTCTGAGCTGCTATGATCTGACATTCAATGACGCGTTGCATGCCTCTCGTTTAGCTGAGGCTGTCTCCTCTGCTGTACAGCCACCTGACCCTGTGGTCCATGCAGCCAGTTTCGCCGGTCGCCAGTACTCTGCTCCTCGGCGACTGAGGGCAAGCCCTGCATCGGGCTCCAGACCGCGTCAACGCTGTCCGAATTGTAACTTTGTTTTGCACCGTTCTAATGTCTGCCCGGCATTGGGGAAAACCTGTAATTTCTGCAACAAGCCCAACCATTTCCCGACGGCCTGTCGTTCCCGTGGGAACCCTGCACAGCCACAGCAGAAACCCTCTCGCTACTTAACACGTGATGATACCGCGTCTGGTTCCCATCTCCAGCATGATGAACTCCCCCTGTCTGACTCTGGCTCTTCCCAGAGCGAACTGAGTGTGTTTTCCTTGCGAAGTGCACCTGCTCTGTTAACAGACCTGACCGTTCAAGTCACGGTGAATGGCATGGCCTTCTCTGCTAAGGTGGACACGGGGTCTGCTGCTAATGTTATGTCAACAAGCCTGCTCAAGAAGATAAGAAATAATGAGCCCGTTTCCACACAGTGCTGTTTTGCGTGCCTATGGGGGTGGTGTACTTGTTCCTGTGGGGAGGGCCACTCTTCACTGCAAGGTGCTGAAGATCTCTCGGCCCCTCTCTTTCTTCCTGCTAGACGGTAAATGTGCCCCCCTGCTCGGCGTGGAGGCCTGCCAGGACCTCGGATTGGTGAGCTTCCACAGTGATGTCCACCTGGTAGAGGCACCCCTGAACCCGCTGGCCGAATACCCAGATCGTTTTGAGTCGAAGCTGGGGAAGTTGCCCTGCAGCTACAAGATTGCCCTCAACCCCGACATCACGCTGGTCGTCCGTCCCCCGCACCGTGTATCCTTCGCCATGAGGGGCAATGTCGAGTCTACTCTTCTCGAGATGGTGGCCACGGGCATCCTGAAGCCAGTAACGGACTCCACCCAGTGGGTCTCTACTATGGTTGTCGCTGCGAAGAAGGATAAGAGTGAACTACAGATCTGCATCAACCCTAAGGACTTGAACCTGGCCATCAAGCACCCGCATTATCCTATGCGGACGGTGGAGGATGTTGCTGCACAGGTCGGCCCTGCCACTGTGTTCTCGGTTCTCGATGCCAAGAGTTTGTTCTGGCAGATACCTCTGGACGTACGATCCTCACACCTGATGACCTTCAGCATGCCTTTCGGCAGGTATCGCTTTCTCCGCATGCCGTTTGGGATCAACTCTGCCAGCTAGGTGTTCCAAAGGACCATGGAACAACTGTTTGCCGGGCTCCCGTGTGCCATCATTGTCAACGGACATCCTGGTTTAGGGAAGAATGTCGCTGAGCACGCCCACCACCTTCGCCAGGTGCTGCAGCGGGCCGAGAAGTCAACCTGAAGCTCAACCCGAAGAAGTGCCGGTTCCGGGTCCCTGAGGTCACCTACGTGGGGCATGCCTTCACAGCATCGGGCTGAAGCCCAACGCGCAGAAGACGGCCGCAATATCCGAGATGCCTGCACCTGCTGACGTGCCTGGCCTACAGTGCTTCCTGGGCATGGTCAACTACATGGGAAAGTTCATCCCACTTCTGACACCATGTAAAGAAGATACACGGACACCATTGGATCTTTACTACTTTAATAAACATACATTATTGCCCGTGGTCTGTCACGGCCACTAGAGAGCGAGCTAGGGGTGTGAAGGTTACAATTATACTAACTGGTGGGGGAGTGGTTAGCATGGACATCGTCACTATCAATTAAAGGTGTATATGGTATACGGTGAACCATGTAAAGAAGGATACACGGGAAGGAGGTGATGGCGAGGTTCAAGTCCTTAGGGTTGATGCAGATCCGTAGTTCACTCTTATCCTTCTTCGCAGCGACAATCATAGTTAGAGACTCACTGGGTGGGGACCGTTACTGGCTTCAAGATGCCCGTTTTTGGCCACCATCTATTCGCATGATGATGACCGCTGAACAAACAATGCCCAGATTGAAAAGGAGCTGCTGGCTGTTGTCTTTGCCTGCTCTAAATTCAAGGACTATATCCTGGGCACCTGCTTCATATTGAAACGGACCACCAGCCTCTGGTCACCATCCTCAACAAGCCGATACACGTGGCCTCCTCCCGGCTCCAGCGCATGATTGCTCCAGCTACAACGCTTCACTTTCACAGTGGTTTATCACAAGGGCAAGGACATGTTTGTTGCTGACATGCTGTCTCGGGCACCTCTCTAATCCACAACCCGACATCCATACGAGGCGTCCGAACTGATAGTCCTAAACGTCAATTTCGTGCCCTCCAGTCAGTTGAAGTCCCTGGCCAAGCACACGGCGGCTGACGTTTTCGCTACAAACAGCTGGCCGCGATCATCAAGCAGGGCTTGCCAGACCGCCGTTCTTCCCTGCCGGCCGCAGCGGTGCCTTACTTCCTGGTTCGTGACGAGTTGGTGCTGCGTGATGATGTGATTGTGAAGGGGCACAAGGTGGTGGTGCCCGCAGCACTACGAGAACAATACTTCGAAACCGCTCATCGTGGCCATCCCGGGGCCGAAGCGACCCTTTCCATCGCTCAGAGTCAGTTCTTCTGGCCTGACATGCCTCGCTACTTCCGGGATAGAGTCTCCGTGTGCCCTACCTGCAATAGCCTCGCTCCACAGCAACAGCGGCAGCGGCTTCTGCAGCAGCCAGCTCCTAACCTGCCCAGGTCTGCGCTGGCAACCGACATCTTCGAATGGCACGGAAAGCACTTCCTGGTGCTTGTCGACTCTTACTCCAGCTGGTTTCAAGTTGACCAGCTTCACTCCCTCTGCGGTCATCGAGAATCTACGCCGCCACTTTGCCACCTTCGGGTCCCCGGTCAGCCTGCAGTCGGACAACGGCAGCCAGTTCACCAGCGCCGAGTTGCGTGAGTTTGCCGAACGATGGAACTTTCGTCACTACACCAGCAGCCCGGAATACCCGCAGAGCAACGGCCTGGCTGAGCGCGCGGTCCGCGGTCCGCAGTGCTAAAGGATTGTTGGAACGTTGCCGCCTATCCTTTCCGACATCTTACCTGGCCCTGCTTGAACCTCCGCAACATCTCCCGCGACCAGGCCCTGGGCTCCCCGGCTCAGCGCCTCATGTCCCGTGTCACGCGGCCCGCGGGTCCCGGTGTCTCAACAGTCCTGTCTCCCTCAACCTGCCTTTGTCCGGGAAAAGAAAGAAAAGGCATTGCCCCATAAATTACGGTATACAGAAGCGTTCCCACGACAGGTCCTGCCGTGTTGGTCTCCGCCCTCTTCTCCCCGGCCAGGTCGTCCTTATGAGGTCCATTTCTGGCCGCTCCAAGCTGGCCGTGGTCGTTGGTTTGCTGGCTCCCCTCATTCGTATCTTGTCAACCACGACGGCAAGGTGTACCCGCGGTCCGCTGCATCTCCGGCTCGTGAACGAGGCCTCTCTCCTCCCCCGGCGGCTCCGTATGCCCCACACTGCCACTTTCGCGGCCTAGTGCCTTGCCCGTTCCTCTGGGGTCCCCACCTTGTCCTTCTCCTGTCCGTCGTTCGGCTGCAGTCCCACTTTCTCCGGCTTCCTCGCCCTCCCCTCCGATGCCTTAGTCGCCCAGGGGTTCTCCTGTCCGTAGCCCCCCTCATGCCCCGGCATTGTTTCGCTTTTCCCGTCGGGGAGGGGAAGGAGGTGATGGCGAGGTTCGGACTGGTCTGGTCGCCTGGTCAGGGCCGCGGTCCGTTACAGCGATTACGTGTGATTCTGTATTCCCGTGCCTTACTGTTTGCATTTACCCTAGCGCATGAGACGTGGTCGCCTGTCACTCACTGTTTGTTTTAGTAGAGGAACGGACGTAGATGATATGTGTGCACACCTTTAATTGATAGTGACGATGTCCATGCTAAACACTCCCCACCAGTTAGTATAATTGTAACCCACACGCCCCTAGCGCACTCTCTAGTGATCGTGACAGACCATGTACAGCTAGGGCAATAATGTATGTTTATTAAAGTAGTAAAGATCCAAATGGTGTCTGTGTATCTTCTTTACACTTCCTACATATATACAGGCAATTGTCTTTAACCTCTCATTCCTCCATTTGAGGTTCCCACCCGTTTTAAGAAGATACTATCATCCTGGTGCCAAAGACAAGCAAGGGAGATGCCTGAATGACTACAGTCCGATTGTCTCAGGCATCCACACACCTTTGAGAGCTGGGTCATGGTGCACATGAAGTGCAGCCTCCCAGACAGCCTTAATCAACTGGCTATTCACCTAGCGTCACAAAGGTCCACAGCAGACGGCATCTTACTGGCCCTGTGGTCATCCCTGGAGCATCTGGATAACAGGACACCCACATCAGACTTCCTATTTGTTGACTATAGCAGTTCTTTCAACACCATCATTCAACTGAACCCACCTCCAAGCTGTGTAGGAAGAAACTGCAGATGCTGGTTTAACGAAGATAGGCATTAAAATCCTGGAGTAATTCAGCGGGACAGGCAGCATTTCTGGAGCAAGGGAATGGAGATTGTTTCAGGTCTGAAGAAAAGGGACCCGAAACATATCTATTCTCCTCCAGAGATGCTGCTGTTCCGCTGAGTTCTCCAGCATTTTGTGTCCATCTCCAAGCTCCTGGACATGGGAGTCAGACCCCCATCTGCAACTGGATCCTTGCCTTTCTGATCCAGACAACAATCAGCGACTACTCTAAAGGTGACAAAACATGCTCAGTGATAATTCTGGTTCTTCAAAGATGTGTTCTCGCAGCTCTTCACTATACTCTAAACACCAGAGCTGCCCAAGTTTTGTCAGAGATTTCAGTATTCTAGTACCTGAAAGTCAGTATTTTGCTGAGGGAAATCAGTATTTTTACGCGTGCCATTTTGCTGAATAAAATGTTAGATTTTATGTGCGGTCACACCTATTTTAGAGTACAAGAATGCATAACTTTGTTACAATTGACATGTCTTCTATGCACCTTACTTGACAGTGCATTCATTGTCATCTCTTTGTATTAATGCTGTTGAATGGCTGCTTCCTGCTTTTGCACCAGATGATGATGTAGAAGTCATTTTGGAACCCTCCCTCACCTCCCTTGCACTCTTCCCTCCTTCCTCTCTTTCCTTCCTCTCTCCTCCCTCCGTCTCTCCTTCCTCCCTCCCTCTCTTTCTCCCTTCCCCCTCCCTCTTACTCCTCCCCCTCCTCTTTTCTCCCACCCTCCTCTCCCTTCCTCTATGCAGCCAACAGCTCTTCGTTTAAATTCCCACGCGCTAAACTGACAGCACTGTTTAAACCTGGAGCGGGGACAGTGCAGATCAAAGCTTTACACAAAATCATCATCCAGATCTTGGAATTTTAAAATACTAATAGATTTAATCTGCTATAATTTTTAGAGGTACAGTGTGACTTTTTGTGAACAAGATTTTGTGAACTGCCTTTTATTTAATCAATCCTGTCATATTTTAAATGAGTGGTCTTTTTATAATTTCATGTATTGCTTTCTGAATCTGGTGGATTTAGCACAATTGCAAGTTACAACTTGCTTCTATTGCTGCTTTTGACTTCTAGTCATCGGTATTGTTTTCGTCAGACTTCCCTCTTGTTCGGTAGCCTTTCCCATAGTTTGTTTCTCCTGGACCCAGCCGGTACAAAGCCTGTCCCCACACGTCATGCCTTCCTGGGGCCAGAACGTGATTGACTTATCTAAAATAAATCTGTCGAAACTGAACGAGGAGGAGGACACAAATGCAGGATCAGAAATAGGACCGATCGTATTCGATTTAATCGGTCCAAGTCGGTTACACAGGTAAAGCAAAAACAGTAATCAAACAGTGGTTACCAGGTAGCATACACAACGAATGGCCAGAAAACCTAAAACACATAGGCTTAAACACAGACTTAACAGGGGATAACGAGACACAGGTTGAAAACACATCAGAGCGGGGTCAACAATCACATGAGGAAGGCGTAAAAACGACCTGACTGGAAATGTCACCTGAAACTAGAGGAGATGTGAGGCACCAAAATAAAACAAGAATGCAACCTCAAATTACTCCTAAACAATAAGGAACAGTAAACTAGATTAAACGCGTGACCTGACAACATCTTCTGCAGCGTTTGTTTCCTCATTTGCTAGGTCAATCTGCGTGATGGTTTGGGAGGGCTGGCCTCTCAAGTTCAGCTCCTATCACTTTCACTTTTCTTCAGTGGCACAACCCGCACAGTGATCCCAGCGTCGACTGTAATAGTAAGAGTAAACTGAGAACTAACCAGTTCGAAAGTTTTATCGTTATTTTATGTGGAGAGTAACGATGAGGGATTCGTGAAGAAGCCCGCTGGTAATTGATTAGATATTTCAATGCAGCGGAATGAAAAACACATGAACATAATAGCGGAGTATGATAGTAGGCCCTCAACATCGGATTTAGAACTACGCAGATGATCATTTATTTTTATGAGGGTCGGGATTGGAGGACACGTATTCTCATCGTTTACTCCTCATAAAATAAACATCAAAACTTTCGACATGGTTAAGTTCTCGTTTAATTCTTTACTATTGTACTTCGGTATTAGTCACGTGAGTGACGAATGAAAATTTTGTAGCTTCTGTGGTTTTTTATGTCATAGACTCATTCCATACGACATCTGCCAATCACCACAGTAATGGAAATAACACATTTTTTCTCCAAACATTGCCTCAGGTTATGTGAAAATTTATTTCAGAAAATGAAATAGTAATGCCCTTTATATTGAAAGGCAAAATTTATCACCAAAATATCATTGATATTATAATTTTGATTAGCATGAACAAAAGTAGCAATTTAGAGAACCAACACTCCGTGTCCAATCCTGACACCATGAAGTGGTTCCTTTTACTTTAATATTTATTTTACACCTCATGCGGTTCTTGAATCATGCTCTGAGCGGGGCTCATCCTGTCCCATTCTGTGATGTATCTACCTCGTAATAGTGATTTTTCCACATCTCAACGTATAGTGCACTGAGTTGTTAACTTGTTTTAACCATCTAGAATATATTTCTCTAGAACCATCAGTTTTACTGATAACTAATGTGTTTTTTTTTTTTTTGTGTAATTAGTTGTGCTGTCTCACCAACAGAGACTCTTACCACTTCAATCATATTTCATCAATGTTGACCCACACACAATTTTTTGGCGACAGGATATACTTATAGGTTTAACCATATAATAACAATATAACATTACAGGCACGGGGAAACAGGCCCTCTCGGACTTCCAGTCCGTGCCGGACCATTTGTTTTCCCTAGTCCATCTACCTGACACTCAGACCATACCCCTCCATTCCTTCACGTTCCATATACGTAATCCACTTTACTTTTAAATGTTAAAAACGATCCTGCCTCACCTCTTCTGTTGAGCTCATTCCACACAGCCACCACCCTCTGTGTAAAGAGGTTCCCCTAAGTTACCACGAAACTTCTGTCCTTTAATTCTCACGTCATGCCCTCTTGTTTGAATTCTTCCTACCTCAATGGGAAAAGATTATCACGTCAACTTGTCTATCCCGTCATCATTTTAAAGGGGGGGACTCAATCAAGTTCCCTAACCTCTGCGCTCAAAGATTATAAGACCTATCTTGTTCAACTTTCTCTGTAACATAGTTGTGGAACCCGGGCTACATTCTAGTAAATCTCATCTGTTACTCTCTCTATGTTGTTGACATCCTTCCTATAATTAGGCGGACCAAATTGATGACACCATACACAGGATTGGTTTACCAATGCCTTGTAACAATTTTAACATTACTTCCCTACTCCTTTTTCAGTGGTTCTGATTTATAAGGCCAGAAACCAAAGGCTTTCTTTTACCACCTTATTAATGTGATTCCCTTCAGGGAACTATGCAAAGTTATTCCTAGATCTCTCTGTTCCACAGCATTCCTCATTCCCTACCATTTACTTGTACGTCCTATTTGAAT
Source organism: Okamejei kenojei (assembly GCA_035221665.1). NCBI lineage: Eukaryota > Metazoa > Chordata > Chondrichthyes > Rajiformes > Rajidae > Okamejei > Okamejei kenojei. The sequence goes on along the minus strand of CM069169.1, from coordinate 5,298,694 downwards.
TTGTCCTGGCCAAGATGTAGCACTTACAATTAAAGCATTAAAACCCCATCTGCCATCTTTCAGCCCACTTTCAAGGCCCATATTCTTCTCTGTAGACTTTGAAAAATCTACTTCATTTCCACACCCACCTATCGTGTATCATCTGCATACTTACTTATCAATTTTCCACCCCATCATCCAGATCATTGATGTACCTGACAAACAACAGTGGACCCAACACAGATCCCTGAGGCACCCCCACTGGTCACGGCTTCCAACTGACATACAAGCCATCACCATTACTCTCTGACTCTCCATTTCAGCCATGTTGAATCCATCCTTGCTACTCCGCCATTAACACCCAAAGATTGAACCTTCTTAACACCTTCCATGGGGAACCTTGTCAAAGCTTACTGAAAATCCACTACTAGACAACATACTGCTTTACCTCAACAATTTCCCTAGTCACCGCTTCAAAACTTCAAGAAGGTTGTCAAAAACATGACCTTCCAGGCACAATACCATGTTGACTGTTCCTGATCAGACCCTGTTTATTCAGATGCTTATATATATTTCTCTAAGTATCCTTTCCATTAATTTGCCCACTACTGACGTCAAACTATTAGGGTCTATAATTGCTAGGTTTATTCTATGATCCCTTTTAAACAAGGAAACAAAACATGCGCAGTACGCCATCCTCGGCACTATTCCGTTTCTATGACATTTTGGATAATATTTCTGTCATAGCTCCTGCGATTTCTACACTATCTTTCCCTCATGTCCTAGTAATATCCTGTCAGGAAACTTTGATATTTGTCAAAAGTGTCAGTATTCTCCTCTTGAATCTCTTAGTTTCCATAGCTACTTTACTTTTTTTCCCTTACCTCACAGAGTTCAATATCCTTCTCCTTGGTGATTACCGAAGAAAGAAATTGTTCTATATCCTCCCCATCTCTTTGGTCGCAGATAGGCTGTCATTCTGGTTCTTAATGTCCAATTTTATCCCTCGTTATCCTTATTGCTTCTAATTATAGCTGTAGAAAACCTTTGCTTTACTTTCACCTTTCTTGCCAAAGCTACCTCATATCTTCTTTTAGCCTTCCTAATTTCTTTCTTAGATTCTTTTTACATTCTTTAATACTACGCTAGACCTATTTACTCCAGGCCTCCTATTTATGATTGTAAGATATCTCTAGTTTCGAAACAAGTGTCCAATTTCCCTTGAAAACCTTGGCCTCTTTCCATTATTTACGATTTCCTGTCAACCTAACAGGGACATAAAGATTCTGTACTCTTACAATTTCCCCTATTAATGTCCTCCATTTCTCTTCTTAAATCCTTCCAAGGAAATAACAGCGTGTCCAATTCACTCCTTTAAATTCCTTACGCCTTCTCAAAGGTAGCCTTTCCCAATCAAAAATCTCCACCCTAGGTCAGTTCTGACTCTTCCAATTATATTGAAACTAATGGTATTGTGATCACTGGTCCGAATTGCTCACCAGCATACCTCCGTCACCTGACCTGCCTCATTTCCTACAGGAGGTCCAGCAAGCCCTTCTCTGGTCGTATACCTCTTGTACTGCTGCCACCCAACTATCTTGCACACATTTTACAAAATCTCACAACCATCCAGCATTACAGAATATGTGTTTCCCAGTCTATTTTTGGAAAAATTTGAAATCTCCCACAATCACTACCTATGTGCTTTACTACTAATATCTGCTATCTCCTTACACTTTGCTCTTCCAATTCTCGCTCCCCATTTGGCGGTCTATAGTTCACCCTAAATGTGTTGGCTGCTACTCGTTCCCTCTTTCGTTCCCCCAAATAGCACTAAGCTAGAGCATAAAACACCACACCGCATTGCTGTAATATTTCTTGAAAAGCACTGCAATCTTTGTCCTCCAATCTATCAACCTGAAG
>CM069169.1:5051299-5296292 GCA_035221665.1 Okamejei kenojei | reverse complement strand
CAATGGGAATTTGAAACTCCAGACCAGGATTAGGGCGGGGAAGTCTATTGGAAATAATTCCAATGTATCAGGGCTGCAAAAGACAGACCCTGCAAGTGGTGATGTGGATTATGAGTGCCACCATGAATAAAAAAGAAAGAGGCCAGATGTGCTGATATGGCAAAAAGATTTGATATACCCTGAAGGAGTGGTGAGGCTAGGAAGAAAACTAGCTGGCCAGTATTAATTATATGGTATCTCACAAACTTCAAGATTCTGTGATGATTGACCAGCAGAATTATATAAAAACACGGAAAAATGCACTCATTGAAGGTAAACTACGGTTAATCAGTCTATTATGGCCGCTCTGACTCCAGGCATGAGAGGACAGAAATATAGATTTCAAAGAATCTCAAATTGATTTAGCTGCATTACTTCTTTTGAAGGCAAATGGGAGGGGTCGGAAATGGTTAAAATCAAAAAAGATACTTTGGGCCTATTATGCGATTCCTTCTATGACATTAATTGTGTGCGGAAAATTGCGATTCGGGCCCATATTTCATCCAAGGTTTGCGGTCTGTGTCGATCAAGTGGTGGTCAAGCTCCTGGTTATCTACCCCCCCCCCCCCCCCCCCCCCCCCCCCCCCCCCCCCCCCCCATTTGGAAGAGAACCTGCTAAGCAAATTAAGAGAAATGGATGAAGAGGCTAAATCTATTAGCCACATGGAGACTTTCGTTTCTTGGACAAAAAAGGTATTTTTCGTCACGAAGGGGATTTGATTTAGGGGAAATCAGAGGCAGGAATATGATAAGAAAATAATTACATCAGGACACAGCTAATGTTCACCCGTATACGGGGAGAAGGAGGACCACACGTTACATATGGAGAGGAACAAAACATTTATTCTATTTCTTAAAGAAAACTGTGGTCAAATCTCCTGTTGGAGGGAGATTACATGTTTTATGGATGAATGGCTAGCCCATCACATTTTGGATCGGTTTTATTTTACAAACAGTTTCAGGGGTACTAATACATTTAAGAGGTATTAACTCTCCGGGTTACAAATAAACTGCTTATAGTTTATGTTTTCTGCAATTGAAGAGGAGAAATTAATGTGGAAATTGACAAATTGTTTAAAAAGGTGTTATTGAAAAAACTGTTGAACTAAAACTCAATTTGTGTTCAAATATCTTTCCAAGGAAGCAAAAAAAGATGGGTTGTTGCAGAATTATTTCTGGACCTTACAAAATTTAATAAATTTGTAGAGTATTAAACATTTTAAGATGGAAACATTCAACACTACAAGAATTTGATATCAGACAGGTTGTTATAATGGCTACAAATAATTTTAAAGGATGTTTATATTCAGTACCGAACATCATTTCTTTCGAAGGTATTATTATAAAATTTAATGGTGGGACAGCTGTGGGCAATTCAAAGCCTATACCAAATGGGTTAAGTTCGCTTCCAGGCTATTTACAAAGCTGATGAAAACCAGCTTTAGCATAATTAGAGACAAAAGCACATCTTATGGCTTTTCTGGATGACAATTTTAATCATCAATAGTATCAGGAATCAGCTGAAAAAATCAGTTTCAGCAACTAAAACTATATTTGAAAGTTGTTTCTTGAATTTCATCCAATTAAGTCCCCAAACTGCAGCCAGCAAGTCAATAACTATTGGGGTGTGCGATTAACTCAGTTACTATGTTTAGTACTTTGCCAACAGGATAAGATTGATGATATTTTAATGCCCTTTAGGGGTCTCATTCACAAACCTTATCCCTCCATCCTGAGAAGTAAGCAAAGGTTATTCGAAATAGTGGCCAGCCTATCCTGCAGTAGAATTTGGGTCCATTACAATTACCTAAAACTTCAAAGGACAAAATAAGAGCTCTAAAAAAGAGAGCAGGCCATTTTGATAGACTATGCAAATTAACAAAAGAGCCATTATTGGAATTACCAATGGTGGCAATGAAAATGTCCACAAGCTCTAAAAAACATTCTGATACAACAGCCTGAAGTAATTTACAACAGATGCTGTGCTCACGGTATGGGGGGGCGAAAGATTCATTCACAGCTGTGGGGCAGATGGCGTCCAAGAGGAAATGTTTCTCCAACCATATGGTATTAACTATTTCGAATTATTGGGAGCATTTATGGGTTTAAAGCCTATTGTTCTACAAAAAAGGAATCTGATGTACTGATACAATTAGACCATAAACAGCCGTTGATATATTATCACATGGGGGGAGTCAGCTCCGGTATCTGTGATTGTTTGGTCAATCAGATATGCAGTGGGTGTATTAGCACCAAATGTGGATTTCGGCAAATTACATCCCAGGTAAAGACAATGTGGTGGCAGGCAGTAGATCAAGGATGGTTTAAAGACAACCACAGAACTGGATGTTGAACCCAGTAATCAGTGAAAAAAATGTGATTCAATATGGATTTACAGACATTGATCTGTTTGCATCAAGATTCACTCATCAATTGCAATCCAAATATGTGTCTTGGGAACAGATTCCAGATGCAGTAGCCGTAGATGCATTTTCACTACATTGGGGAATATGTTATTTTATGCCTTTCTGCACTTTTGCTCTGGTTCAGCATTTTTTGTCTGAAGAAAAATTAGAACAAGATTCTGGCCACAGGATTATTGGTGATTCCAAATTGGCCGACACAACCATGGTCCCATGATGTTAAAACATGATTAAAGAACCATATATGTCAATTCCTAGCAGCAGTGATTTATTGATAAAACAGTAACCAAAGAAATTATCCATTACATGCTTATATGAATTTGTTAATCTGCAGGCTTTGACCAGACACTACAGGTGCTTGGATTGTCGTATAGAACTATGGATATTATAGTCGCATCATGGCGAGATAGCACTCAGAGACATATTATGACACATATAAAGAAAATGGGAAAATTGTTGCAGACCCCATGTCAAATATATCCTATCATACTGTGAACATTGCAAACATTATTGGAGTTTCCTTGCCGAGTTGCATTTTGACAGCACTTACGTTATAGTGCCATTAATAGTACACGTAGTGCCTTATCATCTTATTTAGGACAAATCTTGACCAGAAATCAATTGGATCACATCCATTAATATCCAGATTTATGAAAGGAATCTTTAACAAAATCCCATCCCAAAACCAAGATATACAGAAATTTGGGGATGTCAGGCATTGTACTTACTTTACTTAGGCAATGGACTCCAATCGAATGTTTGTCATTGGAAAAAGTTAACATTTAAATAGTAATGTTAATGGCATTGGTTTTCAGCTTCAAAGGGGGCAAAACATTACAAATGCTACGTTTAGACTGTATGCATGTGTCTGCAGATCACATTGTGTTCTATGTTTTACGATCTGATCAAACAAGCAGACCAGGGAGAAGTGCTGGAGCAAAGGTAGTGACTTGTTTCAAGCTTACCCTATTGATCCAACGTTGTGTGTAGTTAAACATTTGAATCATATGTAAAAGTTACCAAAACCCTTCAAGGTGATGAAAAAACATTAATGATTTACGCATAAGAAACCACACACAAACAGCTTCAGTGCAAACAATTTTCAAGGTGGTTAAAACAGGTGTTCCTTTTAGCAGGAGTAGACACTGATGTGTTCAAATCTCACTCCACCAGGGCAGCAGCTACGTCCGCGGCCGAAGTTAACGGACGTACACTCGAACACCATTTTAGAATACTGCAGGGTGGTGTAAAGAAGAAACTTTTTCAAAGTTCTACAATAAACTGTTACACAGTGACAGCTTTGGACACCGGGTGTTGGGTTCACTAATTTTAATCACCTGCTTTGTTCACTATCGATTAATATTATCGATTATGTTATCACTTATATCTTTTATCACTTTGTAATGGTTTCCCTCAGATGTAAAAAGGGGGTTAATATAATTTCTATTCTTTTATCATTAAAAGATTTATGGAAAGAACTAAAACTAGTCTGGTAAAAGGTTTTTTACTCATGTATGTGTTGACTAGCCGGTACTATCGTATGGAAGAATTCTTACGACATGGAAAACACAGAAGCTTCAAAATCTTCACGTAGTCATCACGTGGACTCGAAGTTAAAATAGTAAGATTAATAAAGAGAACTACCAGTTCGAGTTTGATCGTTATTTTATGAGGAGTAACAATGAGGGATTACGTGCCTTCCACTCCCCTCACCCTCAAAAATAAATGATCATCTGGTAGTTCTAAATACTATGATAAGCCTTACTATCTTACTTCGGCTATTGTGTTCTGTGTTTTTCATGTCGCTGCTTTGAAGTATGCCATTTTAGCGCAAGGCGGGGCTTTCTTCAGTAATCCCCTCATCGTTACTCCTCATAAAATAACGATCAAACTTCAAACTGGTAAGTTCTCGTTTAATCTTACTATTCTCCCAGTACCCAGTCGCCCGGCCTTTACAGCATATATTGGAAAGTCGAGTGGTGGGCTTTGAGCCAATAGTCATTTTAGCTTTTAATTTCTGTAAGGAACAAGATACTGCCAGTAAATAGTTCCTTAAGAATACATCACTGCCCTCTATGGTGGGTATTCCTTCTATCTTTCCCAAATAAGGGGTAACCCAAACAACATTTCATTGGGGAAAACACTGCTAACTTTGCATGGGGTCTCGTTGCTTTTCTCAAAGCCGTTCTGTTTCCTACTGCTCCAAAACATGTGCCAGACTCCATGTACATATGCTGCTCTTAAAGCCTTAATTTCTGCCAATTGAGCTAAGGCAAGATTGCAGGCAAGTTCCAATTTGATTACCTTAAAGTCTAATTCATCCTGATGCATCACATTCAAACCTGCATTACTGCTTTATGATCCCTTTAACAAGTAACATCCACAAGCAAAACCCTTTTTGTCTTCATTCAAAGGCTCTGACTGTAAAACATTTCTCAGACTTGTGTGTCCTTCTTCCTTCATCTTAAATTTTCTTAATGGCATTCACAATTTCAACATACTTCCCAATCTAGTCTGAACTATATCCTGCCATTCCAAGATCATCATCTTCTGTTCTTACTGTCTGAGGTTTGGGAACTTCAATTATCGCTGTCAATTTGATCCTGCGGCTACAGCTTTTACTTCTTTAGCATATTACTCGTCCAATAATTCTACCTGCTGTGACAAAACAACAACTTCTTCCTTGATACATGATGACCTCCTGTGCCATCTTTTCCAAGATAATTACAATGTCTCTCACATTGCTTTCACTTGTGGAAAACCAACAAATCATCCACATACTATATCAACACCTTCCAAATCTGCCTACAACATATTGATTAAAAATCATGGGGCTAGTATTTAAAACCCTGCTGCATCCTAGCCTGGGTGTATTTAATACCTCTTCTTAATGTTCTTTCATAGCTATGTTCACCATTATCTTAATATATTATTATTATTTCCTGATTATCATACCTGTTCACATCCCCAAAACCTTATCCATTATCTATCTCCTTATAGCCTTTCTTGACCTCTTCCTTGAGATCCCTCCTCCCTTGGGGACCCAGTCCTGTCTGGGCTTATATCCAGATTTATTTCACTCCTGATAGGACATTTTGAGGAAACACTCTCCAAATACATTTATTATTGGCATGGAATTCTGGCCCTTGTTTGGCTCTGTCATAGGACTCACTGTGTGTCGGTGCATCACTTATTTCAGACTTTTCAAACCAGGTCTGTTGTTACTGACAACATTGACTTTCCTTTTTCACGCTCTTTCTTTTTGAGCTCTTCAAAGTTATTTGCATCATTTTCCTCTGCACCTCTTCCTGCTGGCCTGCAAGTTTTTTTTCCTATCTTTGCGATATTTCTCAACCTCATTGACCAAATGATCACTGAATCAGGGGTGGGAAATAGATGACAATCCCACCACCTCTTCCAATCTAGACTTGACTTTAGGAGGAATGACATCCACCACAGTGGTTCTAAAATGTAATGTTCATTAACTGGTTGACTCTATTTTGTTCAGTTTCCACGTCTCCACCTTTTCAGATTGTTCTCCAGATAGGCTGCTGGATTTTGTCTGAGGGGGAGGGGCCTGCCATAACCCCCTGCCTGACCTGTGTCCAAACAGCATTTTGCCATTGTTTATTGCATTGTTCACAGCATTTTTATACCAGCCATCTTCAGGGAGCTCTGTCAGTTTAGTGGTTCCTATCACTTTCACCAACAGTGCCTTCAAATCTCCCATAGCCAATAATCATCCAAAGCCATAATCCATTTCCTGCCCATCAGGTTATATCGGGTAAGGTATGTCTTAGCCCTCTCAGTTTATGGGTGTCCCAAACAGGATAATCTGTGTCTGGCCTGCTCTTATCTTTTTAAAAGCTGTCTCATCAATTTATCCCTCTGCTTCCACTTTACCTTTTGATCTGCCTTCTTTCTCATTCTAAACTCAATTTCTTAGTTCTTAGATAGTTTATCCTCCTTTGCAAAATTATTCACTTCCTTATAAAATTTTCCATGACTTCTTGATTCTCATATTTTACCACCACCCCTTCATCACTTCCCCCCTACCCCCGAGATTATGACTTGTTTTTCACCTAATCCAATTTTTCTGGTACCTTAGTTCCACTTGTTTTTAATCTCTCCGCTCCCGAATTACCATTAAAATATCATATCCTCTCCCTGGGGTCCTAATTTCAAGTTTACCAGATGTTCCTGTGTGTATCCATACACCCCAGGGGAGCAGGAGTCCCCCGACTTCCCTATTCTTGCCTCCATGAGTGTGTACGACTGCACCTCCATCGTAGCCTGGGACATTCCCTCTTGTCAATGACGCTCTCGTTACAATAGTAACACCGGGATGGCCCCGTGTACCACCCTCCTGATCCTTGTTCCTTGTTTTCCGGGGACCCCAACTCCGGTCCCTCCATTCACCTCTTCTTCGTCCTTGTCTCTGCCTCTTCCCTTTCCCCGGTCTCCATGAGCACCGGCCTTCTATCACTTTCATCTCCCTTCTTCTTTACCCCTTGCTGTAATGCCTGCAAACATCATTTTGCTTTCCCTTCTGTTTTTCCTAATCCCGTCATACACATACTTTCTGAGCCTCTGTTAAACAATTGATTTAATGGTTTGTCATACCAATCCTCCCCAATTTTTCCAGTTTCTTTTCTAATATCTGGCCATGACTTGGTTACGAAATTAACCTTTAGTAACTGCTGACCTGCGTCTGCTGCTACCCCCGGAGCCTGCAATCCCCCTTTTCCCAGTTCTTTATTCCCATTATTGACATAATTGTCTGCCAACTCCTTTTTTTTCCCCTGGGCCCCATTAATTTATTACCTTCTCCAACCAGAATGTTTATCTAAACAAACCATAAAAGCTGCTTGTTGTTCAGCAATTAAATTATTTCTAATTTTGTTCTAACCATTCCCCCTCAATTCCCAAATTCCAATTCCTAGTTTAATACATACGACTAACAATTTTCCAAATTAACTTTACTGAAAAGAAATCAACAAAGCCAAGCAACCTACCATTTTCCAACTTTACCTTTTAAGTTGCGATGATACACAGCGTTGTCCGTTACCTTACAGCTGTTCGTAACCTTCCCATTGCTTACAATTTCTTAAAGGAACACACACACCTACCCTTACAGCATGTGGCCTACAGCAAACAAAAACCTATCACATATACAAACTTCCTCATTCATACAAAACCGGTTTTTACACACAAATCATATTAGTTCCATTCTTACTTCAATGAGATTGTGTGAAATCAACTCAATATTTCTTTCATAGAAACATATGAAACATAAATTAGGTGCAGGGAGCAAGCCATTCGGCCCTTCGAGCCTGCACCGCTATTCAATATGATCATCCAACTCAGTTTCCTGTACCTGCCTTCTCTCCATACCCCTGATCCCTTCAGCCACAAGGGCCACATCCAACTCCCTCTTATTATGGCCAACGAACTGGCCTCAACAACTTTCTGTGGCAGAGAATAGTAAGATTAAACGAGAACTTACAAGTTTGAAGTTTGATCTTTATTTTATGAGGAGTCGAGTTGAGGGGACTAGTGAATAGAAGCCTGTACAGCCGTTGGTGCGTCAATCTTCAAAGCAGTGGAATGAATTCACAGCTAACAATGACTGAAGTATAATGGTAAGATGATAAAACTAGAACTACCAGATGAGATCTATGAGGGTGGGAGCGGGAGGGCACGTAGTTCCTCAACTCGACTCCTCATAAAATAAAGATCAAACTTCAAAAACTGGTAAGTTCTCGTTTAATCTTACTATTTTACTTCAGAGTCACGTGAGTGACTACGTGAAGACTTCAAAGCACTGTGAATTCACGCCGCAGACCCAAATCCGACGTTCACACTGCCTGGATTGACTCAAAAGTCGTTAACAATCAATCATGCATCAGTAACAGCATTTGTTGAATGAATAACAGTTTATTTACAAACAAATCATAACAAACCCTCTAACTCAGGGGGAAACTGTAACGTACTCAAAACAGAATCAGCAAACACCCCGAGCCTTGAAATCGGCTTGTGATAAACCTCTGAAAAATTAGCTCACTGGCCCATCCTGCGACCGCGAGGATATGGTCTATTGGCAAGTCCATCGCCCTTGCCGCGGAAGTTGATGCCGCCCTGGTGGAATGAGATTTGAATTTATCAGTATCAATTCCAGCACTTGACCAGGACCTGCTTTAGCCACCTTGAAATTGTTTGCACCGACACCTTACTGTGTGGTTTTTTGTGATAATAAACAAAGCGACTCTGTTCCTCTCAGAGGTTTAGTAATCTCAATGTAACGAGATAAATGTGAGACTACACACAAGCAATCATCTGCGGGGTATGCTGAAAACACAATCTTACATTCCTGTCATGCCTCTTCTATTATGTTTAAGCAAATCATAGACAATTAAAATATAATGGCATCTGCCGACACATGCATTCTATCTAGCCGTAGCTTTTGCAACGTTTGTACACGTTGAGCTGAAACCAACGCCATAAGCATGACCACCTTAATAGTTAATTTGGCTATAGATAGGCTTGTAACCGGAGCCCCAATGGTGAAGAACCATAAGAACCTCACTCACATTCCAAATACGGCATACCTGGGTTTAGGAGGATTAGAATTTGGAAAAAACTCCCTTCATGGAATCGTGAAACTAACGGATGTGTCCGTACTGTATGTAATTCTGCATTCATAGGTAAATAAGATGACAGAGCACTTCTGGCTGAATTGATGCACGTAACTTAATTTTTGGTCGAAATAAAGAGTTGACATAAAACTCCAATACGTCCGTGATCCCTGCAGTGTGATATACAATATTATGCTGTGTTGTAGGCAGAATTGCCTCCTTAAATCCACACCATGTAATGGATGTGATTATATAGTAGTGATATATTGCTGCTGTGAGTCCACAGTCCGAAGAGACAGTCTGAGAGAAAGGGAAAACAGGTTATGGCCTCTTCCTTAAAATCTACAAATTAACAGATCATAAGAAACGATCAGGAAAAAAAAATAAAAAAAATACGGATAAAGACCCCCCTTCTTGGGAATTAATCATGTAAGGCTCAAAAAAAAACATAGCCTTTGTAATACAACGGGAAACCATGCTTGTGTAGGCAATCTGGCACTACCAATACCCCTGAAGTGGAGTCTCCTTTATCTTTTGCAAACATCTGCTGATGAGACAGAATGGAGGAAATACCATATACAAACATTCCTCCCCAATGCAGCGAAAACGCATCCACTGCTACTGTCCCAGGATCTGGTTCCCATGAAACATATCTAGGTAAACTGATGATTTAATCGAGATGCAAACAAGTCAATATCTGGCAAATCCATAACTGAACAATCTATTTGGTTAAATTACATCCTGATTTAACATCCATTCAATGTTGTCATTAAACTGACTGTGACCTAGTGTCAGCTACGGTGTTGAATCTTCCTGGCAAATAAAGTGCTGAAAGCCTGATATTTTGTCAATACACCAGCTCCAAATCTGGTTAGCCAGTCTATCACAAGACTGTAACTTAACTCCACCCATGTGGTTTACATTGCCACTGCTGTGGTGTTGTCAATCTGAAACCTGTACATGCAACCTCCTTGTAGAACAATAAGCTTTGAGCCCATACCAGGTGCCCAACAACTCTAAATAATTAATCCCTCTTAATTGAAGAAACGATGTTCATCCACATTCCATCTGCCTCCACAACTAGAAGACATATCTGTTGCACCCCAACCCAGTGCACTTACATCAGTCTGTAATATCAGTGACGGTGGTTTCCACCAAAACCTTCCTAAAAACTTTTTGAAACATGTACTATCCACCATTGTATGTCAGCAATCGCCCCAGCTGACAACTGCATAGGCCTATCAAAAATGGCCCTTTGTATTCTCAGTGCTGTTCTTTGATCGTTGTAATTGTTGATAATGCAGAGGACCATACTGCACAGCTGGAAATGCTGCAACAAACTTCCCAATTAACCTGGCTACTTGTCTAATTGAAGGCCGTTGTTCTCCAACGAGATTAACACAGTCCTCAATTAACTGATTCAATTTATCCCTGGGCAAAGTTACAAACATTGAGATTGGAATTAATGGTAAATCCCAGATAATCAATAATTTGGACTGCTGATAATTTAGATTTATCTGGGTGAATAACAAATCCCATTTGTTCAAAAGTGATTTTAACAACTGAAACTGATGATTGAGTTTCAGCATGAGTCTTTCCAACAATCAGGAATATCATCTAAGTAGGCCATTACCACATGCCCCTGAGCTCTAAGTAGTGCTAACACAGGTTTTACCAAATTTAGTAAATAATCTAGGAGCTGAAGTTTAATCCATTCGGCAATGCCTGAATTGCCACAGCTGAGTCATCCCAAATAAATTTCAAATATCTTCTATTATCATCATGAATAGACACTGAGTAATACGCATCCTTTAAATCAATAGTTGCCATATAACACCCTTTGGACACTAGATGTTTGGCCGTGGTAAAGGTTTCCATTTTGAAATGCCTATAACAAAACAAATTTGTTCAAACTCGATAACCCCAGAATAATTCTACATCCCCAGTCTTTTTAGATCTGGGGAAATATACTTGACACAAATTGTTGACTTTGATAGACAGAAGGCTCAATTACCCCTTTCTTATGTAACGACTGAATCTCTGCTTGAATAAGCACATTTTTCCTCATCTGAAAAAATAAGTTTACGACTAGGAAAGTGTTGATTAGGTAGACTGTCCTTAGAGTAAAATTCAATTTTCACCCCTTCAATACTACTAAGTATGAACAAATCTGATGTCAACTGCTGCCATTGTTTGAGAAACAATTTTAACCTTCCACCAATTTGAACAGGAACATCAGTTAATTCATCGTCTGTCAATGTTATATTCCTTACCTGCATCTTTCCTTGCGGACCTTGTTGTCCTCGACCTCTTGTAGAGAAAGGCACCTTCCCCTTCATGCTGGCAGCCTGCCAGTTCCGAAATTGAAAACCTGAATGGCTCATTCCTTCTCCTGCATCCACATTAGTGCCTTTCCAATACGGATAAAACCTTTTGCCTTGCTTACCAGCCGGCTTAATGAGGGCCATAGTTTTAACATCGTCATGACAGTCTTTGACCCTTTTTGCAAGGTTACCTCCAAACAACAGATTTTGTGGTGGTACACTGGTCGGTTTGCACAAACTCGCCAAATTCGGATTAATCACGGCCTAATAGCGGCCCTCCTGATATTATTGATTTCAAAAAATGCATTACAAAGGAATCCCAGTCTGTCCTGGTGTGCTTCAACCATATTGCTTGGATCAATAACTTTCACCACAGCTGTAATACCTGCTGACAACAGTTTAAGCACTTTTTGAAACTTCATCTCCTGGGCCCTAGCAGGCATACGCATCTGTGACCAAATTTGGGATTAACCGCCGGTACCTTCAGGAGATCACAATTAACAGGAGCTTTATAGTTTTTTGCTGCTTCATCCATAGCTAGCTCCTGTAACTGGTGGGAGAGCATATACTGAATGGCTTCAGCCAATTCTACATCAATCGCCTCTCCTGCCTCTCTAGGCTCAGCAAACTTCCCAGCAATGTTCGGAATTACCTCCAACCGAACTTCTTTTACTGCTCTCCCCAGCATAGAATCAGTGTCAGCAAAAACTGCACGGATGGAACATCCTCCTCACAGGCAGGATAGTTCTGCAGCCCTGAAACAGGTGCTGCTAGCACAAGCTCTCCATCAGCCTGGCTTGGGCACCACTCCTCCTCACGGAGCTGGTCCCTGTCGAGCATTACTTTGTAATAAAATCTCGACCTGGGAGAGCCGTGAGCAAACGGACTCTCCTATGGAGGGTATAACTCCAGGCTTGACTTCATTACGGGCCTAACAGACTTGGCCAGTGGCCTTCGCCCTACTGGCAAGCCTCCCACTGCCCCCCGATCAGGGGTCCGCAACCACTGGCTGTGTAGCCAGCACCGGACCAGGTGTACCAGACGGGCCTCCATCCACAACACTCTCCTGGTCACTTTCCTTTCTACCCCCGGAGCGCCTCGCCGACACCTTTTCACTTTCTGCAACATATCTCCAAGAAACTCCAAACCGTCGCAGAAAAATGACCTGTGGTAAAAAAAATTTTTTTAAAAACCTTACCTCGTTTTTATTTATTTTTTGTTAAATATTTTTATTATAGAAACATATTTATGAAAAATTACAATGTTTTACATAAACAAAAAATACATCATTATATACATTCATAATATTAATAATATTGATATTATTACTAATATTAAAATTTAGGACTGTATGCTTCTATACGCTTTTTAAATTATTTTTTATAAAGTGGGAAAAGATAGAGATATATAATGAAGAAAATATGAAAGCGAATGGAGTATTAATCATTAATCGTCATTGGAGATATAGGCATGATTTATTATATATATTTCTTCATCCATTCTAATATTCAGGCCTCAGTCAAGCCCTCGTACCGAGCCGTTATGACTCTGTAAATATTCAATATATGGAGGACCATATCCCTCTGAGAGATCTGACCTGTCCATTAGGACAAGCCTCAATCTCTCCAGATGAAGAGTCTCCGACATTTCTGTATTCCACATTTTGATTGTAGGGGATGTAGGGCCTTTCCAAAATTTTAATATTAACTTTTTCCCAATTATTAACCCATAATCAATTAAAAAATCTTTGATTTGTTGTTACTAATTGTTCTGTTTCCAGTATTCCTAGTAGTTTATTAGCTTTGAATCAGGTATCAAAGTTATATTAACAACTTTCAAAAATTATCCTAAATATTTCAATCCCAGAATTTTGTAATGTTTATACAGTTTGTAAATGAATGTGACAAATTGGCTTCTAAATGTTGACATTTATCACATATAGGAGATACTTTTGGGAACATATTATGTAATTTGGATTTTGAATAATATAGTCTATGTAATATTTTAATACTGTATAAGAGTGTGTTTAGCATTTAGCGAACAATGATGTATATGTTGTAAACTATCATCCCATATTTCTGGTCTAATAGTTTGGCATAATTCATTTTCCCAAGATTGTCTATGTATTTCTGTTGATGGAGCATCACCTTCCTATAAGATGTTATATATATATGAAATCATTTTTTTCTGTATTCGGATGCTTATTCAAACATTCATCTAATATTTCTGTCTTTCTATTCTGACTTCTTGCGTATTTGCTTTAACATAATCTCTAATTTGTAAATATCTAAAGTAATCTTTAGAGTGTAGTCCATAAATTTGTTGTACGTCTTGAAATGAATGGAAGGAGTTTTCCCTATAGAGATCACGATCTTAATAATTCCATTATTTTTCCATTGTAAAAAAAGCTTTATCCATCATTGAAGGTTTAAACGTAACTTTATTTTACAATGCTAAGAGATAGTGGTATAGATTTTAGTTTTAATGTTTTCTTTATTTGTTTCCAAATACGTATTCCACTTCCTATTATTGGGTTATCACTATAGGTTTTCTTTAGCTAGATTAATATTAGCGAATATTATAGAACTAATTTCAAAAGGAGAACAATCTTCTTTTTTCCATATTTAACCAAGTTGGTTGGTTATCTATTTCTTCTAACCAAAAATTCATATTTTTAATGTTAACTGCCCAATAATAAATGTAAAATTTGGGTAGAGCTAGACCTCCGTTTATTTTTGATTTACATAAATGTTTTTTATTTATTCTATGGCACTTATAATCCCAAATGAAGTTAGTGACTAAGGAGTCACCTTTTTAAATACATTTTTAGGGAGATATATCGGGATTGATTGGAAAAGGTATAATAATTGTGGGAAGAAACACCATTTTTATTATATGCTCATTTGCCTCATTGAAATAGGTAACGTTTTCCAATATAAATATTCTTATTTAATTTGTTCAATAATAATGGGAAATTAGCTTTAAATATGAGTCAAATCTCTTTGTTACGAAAATTCCAAGATATTTAATTTTTTCATTTGTTATCTTAAAGGGAATTGTTGTAATATGTGTAATTGTTTACCGTTATTGGCATAAGTTCACTTTTATTCCAGTTAATACTATATCCTGAATAGGATCCAAATTCAGTTATTAATTTTAACGAATTACGAATACTAGTTTCTGGTTTTGTGATGTAAAGTAACACATCATCCGCATATAAAGAAATTTTATTTTTAGTGTCTCTAGTATCGTATCCATATATTTCCGGATGTGATCTCACCCTCAGAGCTAGCGGTTCTATTGCAGTGCAAACAATAAAAGGGATAAAGGGCAAACTTGTCTACAACCTCGAGATAAATTGAATTTAGGTGATAACATTTGGTTTGTTATTATTCGGATTTGTATATAGCAATTTGATGCAGGTAATAAACTTTTCTCCAATTTAAAAGCTTCATACCGAGAACAAATAAGGCCATTCCACTTGATCAAAGGCTTTCCTGCATCTAACGAAATAATACTAGATCTTTATTAATATCTCTTTTCGAGTATATAATATTGAATAACCGTCTCAAATTATATTGAAGAGTATCGTTTTGGTATAAATCCTGTTTGATCAGGGTGAAACTAATTTATTAACAACTAAACTTAACCTTTGTGCTAATATTTTAGTTAATATCTTTTGATTCAGTATTTAGAAGAGCTATTGCTCTAAATGACCCTGGTTCATCCAAGTCTTTGTTTGTTTTAGGTAAAAGTGTTATAGTAGATTCATTTAATGTTTCTGGTAGTTTTTGCTGTATATATATATTATATATATATATATATATATATATATATATTATATATATGTTCATATAATAATTTCAAACGTGGTACAATCTGATCATAAAATATTTTATTAAAATTCCGAGTGAATGCCGTCTGGTCCCGGTGTTTTACCTTTTTTAATGATCTCATAGATTCTTGGATTTATTTTATCGTGATATCAGCATTCAGTAACTCTATATTTGTGAATCCAACCCTTTCAGGTTACATTTTTTTAAGAATGCTTCAATTCCTATTTTATTATCTGTTGTTTTCGCAGTGTATAAGTTTTTATATATTGCATAAATCTTTCATTAATATCTTTAGGCTGTGTTAAACAATTCGCCATTATGTGATTTATCCTATGGATTATTTTTTCAGCTTCCATTTTCCTTAGTTGACGAGCCAATAATTTTTGAGGTTTATCACGAATTCAAACTGTAATTGTTTAGTATGTTGATAAAGTTTAACGACTTGGTCTGTAAATATTTTATTTAATTTATATTTCAATGCTGCAATTTTATTATGTAATATAGTAGTTGGATTCATTGCATTCTGTATATCTAATTGTTTAATTTCCTTTACCAAATCTTGCTGATCCTTACGATTCTTTTTATTATAAAATGCTTATGAGGAAATCATGATTCCCCGGAGGTATGCTTTAAATGTTTCCCATAATAAGGAACAGGATATTTCCGGTTTATCATTTATTTCGAAAAAAATCTTAATTTGTTCTGTGATATATTCCCGAGTAGTTTTATTTTCTAATATTTGTGGGTTAAATCTCCACTGTTCTGATTTTTGTAGTTTACCATTTATTTTTATCTTGAATGTTAATGGTGCATGATCTGAAATTATAATATTATGATAATTGGATTTATAAGTAAGTGAGATAAGTTTAGCGTCCACCAAAAAATAATCTATTCTTGAGTAAGTTTTATGTACTGACGAGTAAAAAGAGTTATTCTCGTCCAGTAGGGTTTTCAATTCTCCAAACATCTTTGATATTAGTAGTTTCCATATATGCATTTAATAAATCACTAGAATGTGATTTAGTTTTCCTTTGCCTTGTAGATCTATCTAAGTATGGGTCTAGTGTACAATTAAAGTCTCCTCCAATTATTAGATTGTGTTGTGTTAATTCCGGGATATTATTAAATACCTTCTTAAAAAACAATGGGCTATCGAAATTTGGTCCATATACATTAACAAAAATCATTTTTTGTGTATTTAATTCTCCTATGACGATAATGTATCTTCCATCTTTATCAGTTATAGTTGATGTATGTTTAAATAAAATACCTTTACGAAATAATATTGCTACGCCTCTTGATTTATGCGTTAAAAGAAGAGTGATACATTTTATCTATCCATTTAGCTTTCAATCTATGTTCAGCATCTTTTTTTAGATGGGTTTCTTGAATAAAAATTACATCAGTTTTATTTGCCTTTTAAATGTGCAAAAACTTTTGCTCTCTTAATCAGTTCATTAATACCTTTAACATTCCAACTACAAAACGTTATTCCCTCATTCCCTATATTTATTTTTGAGTCTTGCATCTTTTGACTATGGAGGCCTGCAATAGAGTCTATGGTTCAGCACATCAGACCCGACCTTACACCCGAGCATCGAATAGATGAATTTTAAGTCTCGTGCATGTCTCTCACATATATATCTCCATTGATCCAATATATAACTCCATTCAAATTGAAAAAAAACCATAATAGATTATATGAGAAAAGAACAAAGGATAGATTAGAGGTTTGTAATGTGCAAAAAGAGAGGAAAAACTACATCTAGAGTTGTTGTAGTTAGTGCTAGCCATACTAGCATGGCTAACCATCTACCGACTTCCGTCGTTGATGTTGGTAACTTAACCAGCTCCCAAGTTTTTGGAATTGTTATTCCATAAAAATATTTTACGGGGGTATATAGCATTAGAAAGAAAAAAAAAGAAAGGGAAAAAATATAAAAAGAAAAAAGAAAAAAATCCATCCAACAAAAAGAAAACAGAAAATTAAGAATGAAAATGAAAAATTGCTGGCAAAAAAAGAAAAGTCTCCAAATGAAATCAATCATCCCTAATTTTAACTCTATTCATTCCAACATAGAAAATCATTAATTATTAGTAATAGTGATTAATATTAATTAGTAAAAATTGTGTTAGTAAAAATACCGCGGTGTGTCTGTAATATGTGCTAGTTATTTATATTAGTAGTGTAATGATGTTAGTTATTAGTATCCAAGTGAAGTTTTCCGATCCACTTCTTTCTCCGACTTCCATCCAACGTTGCCCAGTTCAGTCCAGTCCTGCATTGTTTTATGGAGTCTTGCGAAGTCTTGGAGATTCTTGTAGCATTCTTAAGAGTCAATATATTTGAAAGTAGCTGCTTCTCAGGTCTGGATCTGGCGCGCAAATTCCATTGCTGCTGCTGGGTTGGAAAAGAAATGCTCCTCGTTTTTGAAGGTAACTCTTAGAGTAGCTGGATAATTCAGGCCGTATTTTAAATGTGCCACTCCTCTCATAAGACTTTTAGCCTCGTTGAATGCTTTCCGTTTCCTGGAAACTTCTGCAGGATAATCTCGGTAGATACTGATCCTGTGACCTTCAAATTCCAGGTTTCTATTTCTCGAGGATTTCCGCATTATCTCGATCAAGACAAAGTCGTATTGTAGTTTTTTTAATCATTTGTCTTGGAGGGGCATTTGCTCTTGTCTGACGTCTTCTGACTCTGTGAGCACGGGTTAATAAAGGCTTTTGTTCCAGAGATAAAACATGTTGTAATAAGTTCGCAGTAAATTCTCGAGGATCTTCATCTTTCTCTCGTCCTTCAGGAATACCTGCAATTCTTAGGTTTTTATCTTCTCTGGCGACCTTCTAGCTCAGTACATTTCTCAGATATTTTAGTCAGTAAGTTCGTTAGACGTTCGTTTTCTGTAATCAGCTTTGCTGTAGTCATAGCACTGGTAGCAGCTAGTTCTTCAAAGGCCTTTTATACGACCGTCTGTTGTTCCAGTACCTTTCCATAGGATTTAGCCTTTTTTCAAAGTCATTTTTGACCTTTTCAATTTTATTATCCATCTCCTTTCTCATTTCGTTCATCACTTCTGTTAATTTCCTTCTTCAAATCTTCCGATATTTTCTTGGTCTTTTTATTAACATTTGAATTCGTTTCCTGTTGAAATTCTTTCATTTGAGTATTCATCTGGTTCATTTGAGTATTCATCTGGTTTATTTCTTCCCTTAAACCAGCAGTCTCATGAGAAATGAAACCTTTCAATTCTTCACTTTCCGCTTTTTTCCCTGTTCTTTTCGATACATCTTCCTGGGATGAGGTCCTACCTGAGTCTGAGGCTTCAGTTGGGCCTTCTGGCAGTCTCTGCCGGGTTGGTCGACCTTTCTGTTTATCGGTAGGGCTGCGTGTTGTAGCCATAACTAGTCGCGCGCCTGATGACGTCACTCACAACAATCGGTGCAGAAACGGCAGGCAGCAAGCAGCAGGCAGCAGGTAGGTCCGTTAATCCCCTGTTTTTTCCAGTTTTTTTCACGGAGCTGGCTGGCGTTGTCCTCTAGCCCTCCATAGCGCCACCGGAAGTCCTCTCCGTTTTTAAACTTACCGCTTGGAGGAGCGCTGCTGCTCCAACCGGCCGACTGCACCAACATCTGACGTCATGACGCACCAACGGCTGTACGGGCTTCTATTCACGTAGTCACTCACGTGACTCCGAAGTAAAATTCCACAGATTCACCACTGTGTGAATTTTTCCTCATCTCTGTCCTAAAAGACTTCCCCCTTATCTTCAAACTGTGACTCCCTTGTTCTGGATTTCCCCAACATCAGGAACAATATTCCTGCATTTAGCCTGTCCAACCCCTTAAGAATTTTGTAAGTCTCTATGAGATCACCCCTCAATCTTCTAAATTCCAGCGAGTATAAGCCGAGTCTATCCAGTCTTTCTTCATATGGAAGTCGTGCCAACCCAGAAATCAGTCTGGTGAACCTTCTCTGTACTCCCTCTATGGCAAGAATGTCTTTCCTCAGATTAGGAGACCAAAACTGTACGCAATACTCCAGGTGTGGCCTCACCAAGACCCTGTACAACTGCAGTAGAACCTCCCTGCTCTTGTACTCAAATCCTTTTGCTAAGAATGCCAACATACCATTCGCTTTATTCACAGCCTCCTGCACCTGCATGCCTACTTTCAATGGTACACAAAAAGCTGGAGAAACTCAGCGGGTGCAGCAGCATCTAAGGAGCGAAGGAGATAGGCGACGTTTTGGGTCGAGACCCTTCTTCAGACTTCAGTCTGAAGAAGGGTCTCGACCCGAAACGTCGCCTATCTCCTTCGCTCCTTAGATGCTGCTGCACCCGCTGAGTTTCTCCAGCTTTTTGTGTACCCTCGATTCTCCAGCATCTGCAGTTCCTTCTTTAAAACTTTGCCTACTTTCAATGACTGGTGTACCATGACACCCAGGTCTTTCATGTGCTTCTCCTTTCTTTTTAACTTTTCGTACTCAAAACATTTGGCACTGTGATTTTCCTTAGATTTTCCTTAGATACTCTGAATATTCTGTACAGTCCAGTGCCACCAGACTGAACTCCCCCTTATTTGTTCCTTTGGTTAATCAAAATAACAGAACTTAATCGTAGTCTCCTTATCTTTACCCCCGGGGCTTCCTTCTCCCCAAGATTACCACATTCGCCCCAATGGACTATCAGGCGGAATGTGCGGCTCTTCACCAGTGTGAGCTTGTCCTGTTTCCCCCCGGCCTCTTACTTTTCCCGTTCTGGTTATCTTTATCTTATCGGACTATTCCCGTCCGACAGACCCCCGGTCGCCCAGGCAATACTTAATAGTCAGTTTTCTTTTTTTTTTTTTTTTTAATTTTTTTATTATAGAAACAATATATGCAGAGTACACTCTTATACGGCATTAAAAATTATATAATATACAAAATTATATAATATTGATTATCAATTGATACTGTTTGTGTTATTTGTAATGTTATCCATTATACATTTCCTGGTTATTTATTTTGTATAATTGGGAGTGTATGTAGTATATTCCTAAAATAAGCAATATACTCACACTTCTCATACCACACATATTTCTTCTAATTACCAAATACAAATCCCCCTAATATAACTACATAATACCCAATCTTAACCAAACTTCTATGATATTCATGATATTTTCATAATATTAAGAGTGTTTGTATTATTATTAACTTTATATTTCAAAATTATTATATAGTTGAAAAATGCACAATTTTATATAATTACAAATTTAAGACATCTATAATATTTTCATACAACTAATAATAGGTGTATTCATACTAATATTAAGAATATATATAATATGTTTCTATACTTTTTTTCCCTACTTAAAGATAGAAAGATAGAGATAGAAAGTAGAAAATAGAAAAGAAAATGTGAAAAGTTTGGTGGAGATTAAAATATTACTAAATAATCCGTTCTTGGAGATACATTCATGATTTATTATATGTATTTCTTCATCCATTCAGATATTCAGGCCTCAGTCAAGTCCCCGCGCCGAACCATTTATGACCCTGTAAATATTTAATGTATGGAGACCAAATCCCTTTGAAGAGATCTAACCTATCCATAAGGACAAGTCTCAATCTCTCCAAGTGAAGTGTCTCCGACATTTCTGTATTCCACATTTTAATTGTTGGGGATGCAGGGCCTTTCCAAAATTTTAGTATTAATTTTTTCCCAATTATTAAAGAATAGTCGATAAAAGTTCTTTGATTCCTTGTAATTATTTGTTCCGTTTCCGGTATTCCAAGTATTATTAACTTTGGATCAGGAATCATAGTAATATTAACAACATTCGAGATTATCTTAAATATTTCGTTCCAATATTCTACAATCTTCGTACAATTAGTGAATGAATGTGACAAATTTGCTTCTAAGATTTGACATTTATCACATATAGGCGATAATTTTGGAAATATATTATGTAATTTAGATTTAGAGTAATGTAATCTATGTAAAATTTTAAACTGTATAAGAGCATGTTTAGCATTTAACGAGCAGTAATGTATGTGTTGTAAGCTTTCTTCCCATATTTCTGGGTTATTATTTGACCTAATTCATTTTCCCAAAGCTGTCTGTGTGTTTCCGATGATGGAATATCACTTTCCAACAAAATATTGTAAATATATGATATCATTTTTTCTGTATTGGATATTTATTCAAGCATTCATCTAAAATTTCACTCTTTCTATTTCTGAATTCTTGTGTATTTGCAGAGATATAGTTTCTGATTTGTAAATATCTAAAATATTCATTATTATGAAGCCCGTAAGCTTGTTGTAACTCTTGAAATGAAAAGAAAAAAAATTTCCTTATAAAGATCCCCTATGTTTAAAATTCCTTTATTTTTCCATTGTATAAAAGCCTTATCCATCGTTGAGGGTTTAAACGTAAAATTGTTGGCAATAGTAAGACCTAGCGGTATAAAAATTTTAGTTTTAATGTTTTCTTTATTTGTTTCCAAATACGGATTCCGCTTTCTATTATCGAGTTTTCACTATAAATTTTCTTAGGTACATTAATATTAGCAAATATTATAGAGCTAATTTCAAATGGAAAACAGTCTTCTCTTTCCATTTTTTAACCAGTTTGGTTTATTATCTGTTTCTTCTAACCAGAAGTTCATATTTTTAATATTAACTGCCCAATAATAAAACATAAAAATTTGGTAATGCTAAACCCCCGTTTATTTTAGCTTTACATAAGTGTTTTTTATTTATTCTATGGTTCTTATAATCCCAGATAAAGTTAGTGACTATAGAGTCTACTTTTTTAAAAAAAATTTTAGGGAGATATATCGGGATTGATTGAAAATAAATATAATAATTGTGGGAGAAAAAATCATTTTTATTGCGTTTATTTTACCTAACATTGAAATAGGTAAACTTTTCCAGTATAAAATATTTTTATTTAATTTATTCAGTAATAACGGGAAATTAGACTTAAATAGAGAGTCAAATCTTTTTGTAACAAAAATACCAAGATATTTAATATTTTCATTTGTTATCTTAAAAGGAAATTGTTGTAATATCTGTAAGTTATTCATGGTTATTGGCATAAGTTCACTTTTATTCCAATTGATACTGTATCCTGAAATTAAACCAAATTCCGTTATTAGTTTTAACAAATTACGGATACTTATTTCCGGTTTAGTGATATAAAGTAATACATCGTCCGCATATAACGAGATTTTATTCTTAGTATCTTTAGTATCATATCCATATATTTCCGGGTGCAATCTTACCCTTTGGGCAAGAGGTTCGATTGCTAACGCAAACAGTAAAGGTGATAAAGGACAGCCTTGTCTACAACCTCGAGATAAACTAAATTTAGTTGATAACATACGGTTTGTTGTTATTCTAGCTGTTGGGTTTGCATATAATAATTTGATCCAAGTAGTAAACTTATCACCAAGCTTAAAAGCTTCCATCACCGAAAATAAATAAGGCCATTCCACCTGGTCAAAAGCTTTTTCTGCATCCAGCGAGATAACTACTAAGTCTTTTTTATCACTTCTTTTCGAATATATGATATTAAATAACCGTCTTAGATTATATGAAGAATATCTTTTAGGTATAAATCCTGTTTGATCAGGATGAATTAATTTGTTAACAACTGTGCTTAATCTTTGTGCTAGTATCTTTGTTTAAAATTTTTTGATCCGTATTTAATAAAGCAATTGCTCTATATGATCCTGGGTCATCCAAATCTTTATTTATTTTGGGTATAAGTGTTATAATAGACTCGTTCAGTGTATCTGGTAATTTCTCTTGTGTATATATCTGTTCATATAATGATTTTAAATATGGGACCATTTGATCATGAAAAATTTTATAAAATTCCGAACCTATACCATCCGGTCCTGGAGTTTTACCATTTTTTAATGATTTAATAGATTCTTGGATTTCTTTTATTGAAATATCAGCATTTAATAGTTCTCTATTTTGTAAATCTAATTCTTTTAAGTTACATATATTTTAAAAAGGCATCTATTTCTGTTTTATTTACTGTCGCTTTAGCAGTATACAGATTTTTATAATATTGCATAAATCTTTCATTAATATCTTTGGGTTGTATTAATAATTCACCGTTTTGTGATTTAAACCTATGTATAATTTTTTCAGCTTCAATTTTCCTTAATTGTCGAGCCAATAATTTTTGGGGTTTGTCTCCAAATTCAAACAGCAATTGTTTAGTATGTTGGTAATATTTTAAAACTTGATCAGTATATATTTTGTTTAATTTATACTTCAATGCTAAAATTTTATTATGTATTATTATATCTGATTTTTGTTGCATTCTGTATGTCTAATTGTTTAATCTCCCTTTCTAAGTCCTGTTGTTCCTTCCGAATCTTTTTATTATGGAATGCTTGTGAAGAAATCATAATTCCTCGAAGATATGCTTTAAATGTTTCCCAATAATAAAGAGCGAGATATTTATGGTTGATCATTTATTTCAAAAAAACATCTTAATCTGAGTTATAATATATTCCTGAGTGGTTTTATTTTTTAAAATTTGTGGGTTAAGTTTCCATTGTCCTAGATTTTCTGTTTTACCATTTATTTTAATTTTAAATGTTAATGGTGCATGATCTGAAATTATAATATTATGATATTTAGATTCGTAAGTAAGTGAAATAAGCTTTGCATCTACCAGAAAATAATCTATTCTTGAATAAGTTTTATGTACTGGTGAGTAAAAGGAATATTCTCGACCAGTAGGATTTTCTGTTCTCCAAACATCTTTAATATTAGTCGTTTGGATATATGCATTTAATAAATCACTAGTATGTGATTTAGTTTTTCTTTGTTTTGAAGATCTATCTAAATAAGGGGTCTAATGTACAATTAAAATCTCCTCCAATTATCAAATTATAATGTGTTAATTCCGGAATATTATTGAGTACTTTCTTAAAAAATAAAGGACTGTCAAAATTTGGTCCATAAATATTAACGAAAATCATTTTTTTCCATGTTTATTTCTCCTATCACAATAATATATCTGCCATCTTTATCAGATATAGTAGATGTATGCTTAAATAAAGTACCTTTACGAAATAATATTGCTACGCCTCTTGATTTATGCGTAAAAGAAGAGTGATATATTTTGTCTATCCATTTGGCTTTCAGCCTATTTTCAGCGTCTTTTTTTAGGTGAGTTTCTTGAATGTAAATTACATCAGCTTTAATTGCCTTTAAGTGTGTCAATATTTTTCCTCTTTTTATTGGTTCATTGATACCTTTAACATTCCAACTGCAAAAGGTTAATCCTCATTCCCCATATTTCTTTTTAAGTCCTGCATTTTAAATTTGTGGGAATCTACAATAGAGTCCAAGGGTCCGTGCAGTAGACCTAACCTTACACCGAACACCGAATAGATGAATTTTAAAACTCTTTTATGTACTTCACGAATATATCTCCATTGTTCCAGTGTGTAGCTCCATTCAAACTGAAAGATACAATAAGTATAAAAGAATAGTAAAGAGTAGATAAAGAGATTAATAGTGTGTATAAAGAATGAAAAAACTACAAATGAAATATTTGTAGTTTGTGTAAGCCATACTACATTGGCTATCCATCTAAAGGCTTCCGGCATTGATGTTATTAATTTGGCCAGCTCCTAGATTTAAAGAAATTATTATTCCATAATAATATTTTAACGGGGATATAATATTAAAGAAATGAAAAAAGTTATATTGATCATCATATAAAAGTATGTATATCTAAAAATTAATTTAAAAATCTAACTATAGAACGGGAGATAAAGAATTTTTAAAGTACAAAAAATAAAAATCATTATTAAAGAAGAAAAATAAGGGGAGGGTATCTCCAAATTTAACAAGACATAAGATATTAATTATTAGTAATATTAATTAGCAATAGTGAACAATCTTGGTTAATAATAATCATAGTGATAATAAAACCGCGTTATGATTTTAGTATGTGTGTTATTTTGTTTGTGTTAGTTATATATTATGACTAATTGTCAATGTTCAGCAAGCATCTTCCAATCCAGAAAAACGCTTCATTCCATACGACATTGTCCGTTCCTTCTAGTTCCTTCTAATTCCATATTATCGTATGAAGTCTCACAGAATGTTAAGAGACCATACTAGGTCTCTAAAAGTAGTAAAAGACAGTATGTTTGCTTGTAGATAATTTTCAAGTGTCAAACTGCTTTGCAAAATTCCATTGCTTCTGCTGGGGTCTTGAAGAAATGTTCCACGTTGTTATAAGTAACTCTTAGGATGGCTGGGTAATTCAAACCGTATCTCAAGTTTTCTACACCCCTCATAAGGCTTTTGGCTTCATTAAACGCTTTTCGTTTTTCTGGCAACCTCTGGGGGATAGTCTCGATAGATACTGATTCTTTGTCCTTGAAATGTCAGATTCTTTTTTTCCCGAAGCTCTCCGCATAATATCCTCCAGGATAAAATCATATTGTAGCTTTACAATCATTTGTCTTGGGGGGCATTTGTACTGGTCTGTCGTCTGCCGACTCTATGTGCACGAGCTAATACAGGCTTATCATCCAAAGATAAAACAGCTTGAAGTAGTTTAGCAGTGAATTCTCGAGGATCTTCGTGTTTCTCTAGACCTTCAGGAATCCCTGCGATCCTCAAGTTCTGTCTTCTCTGATAGCCTTCTAGCTGAGTGCATTTCTCTGTTACTTTAGTCAACAACTCCAGTAGACGTTCTTGTTCTGTTATCAGCTTTGCTGTAGACACAGTACTTGCCTCCGCTATCTTTTCAAGGTTTTTCATGCCATCTACCTGTTGTTCCAGCACATTTGCAATAGGATCAATCTTATTTTGAAAGTCTTTTTTTACTTTTTCAAGTTTAATCTCCATCTTACGTTCCATATTATTGATCATATCAATAAGTTCATTCTTCAATTTTTCTGATTCTTTCTTAAACTTATTATCAATTTTTGACGTTGTATCTTTTTGAAATTCATTCCATTGATTTTTCATCAAATCCATCTGATTGTTAATTTGACAAATGTCTTCCTTTATTTCTCCCTTTATATCTTTCATTTCTTGCTTTATATCTTTCATTTCTGCCTTTAATTCTCGCTTTAAATCAGCCATCTGGTGAGAAATAAAAGTTTTCAAATCCTCACCTTCTGTGCCTGCTTTCCTGGAGACATCTTCCAGGGAGCTGGCCCTACTTGAATCCGAGGCTTCTCCCAGGCCTTCTCCCGCTCTCGCCCGGGTTTTTCGACCTTTTACCTTGTCGGTAGGGCTCCGTGCCGTCATGGTTTGTCGCACGGCTGATGACGTCACTCGGTACCGTCGATATTAAAACGGCAAGCAGTGTGAAGCAGGCAGCCGGTAAGTCTTTTTAAGCCCCCGTTTTTCCCGAATTTTTACGGAGCTGGCTGGCGCTATGCTCTAGGACTCCATAGCGCCACCGGAAGTGCCAATAGTCAGTTTTCTTACCGGGTCTTGTGCACAAGAATCGCTCGACCATCCCTTGTTTATTTATCTGACACTCCCTCTTGCTTCCTGAGTCTTTTGCCCGAATTTCACTCGCTCAAACCGCTGATGGCAAGCAAGGAGATCAGAGACTGCTGAAATCAGCAGGGTGCACCTTCCCTTCCTTCTTTGCCTCCACCGAGCAGCCTGAGTGGCGATTGCGGACGAGCCCCCAGTTTGTGAGATATGCGATGTGCTCACAATCACTACTCAAAGACTAAATTGTGGAAGCAAGAGATTCTTTATTTTCGAGTCTGCAGAGCCGGGTGCCTCTCCAAGTTGAGACACCCCGAAGTTAGAAGGGTAAATCCCCTTTATACACACAATTCTACATCCAACCTCCCCTCCTTTGACCCGCTCCAATCAGACACTGAGGTGGACAACCTGTAGGTACGTCCCCCCCAGTACCTCCCACATCATACATCGCATGTCCATGGTAATGAGCAGTTTCTTGACCAGGGGTGTGTTGTAATATTCATTTATTTTATGAAGCATGCTCAGTTGTTCATGACCTATCCTAGTTTTACTCACCTCCAAGTGAACTCTCTCAGTTCTCCCATATCAGCACTAAAGCTAAGCTATAGTGACAAGGGTCCCATCTATCACTCCATTCTACTGATAGTGGTCTATCTACATCACTCCCTTCTACCGCTATACAATGCTAATACTTCTTACTCAAGGATGGGTCTGGTAACCTTTATATACAGCTGTGTCAGAACCCTCTCCCTGGTCCCTATCAGTTTGAATCCTCTTTAAAGCCCCTTACAATGGTGGGGTTTAATCACTTTATCCCTCACAGAAGGAACAGCAGATGCTGGTTTTACATTCTCTGGAGAGAAGGAATGGGTGACGTTTACAGGTCGAGACTGCTTCTTCATCTATTCCTTCTGTGAATGTAAATCTTGAATCAGCACTGTAAAATTGGTTTCTGAAGGGAAAATGGTGGTCAGGTGAACTGGGTTGGAAGATAAAATGTTGCTGACCCAAAGTTGCTGACTATGTGGCTGCAGGCTTCAGGAAGTTGTGATCCTGAGAAATACACATTATCCTGCTGATGCTGCATATTCGCAACTTTGATATTCCTCGCACCGTCTGATTGAGGTGGCTGAGTTTCAGAAGGCTGGAAGAATATGCAAACCACTGGCTCCCAAAAGTCTGAGAAATGTCCCTGTCTTAGCTCTAGTGTTGTTCCACTAATTAATATCTCCCTATGTGTGCTGCCTGTTATCTTGGCCATTGTGTACGTGCCTGTTATCTTGACCATTGCATTCGGGTCTGTTGGTTAATTGGGTAATGTGGTAGACATCAAACTTGGCATTAAGTATATAAAGCATTACAAGTAAAGGCAATGAGCTTGACTCTTTGCTAGGTTGTTAATCTGTGTGGAGAGTCCTGCTCAATAAACGTACGTTTAAAGTGACCCCGGTGCCTGGTCGATTATTGTTGAAACAACCGATGTGAGAGAAAAACGTGAATCAACATTTGGTGTCAGGAGTGGGATGTCAACCAGCGACTGATCGAGCCGGCGAGTGAATCCACTGGGTGACGGGATCGATGTGAAGGTTGCGCAGCCAAGTGAGTGGATTTAGTTAAATCCCCTCTTGGTCCTTCCTCGTATCCCGGCGTAGCAGGGTAATTCGCTGACTTGCGTCAGTTGGTGGGACGACATCCGAACGTTCCGGTTGTGGGCTCGGGGATAGGGCCGTCTCGAGGATTATCCTAGTCTGATCGAGCGGATAAAACACCCCGTAGAGGGGGACCGTAGACGGTATATAAGAGGAGTGCACTTTGTATAGGAAGTTAACTAGTATTGAGACGTTAACCGAGACCAAGGTACCCCCATATCTCACAGAAAGTCTGCTTTATAGTGGTTGAGTGAGATACGCTGGAACCAAGGACTCTAGGTTAACCCTAAAAGAGTTAACAAGTATTGAGTGTTAACCGAGACCAAGGTACCTCCGTATCTCACAGAAGGTCCGCCTTAGACTGGTTAAGAGAGGAAATCCTCCACGCGAAGGTCAGGAATTGAAGTGACCGAGTGAGATACAGCGAAACCAAGGACTCGCGGTTAACCCTGAAATATTGTGTGTAATAGTATAAGTATAAAAATGGGTAATGGTATGGACACCAGTGGTCACCCAGACCGGCCATTATATCAGCTATGTTCCTTGCATCCAGAAATGGAGGAGACCTTTAGGCGTATGTCAGGAGGGCTCATTCATAAACTGGGGAAGGATGAATGTCCTGAAGGGGGTTCCAAAGATATGGGTGTGTTGTCAAGGGCCCAAAGTGTAATATGGAGAATGGATAAAAAAATATATACATAAAAAAGGTCATTTAGTTGTGGATTGATCATTGTAACAGAGAAAAGGCACGGTCTTTAATGGCCAGTTGGCAGAATAATGCCTTGAAACTAGGAATACCCCTGACCGAGGGAGGTCAGGAGAAGTCAGTGACAGTATTAAAACAGGAATGCAGGCATGCTCAGGAGAGTAAGGATCGTCAGGAGAGAGAGAGACAAAATAAGACCGAGGTAGATGAAGACTTACGCAAGTCGGTGGCTGGCATAGATTTGGGAGGTGACGAGGAGGAGGAGGTAGAGGATTACCACTGGGGAGTCTGTGGAGCACCCTTGCTGAACCAGCCTGCCCCCATTGCCAGTCCCAGATCGTTATCAGGTTGGCTGACGAAGCTGCTAAGGGTGCTTCACGTGATATATCTAAAGTGGGGGGGTAGTATGATGAGATAGGTGAAAAGCCTTTATGTGGGCTCGTCTGAATCTGAGAAACCTATGCCAACCATGATTGATGTACTGCTCTTACAGAGGGACGCCTCTTGTATATATTAAAATAACTATAGAAACTGTTTCAGTTGGTGGACAGAAATAAAATAAAAAAAGTAAAGATTTAGGTAACCAGGATTCTGGTAAACAGAAGTCTTGTCAGAAAAAGGGAAAGTAAATTACAAAGATATGTCTTTGAAGATGATATATCATATACTGCTGGTAAAACAATGTTTTTGTATATGTACTGCTTGTAAAACAATGTTTTGTATGTGGAATGTGTAAAATTTGAAGCAATGAGCAAAGGTGTGTGTCTTTAAGAACAGGTTATGATGTGTTCCTTTAAGACACTGAATGGGGGGAGGAGCTATACTTGAATAATAAAATGTGTTGGTTGTTATAAAACTTTTGAGCCAAGTTTAAAAAAAGACTTTTCCCGATTAAAGTGTTAAATTAGATTGGAAATGTCAAAATTACAGAGAAAAATAAAAGGTATTATTGATTACTGATTCTGAGTGAGTTTTTTTGGGAAAGATTGTTTTGATGTGATAACAGAGGTTGTCTTTTAAAATGCAAATGAAACAAGATTACTGTCTGCGGACAAGCAAAGGTTATGAAGCATGCCAGTCTGAAGAAGGGTCTCGACCCGAAACGTCGCCTATCTCCTTCGCTCCTTAGATGCTGCTGCACCCGCTGAGTTTCTCCAGCTTTTTGTGTACCCGTGATGAAGCATGTGCTGTGTAAGGGAAATTAATGCACATGTAAAATTTCTCATGGCTTACAAAAGGGGGTTTGGGGAACTCACATTGAGAGATAAAAGGTGAGAAGATAAGTGGATTGAGATAGAGAACATATTTGGAGAATTTAATATTTAGGTGGGGAGAGCCTCTTCGGATAATCGGATTAAAGAATAAGTTCACAGGAAAGTGTTTGAGAAGGAACTGCTGATGCTGAAAAATCAAAGGTAGACAAAAGTGCTGGAGAAACCCAGCGGGTGAGGCCAGTATCTATGAAGCAAAGGAAATAGGCCATCATTCGGGCCAAGCCCTTCTTCAGAATTAGAATGGGGCATTCAACTGCAGCTAGAGAAACAGGATTTACAACTTTTTTTTGATACAGGAAAGGTTAGCTGTGCCGACCACCTGGAGAGTGGGAAGGTAAGACCGCCTGGAGAGTGGGAGGGAAGCCAAGTACAGGCCCTGGGCCAATTAAACTAATTATGTATGGACAGCAATTTAACCCATGTCCTTGCCAGATCTGCATTCCCAGGTTAGAGGAGCTATGCTGAAAACCAGTGAGCACAGGAACAACGTTGTGAGATACCCTTTATGCTCACAATAAATACTCAAAGACTAAATCCTGGAAGCAAGAGATTTCTTTATTTTTACGAGGTCTGCAGAACCGGGTGCCTCTCCAACTCGAGACACACTGAAGCCAGGGAGATCATCCCCCTTTATACACAAAATCTTACATTCAATTTCTCCTCCGGACCTCTCTCCAATCAGGGTCGGAGGTGCACAATCTGTAGGTACAACCCACCGTTTTCATAACCCCCTCGCACTCCCATATCATACATCGCATGTTCAAACATGTTCATGGTAATGAGCAATTTCTTGACCAGGGGTGTGTTGTAATATTCATTTTTTCTATTAAGCATGCTCAATTGCTCATGACCTGGCCCAGTTTTACTCACCTCCTAGTGAACCCTTTCAGTTTTCCTTATATCAGCACTAAAGCTAAGCTATAGTGACAGGGGTCCCATCTATCACTCCTTTCCACTGATAGGGATCTCTCTACATCACCCCCTTCTCTAGCTATACAAAGCTATCTCTTCTTTATCAAGGCCTCAAGGATGGGTTTGGCAACTAGCAACCTTCAGACTCTGCTGTCAGAATCCTTTCTCCAGCCCCTCTCTGAATTCTCTTTAAAACTCCTTTCTTTAATAGGGTTTAATCACTTTATCCCTCACAATCCTCCCTTTTTCTTTTGCTACGCATACACTGATTAAACCCTCATTTTAAGTTCCTTCAATTCGAACTGACGTAACATCGTCCTAACCTTCTCCTCCTGTAAATCATAAACTTTCCCCTGGCCGCATTATCATTATTTTCTGTATTTCCCTTTCTCTCCCATAGGCATGACTACAGCCTGCATCTGACTTATACTTCTGGTAATAAGTTCCCTAAAACAAGGGACACAACAGGGGATAAAGATCAGTCCAGCCACTGCACATAGAAACACAAGTCCCACCGTTCTCCACCATGTTCCTCCGAGGATAGAATCCCACCATTGGGTTCCCATAATCGAATTCCATTTTTTGTATTGGAACATGCGCCAACTTCCGGATCCCTTCTGATATGTCCATCACTGCCTGTCCATTATCATCGATGTTCAAAACAGCAATTGGAGAGGTTGAATTTCCCGCATACCCCTCCTTCTTCTGCCAGAAGGTAATCTAGGGCTAACCTGTTCTGGTATATTGCCGTTCTCATCTGCGTCTGCTGCTTTGCCAGCATCTCCAGCGCTCCCCGCCGCAGTTTGGTTGGTAATTACCTCCAGTACTGCCTGTAGCCTTATGATCCGGTTTAACATATACTGGTGTTCAGTAGCCCCAGGATCCATCCTGTGCCAAGTGGCTGGTCCCGTAGTATGAGATGATTCTTGCTGGTGGCCACTCATCATCTTCCCATTCTCCAATGTCTATTTTCCTCTTTTTCCGATATAGGTCATCAAATACAGGTGTTCCTAACGACCGGCCTTCTTTGGGGTTTAACAGGAAGAATCCAGGTTGTACCAGTCCAATAAAACAAGTCCCACTCCAATTCATCGGTAACACCGAGTATGCCTTGTACCGCATATCCATAACAGTCCTTCAGGGGCCGGTCCACTAGAGGCAACCTTGTTCCATATATCTCGCAATACTGGGATCCCCTGATAAGGGTTATTCCCGGTGCAGTTCCATAGTCCGGCTGATTCCACTCCATCAATCTCCATCCGGATAGCGCCGTTTTTCCCATATTTCTTAGTTAGATACCATTTAGGCTCCTCTGGCCACCACACTCGGGACTGATTTTGGCCACTGGGTGACGATGCGCTGGGCAGGGGCTGCTGCCTACTAGGACGGCATCCTTTGCCCAGGGCCTAGCGATGCACTCAGTCCCCGACCGGAAGCGTCTGTCAGGACCCATTACCTGGGGATCTCGGTCTTGTCCCAATTGTAAGGTTCCACCCCATCAGGTCCCATATTTCAACAATGGATCCTCTCCACGGCCAGCGTGAATTCATCAGCGGTCCTCCGCAGACCCAACAGTTAGTCACATTCAGGGTCCCAGCTATCCGGTGGCCAAGTCCACAAACAGGTTTTTTTTCTCCTTCAGGGATTTCGATCTGCTTCTTGATTTCTTCGTACAGTGTCTGGTGCACTTGAGGCTGAGTATGTGGGGGAGGGGGAGGCTTTCTTAGTGACTACTACCTTAGTAACCTTCTTTTATTACTTCCTCTCTTCGTCTTATCTATTGCCCCTTTTATGATCTGAGAAGGGAAAACTAACTGTACACAAACCCATCTCTCTCCCCTTGGGCAGGTAACGGCCCCAAACATCCCTATTTACCCCCTATTGCCTGCCATCAAATACTCCTTTCCCCCCTCTTTACAAATGATCTCTAGTCTTTCGGTCATGGCATACTTTGTTCACATGGGAATGATAGGTAAATGATCTGGTTATTACCCCTCTGTATTGAATAGGATGATAACATTTTATCACAATTATTAATACCTTTTACAACAATTACATACAAAGCAAACAATACCACAACTGCTCCTTTCATACTGTCAGTTATACATTCAATGCTTTTCTTTTTAAAATTACTGTTAGGGGTTTACTTCCCGGCTTCACCGTCCACTGTTCCTCCTCCTCAGGAACGGGTGGATCGACGGGTCCTTTAACCCGGTTCGCGTGGGTCCACCCTTTTTCTTTTATTCGTATTGCTGTCTCGGTTGTCAGTAATACTAGGTATGGCCGGGTCCACCTGGGCTGGAGTTTCTCCTCCTTCCAATTTTTGAACCAGTACCCAGTCGCCGGCCTTTACAGCATGTATTGGAAAGTCAAGTGGCGGGCTTTGAGCCAATAAATCCTTTCACTTTTAAATTTTGTAAGGGAACGAGATACAGCCAGTAAATAGTTCCTTGAGAATACATCACTGCCCTCTATGGTGGGTATTCCTTCTATCTTTCCCAAATAAGGTAACCCAACAACATTCCATAGGGAATACTGCTAACTTTGCATGGGTCTCCGTTGCTTTTCTCAAAGCCTTTCTGTTTCCCTACTGCTCCAAACATGTGCCAGACTCCATGTACATATGCTGCTCTTAAAGCCTTAATTTCTGCCAATTAAGCTAAGCAAGATTGCAGGCAAGCTTCCAATTTGATCCTGCGCTATAGCTTTTACTTCTTTAGATATTACTCGTCCAAAATATTCTACCTGCTGCTGACAAAACAAAAACTTCTTCCTTGATACATCATGACCTCCCTGTGGCCATCTTTTCCAAGATAATTACAATGTCTCTCTCTCACGTTGCTCCTCACTTGTGGAACAAACCAACAAATCATTCACATACTATATCAACACCTTCCAAATCTGCCTACAACATCTGATTAAAAACACGGCGCTAGTATTTAAAACGCTGCCTGCATCCTAGCCTAGGTGTATTTAATACCTCTTCTTAATGTTTCTTACCATAGCTATGTTCACCATTATCTTAATATTATTATTAAGATCATTATTATTATATTATTATTATTATTTCCTGATTATCGTACCTGTTCACATCCCCAACACACCTTATCCATTACCTATCTCCTTACTAGCCTTGTCTGGGCTTAGATCCAGATTTTTTCACTCCCGATAGGGCATTTGAAAAAACACTCTCCAAATACATTTATTATTGGCATGGAATCTCTGGCCCTGTGTTGGCTCTGTCATAGGACTCACTGTGTGTCGGTGCATCACTTATTCCAGACTTCAACCAGGTCTGTTGTTACTGACAACATTGTCTTTCCTTTTTCACGCTCTTTCTTGCTAAAGCAGTCTTCATCAATTCATCCCTCTGCTTTCCACTTTAATCCTTTCTGATCTGCCTTCTTTCCGTCAATCTAAAACTCAATGTCTTACTTCTCAGAAAGTTTATCCTCCTTTGCAATTTATTCACCTTCCTTTTAAAATCTTTTCCACTGACTTCTCGATCCTCATATTTTTACCACCACCTCTTCTACCTCGGGTAATGTCATCACTTTCCCTTCTACCCCTGAGATTCTAACCTGTTTTTTTTTACCCAATCTCATTCCTTTGGTACCTTAGTTATACTCGATCTTTCTGCTCCCGAATCTACCATAAATTTATCATATCCTCTCCCTGGGTCCTAATTTCAAATTACCAGAGGTTCCGTGTGTATCCCATACACCCCAGGGAGCGGAAACCCCTGACTCCCCTATTCTTTCCTCCATGAGTGCGTACGACTGCACCTCCCGTCGTCGCTTAGGGACATTCCCTCTTGAAATGACCCCCTCTTTACAATAATAACACCAGGGTGGCCCCATGTTACCACCCTCCTGATCCTTGTTCCTTTGTTCTCCCGGGGACCCCAACTTCGGTCCCTCCATTTC
Organism: Okamejei kenojei; assembly: GCA_035221665.1. Taxonomy (NCBI): domain Eukaryota; kingdom Metazoa; phylum Chordata; class Chondrichthyes; order Rajiformes; family Rajidae; genus Okamejei; species Okamejei kenojei. Next base: position 5,261,080 of record CM069169.1, on the reverse strand, counting down.
ACCTCTTCCTCGTCTCCCAATACTACTTGCTGTACTGCTTGCAACATCATTTTTGCCTTTCTGTTTCTCCTCATCCGTCTTACATATTCCTTTTGAGCCTCTGTTAACAACTGATTCAATGGTTTTTCATTCCAATCTTCCAATTTTTCCAATTTCTTTCTAATATTGTCTGGCCATGATTTTGTTACAAAATTAACCTTCAACAACTGCTGACCTGCAGTCTTATCAGGGTCTATCCCGAATACTGCTGGACATTTTTCCTTAACCTTTGTAAAAACACTGTCGGAAGTTCGTCCTTGTTCTGCCTGATTTTCAAAAGCCGTTCGAAATTCTGTCCCCATTGGGAACGGACCCCTTCTCTAATTCCCTTGATTATTATCTCCCTGATACTTTTTCTTCCTTCCCCTGTTTGGTTATATCAAGTCGGCGCATCAGCCTGCAACCCCTTCTCCTGCCTGTCTGACCATCTGTCTTTCTTCTGAAGTAAACAAACTTCCCCTTATTGACATCATTGTCTGCCAACTCCTTTTTGTTTTTCTGGGCCCCATTAATTTATTACCTTCTCCAACAGAATGTTTATCTAAACAAACCATAAAAGCTGCTTGTTGTTCAGCAATTAACTTATTTCTAATTTTGTTCAAACCATTCCCCCTACAAATACATACGACTAACAATTTTCCAATTAACTTTACTGAAAAGAAATCTATAGAGCCAAGCAACTACATTTTTCCCAACTTTCCCTTTTTAAGTTGCGATGATTCAAAGCCATTGTCCGTTACCTTACTATAAACTCTCCCCCATTGCTTACAATTCCTTAAACATAGAAACATTGAAATTAAGTGCAGGAGTAGGCCATTCAGCCCTTCGAGCTTGTGCACCGCCATTCAATATGATCATGGCTGATCATCCAACTCAGTATTTCCCGTACCTGCCTTCTCTCCATACCCTCTGATCCCCTTAGCCACAAGGGCCACATCCAACTCACTCTTAAATTATAGCCAATGAACTGTCTCGCCTCAACTACCCTCTGTGGCAGAGAGTTCCAGAGACTCACCACTCTCTGTGTGAAAAAAGTCTTTCTCATCTCTGGTCTTAAAGGATTTCCCCCTTAATCCTTAAGCTGTGACCCCATGTCCTGGACTTCCCCAACATCGGGAACAATCTTCCTGCATCTAGCCTGTCCAACCCCTTAAGAATTTTGTAAGTTTCTATAAGATCCCCTCTCAATCTCCTAAATTCCAGAGAGTATAAACCGAGTCTATCCAGTCTTTCTTCATAAGACAGTCCTGACATCCCATTAAAGGAACACACACACAATCCTTACAACATGTGGCCCACAGCAAACAAACCTATCACATATACAAACTTCCTCATTCATACAAACCGGTTTTTATACACATTAACATTAGTTCCATTCTTACTTCAATGAGATTGTTTTGAAACAACTCAATATTTTTCATAAAAACATTTTTGGCCCTAGGAACTGATCTATTTGTTCTAGGCCAGTCCCAAGGGGTCTTCCAATAAACTTTTCATCTCCTTTTTAAAGTTCCTCAACCCCCATTACTGGTGAGAGGCACATAGTTTCCTTACTCTTACCCCGGGTGTTCCCCTTCACCCCATCCAACATTCGCCCCAACGGACTATCGGGCGGAATGTTAGGCTCCATATCAGTATGAGCCTCATCCCGGTTCCCCGGACCCTTACTCCTCCCATTCCGGTTTCCCATTACCTTGGTCGGACTATTCCCGTCCGACAAAACCCGGTCGCCCAGGCAATACTTAATAGTCGTTTTTCTTACCTGGGTCCTGTGCACAAGAATCACTCGACCGTCCCGTACGTATTTACCTTACACCCCCTCTTGCTTCCCGAGTCTTTTTTCACCAGATATCACTCGCTCAAACTGCTGATGGCAAGCAAGGAGATAAGAAAAACTGCTGAAATCAGCAGGGTGCACCTTCCCCTCCTTCTTTGCCTCCACCAAGCAGCCGGAGTGGCGATCGCGGACGAGCCCCCAATTTGTGAGATACCCTTTATGCTCACAATAAATACTCAAAGACTAAATCCTGGAAGCAAGAGATTTCTTTAATTTTACGAGTCTGCAGACCGGGTGCCTCTCCAACTCGAGACACACTGAAGCCAGGGAGATCATCCCCTTTATACACAAAATCTTACATTCAATTTCTCCTCCAGACCTCTCTCCAATCAGGGTCGGAGGGCACAATCTGTAGGTACAACCCACCGTTCATCCCCTCGCACCTCCCATATCATACATCGCATGTTCAAACATGTTCATGGTAATGAGCAATTTCTTGACAGGGGTGTGTTGTAATATTCATTTTTTCTATTAAGCATGCTCAATTGCTCATGACCTGGCCCAGCTGTTTTACTCACCTCCTAGTGAACCCTTTCAGTTTTCCTATATCAGCACTAAAGCTAAGCTATAGTGACAGGGGTCCCATCTATCACTCCTTTCCACTGATAGGGATCTCTCTACATCACCCCTTCTCTAGCTATACAAAGCTATCTCTTCTTACTCAAGGCCTCAAGGATGGGTCTGGCAACTAGCAACCTTCAGACTCTGCTGTCAGAATCCTTTCTCCAGCCCCTCTCTGTTTGAATTCTCTTTAAAACTCCTTTCTTTAATAGGGTTTAATCACTTTATCCCTCACAACGTGAATCAACACTTCTCTCCAGAGATGCTGCCTGTCCCGCTGAGTTACCCCAGCATTTTGCGTCCTTCATCGGTGTAAACCAGCAACTGCAAAACACACGCAGGTCTTGTACGGAAACACCAGTCACGTGGGCAGGCTCAATACAAGGTCATTGTTACCCTCCTCGAGTTAATCTTCATGATCTTTCAGGAAACTCTTTTGTAGACATCTGATAAATTCTGCCTCGTCTACGCCTTTTACACCGAGTAAATCCCAGTCAATATTGCAGAAGTTAAAGTCACCCATTACACCCTGTTGCTTTACTATATTGTGTCCATGTACAGGGCTGGCTTAAGCCGATTGGACCAATTGCTCCCAATTGGGCCCCGCGCTAGATTAAGTAGATATACCACGGGTGGAGAGGGGGGAGAGAGGGGTGGAGAGAGAGTAGAGGGGTGGAGGGGGAAGAAAGGGGTAGAAGGGAAGGGGGTGTGAGGGGGAATGGAGAAGGGGGAGAGGGGGAGGTGGATCGTTGTCTCACAGTCCCGGGGCAGCGCTCCCGCCCCTCCAGTCACCGTGCTTCACGCACATACCCCCAGCTCCCCCCTCTCCCCCGGGAGACGCGGTGAACAATTTGGCCCCGCACCTCCTAAGGCCGGCCCTGTCCATATATTTGTTGCTCTATCTCCCACTGGATACTGGGAGGTCTATAGTTTAGTATAAGAGCGGATAGGTTGCTCTCTCTCTGGTTTTGTGAATTACAGAGTGGCAATTCACGTAAATGTGCGTGCACATTCTTCCTCAGATGGTCATAAGGTCACAAGTGATAGGAGCAGAATTAGGCCATTCGGCCTATCGAGTCTACGCCATTCAATCATGGCTGATTTATATCTCCCTCCTAACCCCATTCTCCTGCCTTCTTCCCATAACCCCAGACACCCGTACTAATCAAGAATCTATCTATCTCTGCCTTAAAAATATCTATTGACTAGGCCTCCACAGCCTTCTGTGGCAAGGAATTCCACAGATTCACCACCCTCTGACCAAAGGAATTCCTCTTCACCTCCTTCCTTAAAGAACGTCCTTTAATCCTGAGGCTATGACCTCTGGGGAAGGAGGTACCTGATGGAATGGGCAAGGTGTATACTCTGTGAGATGGTGTGCTCCATCCATCTCTTACACAGACAGACTGTTTGACCCCCACCCCACCCCTCATGGCCTTGAGCGTCTCAATACCACCCCAAATACTCCTTCTGCACATTGGTCCGCCCTGGGTCAGAGATTCCCAGGAATGTGGAGATACTGCATCTCTTTGAGGAGGCTTGATGCACGTCCCAGAACCTTTACCACTTGTTGTATCTTCCCACAATCGGAGCTTAGAACAAACTGAGTTAAGAGTCTTGGATTGGGGTCACTTACTCAAACCCTTAGAAGGTGGGTTCAGCTCAAGAGGTGAACGAGAAGGTTTAGGATGACACTGATGAGTGTAAAAGGCCTGCCCCACTTTCACAACCTAATTCACGACCTCTGCCGAGTTTGCCCTTGCAGCATGGTCGTCACGAGGTCGTATGAGGTCGTAGGTAGGTCGTAATGCTAGTCATAGGTACTCGGGTGGCATCAAGTTGGTTGGGGCGTTTTTTCAACATAATGAAAAATGTCCACCAGTAAAAAAGATCGTGAATTAGGTTGTGAAAGTGGGACAGGCCTTTGACACTGTCAGGGTTCTGTACTGTTGACAGATTAGCTCTGTGGATGAGGAGAGAAATACTCTGATCTCTCCGGTTGAATATAGGAGCAAAGAGGTCCTTCTGCAGTTGTACAGAGCCCCAGTGAGACCACACCTGGAGTATTGTGTGCAGTTTTGGTCCCCTAATTTGAGGAAGGACATTCTTGCTATTGAGGGAGTGCAGCATAGGTTTACCAGGTTAATTCCCGAGATGGCGGGACTGTCATATGCTGAGAGAATGGAGCAGCAGAGCTTGTACACTCTGGAGTTTAGAAAGATGAGAGGGAATTTCATTGAAACATCTAAGATTGTTCAGGGTTTGGACACGCTAGAGGCAGGAAACATGTTCCCGATGTTGGGGGAGTCCAGAGCCACGGGACACAGATTAAGAATAAGGAAGAAGTCATTTAGAACGGAGACGAGGAAACATTTTTTCTCACAGAAAGTGGTGAGTCTGTGAAATTCTCTGCCTCAGAGGGCGGTGGAGGCAGGTTCTCTGGATGCTTTAAAGAGAGAGCTAGATAGGGCTCTTAAAAATAGCGGAGTCAGGGGATATGGGGAGAAGGCAGGAACGGGGTACTGATTGGGGATGATCAGCCATGATCACATTGAATGGCGGTGCTGGCTCGAAGGGCCGAATGGCCTACTCCTGCACCTATTGTCTATTGCTATAGGTAAACGATTGGTCATAGTTTAGTGCCTCAGACAATTTCTTATTTCCCCACCTGAATTGGAGTCCCCCTTGCTCCTGAAAAACAAACATTTCCTTTGTTTAGTTTAGTTTACAGATACAGTGTGGAAACAGGCCTTCGGCCCACCGAGTCCGCACTGAACAGCGACCCCCACACATTAACAGGGGTGGGAGGTTGCAACCTTCACGTGGTCGGCCCTGTTTCAACGAATGCAATCGACCTGGCGTGCACAATCAAATAAGATCAAATAGAACAAGTTGTCCTACAACTTTAGGCTGTGCACGCCACACGCAAGAAGAACGACAGGAACAAGTGGGTTAGCGACTGATGAGCATTTGACAGCACTGGTCCTCTACCCGCTGGAGTTTAGAAGGTTCAAGGGGGGACCTTATTGAAGCTTTCAGAATAATGAAAGGCTTAGATAGAGTGGATGTGTAAAGGATGTTTCCACTGGTGGGAGGGTCTGGGACCAGTGGTCATAGCCTCGGAATTAAAGGACACTCATTTAAAAACTTCTTTAGTCAGTGGGTAGTTAATCTGTGGAACTCATTGCCACAGAGGGCTGTGGAAGCCAAGTCAGTGGATAGATTTAAGGCGGAGATAGACAGATTCTTGATTAGAACGGGTATCAAGGGTTATGGGAAGAAGGCAGGAAAATGGGGAAAGGAGGGAAAGATCAGCCATGATTGAATGACGGAGTAGACTCGATTGGCCGAATGGCCTAATTCTACTCCTATAACTTGTGAATTTGTGAACATTTTGGGCAAAGTTGGGCCGAAAGGCCTGTTTCCACACAGTGTTACTCTATGATTCTAAATATATAATATGATGAAAATAGATCTGTCTGCCCAGAGAAGTTTCTACTATCACCCACATCTCATTTTAATAAATCTAGTGTCATACTTAACTATATTCTGCACTGTGTATCTAATCCTTTGCTCTACCTGTTGTACTTGGTTTGATTATAATTATGTGTAGTATTGATTGGATAACATGCAAAACTAAACTTTTCACTGTACCTCAGTACATGTGACAATAATAAACCTCAACCTAGATCTTCATCAGTAAGCATAGAGGGCATTTACCACTGACAACAGACCACAGTTTGAGCGTTGGCACGACCTGCATCTTAGTCATTGTAGATAGGACTTGGCCGTATCAAACCAAACCTTCTCCACCGCCTCTTTACCCGCTTGCCATAATTGGTGCAGGCGTTTGCTGCCCACCTTCATTGAGATGTTGAGGTACTCCTCGTTGTCTGGGTCCAGGAGCATGTTGTGCCTGGCCATAACCATGGACTGAGAGAACCTGCAGCAAACCAGCAGGTAGATGGAGTCCCGCTCCTCCTCCGTCAGTGGGATCACGCTCTCAAAGCCCGCGATCACATGGCCACCCACGCCAACCGGATCCTGGCTTACGATGGTGAGATACATGACGGTTATCGCCAGGTCTTGCACAAAACACCCGAAGCTCATGTCCCCAAAGTCCAGGATGCCCGAAATCCGTAATGCTGATCTCAGACAGCTCTTTCCTGTTCTCTCTACTGGTTGCTCAGTTGGTGAATCCAAGGGCTCCAGCAGAATGTTGTACTCATTGCAGTCACCGTAAATTAAGCCTTCAAAACAAGTCACAATGAGTTCATAAGTTTTTGTAGCAGAATTAGGCTAATTGGCACATCCAGTCTACTCTGCTGTTCAATCATGGCTAATCTATCCTTCCCTCTCAACACCATTCTCCATTTTACGAGGATGTGGCCAGGACTAGAGGGTGTGAGCTATAGGGAGAGGTTGAATAGGCTGCGTCTCTATTCCTTGGAGCGCCGGAGATTGAGGGGTGATCTTATAAAATTGAGAGGAATAGATCGGGTAGATGCACAGAACCTCTTGCCCAGAGTAGGTGAATCGAGGACCAGAGGACATGAGTTTACTGTGAAGGGGAAAAGATTTAATAGGAATCTAAGGGATAACTTTTTCACACAAAGAATGATGGGTGTATGGGTCAAGCTACCAGAGGAGGTAGTTGAGGCTGGGACTATCCCAACATTTAAGAAACAGTCAGACAGGGTACATGCATAGGACAGGTAGGATGGATATGGGCCAAACGTGGGCAAGTGGGACTAGTGTAGCTGGGACATGTTGGCCGGTATAGGCAAGTTGTGCTGAAAGGGCCTGTTGCCACTCTATGACTATGAAAATGCCAACATGCAGTTGAGCATAGAAGTTGTGAGGTTATGTTACAGTTGAACAAGACATTTGTGAGGCCACATTTAGAGTATCATGTTCCGTTTTGGTCACAGTATAGGAAAGGTTGTTAAGCTGGAAAAGATCTCCTTCCATCCCAAACCACTCCCTCCCCAGGTACTTTTCCCTACAGCTGGTAGATATGTACACCTGTCCCTATACCTTGTCCCTCGACTCCATCCAGGGACCCTGGCAGTCCTTTCAGGTGAGACCGTGGTTCACTCCTCTTCTCCCCTTATCTGATATCAATTTGCCCGCCAGCAATACAGGGTATGGGCCTATTTTATTCCACTGTGCTGTGATAACGTTACAAGGTGGTAGAAGGAGCAGGGAGACCCTCCCTCACAGCGGCTGCAACCCCACATCGACCAGAACGACTCCCAAACTAGTTGTTGGAAGTAGGGGTGAACAGAACCCTGAGTCTGGACCGGGCACGTCATGTGGAGATGGACTTCAGGAGAAGGGACTTCTTTGATGGAACACCACGACTCCTCAGGAACTTGTCCTACTTTCCAAGAAATGTAGCGCCAACCTCAGGGGTAACTGTTTCACACAAAGAGTGGTGGAGTTATGGAACACGCTGGTAGTTGAGGCAGCTACGATCCCAATCTTTAAGAAACAGTTAGACAGGTACATGGATAGAACAGGTTTGGGGGGATCAGGGCCAAACACGGGCAAGTGGGACTACTGTAGCTGGGACATGTAGGCCAGTTCAGACTGACATGTTCAGACTTAAGAAGGGTCTCGACCCGAAATGTCACCCATTCCTTCTCTCCAGAGATGTTGCCTGTCCCACTGATTTACTCCAGAGTTTTGTGTCTCTCTTTGTTTTAAACCAGCATCAGCAGTTCCTTCTGACACATTTCCAAGAAAGATGGTCCTACCTTTACGAAACTTGTCCAGTTTGGGACGGATCTTTTCCTTGAACTGTTGGATAACTTGCTCTATTATTGAGAGCAGTTCACCCGCTTCCATTTCATGCAGGTGCCTTTCCAGCAAGTGCATGTTTGAAAGGCTCCACATAAACCCATCTCGATGCAGACTCCTCACGGTTGGGTGATAGAATTCCTAATGGTTGCAAAATGCGTTATTGGCTCAATGAGTGTACGTTGGTGTGAGTGAACAAATGGGAACATAGAACAGTATAACACAGGAACAGGCCCTTCGTCCCACAATGTCTGTGACCAACATGTTGCCAAGGCCAAGTTTTATCTGCCTTCATATAATCCATATCCCTCCAATTCATGTGCCTATCCAATAGTCTCTTAGCATTGAATGAAAGATATGCAAAAAAAGTAACAATGAAAAAGGAAACAGGGCATTGTTAGCTATTTACTAGGCGAGAATGAGAAGCTGGTGTGATTTGGGTGGGGAGGGATGGAGAGAGAGGGAATGCAGGGTTACTTGAAGTTGGAGAAATCACTACTCAAAGCACTGGGTGTAAGATGCACAGTCTCTTGCCAAGAGTAGGGGAATCGAGGACCAGAGGACATAGGTTCAAGGAGATGGGGAAAAGATTTAATAGGAATCTGAGGGTGGTGGGTATATGGCACAAGCTGCCAGAGGAGGTAGTTGAGGCTGGGACTATCCCAACCTTTAAGAAACAGTTAGGCATGTACATGGATAGGACAGGTTTGGAGGGATATGGACCAAGCGCTAGTAGGTAGGATTTTATGTAGCTGGGACATGTTGGCCAGTGTGGGCAAGTTGGGCTGAAGGGCCTGTCCACACTATAACTCTAATGTGATTGTGCGTAGTGTCTGCACCTCTGGATGTAAGCACACCAACCAGTAGCACTGTAAAGGCATAAAAATGACCTCGGAGATGATAATTTCTAACACAGGATGACATTCCACCCATGGATAGTGAAGCAGTTAATACTCTCTTGCCCGAGAAGGAGAGATGACAATGGACTGTGTGGTATTAGAGGAGAATGTGGCAGTATAAACCAGCAAAGGCAGGTCACACAAACGTTTAGTAGCTCATGAAGGCCTCCCACTGTTGCAGTCTTGAGTTATACAGTGTGTGTCTACAAATATAATACAGGTGAGGAATGTAATACAATACCTCTTGCAGCGCCTTGTCCATTTGGGCAATGGTTCTGCCCAATATGTAGCAAATCTGATGATCCAAGGTGAACTTTGCCATGGGGACTCCGGGCAAGTACGTCAGCAGTCTGATCATGAACTGTTTGTAGTCACTATCCTGCTCTGCAATAGAGTTTTATTTTTGATTGATTGAAAGACACAGCTTAGAAACAGGCCCTTCGTTCCTCAGAGTCCACGCTAACCATTGATCACCTGTTCACAATGGTTCTGTTATTCCACTTTCTAATCCATTCCCGACGCATTAGAGGAAATTTTACAGAGGCCAATGAACCTACAAACCTGCACGTCTTTGGGATGTGAGAGGAAACAGGAGCACCCAGAGGAAACCCAAGCGGTCACAGGAAGAATGTAGAAATTCCACAAGGACAACAACAGAGGTCAGGATCGAACCCGGTTCTCTGGCACTGCGAGGCAGACGATACTACCATAAGACATTGAACTAAAATTAGGCCCATCGAGTCTGCTCCACCGTTCGTCATTTCTGATCAATTTTTCCCCCTCAACCCCATTCTGCCTTCTCCCTATGATGTTTGACGTCCTTACTAATCAAGAACTTAGCAATCCCTGCTTTAAAAATACCCATGGACTTGGCCTCTACAGCCGTCTGTGGCAATGAATTCCATAGATTCACCACCCTCTGACTAAAGAACTTGCTCTTCATCTCCACTCCTATCTGTTCTAGGTAATGTCACAAGTTGAACCACAATTGGTTTCAATGCCTGTGACCCCATTAAAACATCTACACAGCAACAAACGAGATGTTGAAGGGAAATTGGGCCATGCACAGTCAGACCTTGCCCAGAATGTACCACTCTGAGCAGTACACGTTGGCAAGAATATATGGACTATGCAGAAGGCCAAACACAAACATGATGTCAGCAATGTAATTATAATGGAGATTGATTTTAGAAAGTCAGAGAAACAGACTTGATGGTATTAGTGTGTCCTGAGGGAGAATAACTGTTAAAGTGCCTCGCGGGAGTGGATGGAGGGGAAGGGAATGAAGATCCTGAACTGTCTCAATGGTCCTCATGACTGGGATTAAATAATCTATTGGTAGATCCAATGGAGTCAAGGTGGGTAAATGAAGAATGTGCCAGAAACTAAACATTTCCCAGATTCAATTTTCCTCAATAGACAATAGGTGGAGGAGTAGGCCATTCGCCCCTTCAAGCCAGCACCGCCATTCAATGTGATCATGGCTGATCATCCCCAATCAGTACCCCGTTCCTGCCTTCTCCTCATATCCCCTGACTCCGCTATTTTTAAGAGCCCTATCTAGCTCTCTCTTGAAAGTATCCAGAGAACCTGCCTCCACCGCCCTCTGAGGCAGAGAATTCCACAGACTCACCACTCTCCGTGAGAAAATGTGTTTCCTCGTCTCCATTCTAAATGGCCTCCTGATGCTACAAGATCTCACTATACTATTAACCAGTGCTTTTTAGTGACGACACCGACATTATAGAGTGCTGGCCCCTCTACAAAGTTAATCATTATTTCATTTTCCGGCCACTTGACACGCAAGTTTATTAATTGTGCGTACTGGCATCTTTTTATTTGCAAAAAAAAGTATTGTTATTAACACATTGTAGTGAGATTTCGCTAGATGTTGCCATGTTTCCTCCTGCAGTTATGCTGGGAAATGTGACCATTATACCCGTGCCAGTCAGAAATGGCATAGAGTCAGTGGACCATTCATTTCAATGGTGAAGAACTACTATGAGTAAATATTGGATATTTAACATGCTTTTGAAATAAATATTCTTTGATACTTTAATAGAGATTTAATTGTGTTAAAATATAATTATCTAATTTCTTATTGTTAGATTTGAATATTCTTAACTCGAGCAGTAATTTAGAGGCATTCAAAGGCTTTTACAGCTTTGACAGCCAGCAAAGCTTAGACGGCTTTTCCGACTGCTGAAGTTTCTTCAGCTCATCAGTGAGTTAGGGAACAAATAGGTTCATGAATGATAGGAGCTGAATTAGATTATTTGGCCCATCAAGTCTACTCTGCCATTCAATCATGGTTGATCTATCTTTCCCTCTTAAAACCCCATTCTCCTGCCTTCTCGCTATCTCTGCCTTAAAAATATCGATTGACTTGGCCTCCACAGCCATCTGTAGCAAATGAATAAAACTCACTGATTGTCTCCAGGGACATAATCTTGCCATCAATGGTTGTGATGGGTGTGTTTGTAGGAAAACCTTTCTGGTGCAGGAACATCATGACTCGCGTTTGTGCTTCCACCAAATCAGCGTCTTGGCTCTCGGCAGTGTTCAGAACCTTGAGGACGTAGCTCTTCCCGTGATCTTCACCTCCCTGGGTCTCACACACCAGGACGTGGAAGTTCTGGTCCATGTAACTGGGCAGTGGTTTGACTTCTGAAACCTTCAGACCGTACAACCGTCCGACCAACTCCACCACCTGGGCCTCACTCAGTGAGGGTCTGATTGCAGCAGCTTTCTCCAAGTCAGACATCTAGGAAACAATGAAATATTGGAAGAAATAAAACTGTACACAAGTGCCATAGTCTTGATAAAATGTCCTTAGAGTGGACCATTCATTTGAATGGAGAAGAACAACTGTGAGTCATACAACACAGATCAGGCTGTTCGGCCCAACTTGTCCATGCTGACTAATATGTCCGAATGAGTGAGTTCCATTTGCTTGTGTTTGGCTCATATGCCTATAAACCTTTTCTATGTATGTACCTGTCCAAATCTATTTTAAATGTTGTATTTACACCAATTTTTATACGTTTCTATGGCAGCTCATTCCATATACCCACAACTCTTTGGATGAAAATGTTGCCCCTCAAGTCCCTCTCACTTTAAACATGTATCCTTCAGTTTTAGAGATCCTTACCCTGGGAAAAAGAGTATGACCATTCACCTTAACTATGCCTCTCCTGATATTATACACTTCAATGAGGTCACCCTTTAACCATCAATGTTCTAGAGAAACAAATCCCAGTTTATCCAATCTCTCCTTTTAATTCACGCCATCCAGTCCCAGTATGTTTTCCGCACCTTTCCCAGCTTATTGACATAGACTGATTGTGGCAAGGCTTGTCAGCTTTAGTGGGCTGCAGAGCAAAGTCGGGCAGTGTCGCTGGAAATGTTGCATCCATCCCCAAGAAACTCAATGCATTCTGTGCCAGCTTTGTACAGAACGGTGGCATCAACCACCCACCAGCCTCCGGCGTGCCTTTACCCACAGTTACTGTCGCAGATGCCACTGTTGCTGAATGTGGAGAGCAGCTGGCCCAGATGGAGGCACCAGCCACCTCCTCTGCACCTGCATATACCAGCTGGCAAGAGAGTTCACAGACTATTATATATCTCCTCCACCCATCCCAAAACCTTCTCGTTCTCACCCAGCCAAGAACTAACAATGGCCTGTTTCTTTTATCATCGTTACTTTTTTGCATATCTTTCATTCATTGTTTTTTATCTCTCTACATCATCGTCTATATCTCTCGTTTCCCTTTTCCATGACTTTCAGTCTGAAGAAGGGTCTCGACCCGAAACGTCACCCATTTCATTCAAGATTCAAGATTCAAGAGAGTTTATTGTCATGTGTCCCAGATGGGACAATGAAATTCTTGCTTTGCTTCAGCACAACAGAATATACAGAACAGATCAGTGTGTCCATATATCATTATATAAATATATACACACATGAATAAATAAACAGATAAAGTGTAAATAAACAGATAATGGGCTATTAATGTTCAGACATTTGTTTGAGTTGAGTTTAATAGCCCGATGGCTGTGGGGAAGGGGATATTTCTGAACCTGGACGTTCCTTTTCTCCAGAGGTACTGCCTGTCCCACTGAGATACTCCAGCATTTTGTGTTTATTTTTGGTTTAAACCAGCAACTGCAGTTCCTTCCTGTAGATGATATGTGTATACACCTTTAATTGATAGTGACGATGTCCATGCTAACCACTCCCCCACCAGTTAGTATAATTGTAACATTCACACCCCTAGCTCGCTCTCTAGTGATTGTGACAGACCACGTACAGCTAGGGCAATAATGTATGTTTATTAAAGTAGTAAAGATCCAATGGTGTCCGTGTATCTTCTTTACATGGCATCAGAAGTGTTTCTTCCTGCGTCTCCAGTTTATCGGGTTTTATTTTCTTAGTCCCAGTACCCCCTCCCTGTGCTGTGATGGCTTCTGCCTGTCGTAAACCTGACATCTTAGTTTTGATGCAGACTTCATTCATCGCTGGAGTGTGTTCCAACGTGACTTTGGGCATTATGTTACAATCGCTCACCCTGCTGTGGCCCCGGCAGTCAAAGCCTCCCTTCTGCTGAACCTGGCTGGTACCAAAGCGCTTGAGCGATCGGATTCATTCATCTATGGACCAGGCGAGAGTGCTCAGGACCCGGTATGTCTGCTTGCTAAATTTACCGCGATGTGTGACCTACCCACGAACCACATCCTAGAGTGTTTCAAACTGTTCTCCCAACGCCAAAACCCTGGGGAATCTATTGACGATTTCATGGCCGCGCTACACCAACTGGCTCGCCGATGCGACCTGCATGTCCTGACCCCTGAGACTTTGACCCGTGACATCTTGGTCTATGGTCTACGGGATGATAAGCTGCGCTCTGAGCTGCTATGATCTGACATTCAATGACGCGTTGCATGCCTCTCGTTTAGCTGAGGCTGTCTCCTCTGCTGTACAGCCACCTGACCCTGTGGTCCATGCAGCCAGTTTCGCCGGTCGCCAGTACTCTGCTCCTCGGCGACTGAGGGCAAGCCCTGCATCGGGCTCCAGACCGCGTCAACGCTGTCCGAATTGTAACTTTGTTTCGCACCGTTCTAATGTCTGCCCGGCATTGGGGAAAACCTGCAATTTCTGCAACAAGCCCAACCATTTCATGACGGCCTGTCGTTCCCGTGGGAACCCTGCATAGCCACAGCAGAAACCCTCTCACTACTTGACACGTGATGATACCGCGTCTGGTTCCCATCTCCAGCATGATGAACTCCCCCTGTCTCACTCTGGCTCTTCCCAGAGCGAACTGAGTGTGTTTTCCTTGCAAGGTGCACCTGCTCTGATAACAGACCTGACCGTTTGAGTCACAGTAAATGGCATGGCCTTCTCTGCTAATGTGGACACGGGGGCTGCTGCTAATGTTATGTCAACAAGCCTGTTCAAGAAGATAATAAATAATGAGCTTGTTTCCACAGACAGTGCTGTTTTGCGTGCCTATGGGGGTGGTGTACTTGTTCCTGTGGGGAAGGCCACTCTTCACTGCAAGGTGCTGAAGACCTCTCAGCCCCTCTATTTCTTCCTGCTAAACGGTAAATGTGCCCCCCTGCTCGGCGTGGAGGCCTGCCAGGACCTCGGATTGGTGAGCTTCCACAGTGATGTCCACCTGGTTGAGGCACCCCTGAATCCGCTGGCCGAATACCCAGATCGTTTTGACTCGAAGCTGGGGAAGTTGTCCTGCAGCTACAAGATTGCCCTCAACCCCGACATCACGCTGGTCGTCCGTCCCCCGCACCGTGTGTCCTTCGCCATGAGGGGCAAGGTCGAGTCTACTCTTCTCGAGATGGTGGCCACAGGCATCCTGAAGCCAGTAACGGACTCCACCCAGTGGGTCTCTACTATGGTTGTCGCTGCGAAGAAGGATAAGAGTGAACTACGGATCTGCATCAACCCTAAGGACTTGAACCTGGCCATCAAGCACCCGCATTATCCTATGCGGACGGTGGAGGATGTTGCTGCACAGGTCGGCCCTGCCACCGTGTTCTCGGTTCTCGATGCCAAGAGTTCGTTCTGGCAGATACCTCTGGACGTACGATCCTCACACCTGATGACCTTCAGCATGCCTTTCGGCAGGTATCGCTTTCTCCGCATGCCGTTTGGGATCAACTCTGCCAGCTAGGTGTTCCAAAGGACCATGGAACAACTGTTTGCCGGGCTCCCGTGTGCCATCATTGTCAACGACATCCTGGTTTACGGGAAGAATGTCGCTGAGCACGCCCACCACCTTCGCCAGGTGCTGCAGCGGGCCCGAGAAGTCAACCTGAAGCTCAACCCGAAGAAGTGCCGGTTCCGGGTCCCTGAGGTCACCTACGTGGGGCATGCCTTCACAGCATCGGGCTGAAGCCCAACGCGCAGAAGACGGCCGCAATATCCGAGATGCCTGCACCTGCTGACGTGCCTGGCCTACAGTGCTTCCTGGGCATGGTCAACTACATGGGAAAGTTCATCCCACTTCTGACACCATGTAAAGAAGATACACGGACACCATTGGATCTTTACTACTTTAATAAACATACATTATTGCCCTAGCTGTACGTGGTCTGTCACGGCCACTAGAGAGCGAGCTAGGGGTGTGAAGGTTACAATTATACTAACTGGTGGGGGAGTGGTTAGCATGGACATCGTCACTATCAATTAAAGGTGTATATGGTATACGGTGACACCATGTAAAGAAGATACACGGGAAGGAGGTGATGGCGAGGTTCAAGTCCTTAGGGTTGATGCAGATCCGTAGTTCACTCTTATCCTTCTTCGCAGCGACAATCATAGTAGAGACTCACTGGGTGGGGACCGTTACTGGCTTCAAGATGCCCGTGGCCACCATCTATTCGCATGATGATGACCGCTGAACAACAATGCCCAGATTGAAAAGGAGCTGCTGGCTGTTGTCTTTGCCTGCTCTAAATTCAAGGACTATATCCTGGGCACCTGCTTCACTATTGAAACGGACCACCAGCCTCTGGTCACCATCCTCAACAAGCCGATACACGTGGCCTCCTCCCGGCTCCAGCGCATGATGCTCCAGCTACAACGCTTCACTTTCACAGTGGTTTATCACAAGGGCAAGGACATGTTTGTTGCTGACATGCTGTCTCGGGCACCTCTCTCATCCACAACCCGACATCCATACGAGGCGTCCGAACTGATAGTCCTAAACGTCAATTTCGTGCCCTCCAGTCAGTTGAAGTCCCTGGCCAAGCACACGGCGGCTGACGTTTCGCTACAACAGCTGGCCGCGATCATCAAGCAGGGCTGGCCAGACCGCCGTTCTTCCCTGCCGGCCGCAGCGGTGCTTTACTTCCTGGTTCGTGACGAGTTGGTGCTGCGTGATGGTGTGATTGTGAAGGGGCACAAGGTGGTGGTGCCCGCAGCACTACGAGAACAATACTTCGAAACCGCTCATCGTGGCCATCCTGGGGCCGAAGCGACCCTTTCCATCGCTCAGAGTCAGTTCTTCTGGCCTGACATGCCTCGCTACTTCCGGGATAGGGTCTCCGTGTGCCCTACCTGCAACTGCCTCGCTCCACAGCAACAGCGGCAGCCGCTCCTGCAGCAGCCAGTTGCTGACCTGCCATGGTCTGCGCCGGCAACCGACATCTTCGAGTGGCACGGAAAGCACTTCCTGGTGCTTGTTGACTCTTACTCCAGCTGGTTTCAAGTTGACCAGCTTCACTCCCTCTCTTCCTCCGCGGTCATCGAGAAGCTACGCCGCCACTTTTCCACCTTCGGGTCCCCGGTCAGCCTGCAGTCGGACAACGGCAGCCAGTTCACCAGCGCCGCGTTGCGTGCGTTTGCCGAACGATGGAACTTTCGTCACTACACCAGCAGCCCGGAATACCCGCAGAGCAACGGCCTGGCTGACCGCGCGGTCCGCAGTGCTAAAGGATTGTTGGAACGTTGCCGCCTATCCCTTTCCGACATCTACCTGGCCCTGCTGAACCTCCGCAACATCTCCCGCGACCATGCCCTGGGCTCCCCGGCTCAGCGCCTCATGTCCCGTGTCACGCGGCCCACGGTCCCGGTGTCTCAACAGTCCCTGTCTCCCTCTGTCCTTCAACCTGCCTTGGTCCGGAAATGCATTGCCCATAAACACGGTATACAGAAGCGTTCCCACGACAGGTCCTGCCGTGTCCTCCGCCCTCTTCTCCCCGGCCAGGTCGTCCGTATGAGGTCCATTTCTGGCCGCTCCAAGCTGGCCGTGGTCGTCGGTTCTGCCGGCTCCCCTCGTTCATATCTTGTCAACCACGACGGCAAGGTGTACCGCCGGTCCCGCCAGCATCTCCGGCTCGTGAACGAGCCTCTCCCTCCCCCGGCGGCTCCGTATGTCCCCCAATGCCACTTTCGCGGCCTAGTGCCTTGCCCGTTCCTCTGGGGTCCCCACCTTGTCCTTCTCCTGTCCGTCTTCCGGCTGCGGTCCCACTTTCTCCGGCTTCCTCGCCCTCCCCTCCGATGCCTTAGTCGCCCGGGGGTTCTCCTGTCCGTAGCCCCCCTCATGCCCCGGCATTGTTTCCGCTTGTTCCCGTCGGGGAAGGAGGTGATGGCGAGGTTCGGACCCGGTCTGGTCGCCTGGTCAGGCCGCCGGTCCGTTACAGCGATTACGTGTGATTCTGTATTCCCGTGCCTTACTGTTTGCATTTACCCTAGCGCATGAGACGTGGTCGCCCTGTCACTCACTGTTTGTTTTTGTAGAGGAAGGACGTAGATGATATGTGTGCACACCTTTAATTGATAGTGACGATGTCCATGCTAACCACTCCCCCACCAGTTAGTATAATTGTAACCCACACGCCCCTAGCTCGCTCTCTAGTGATCGTGACAGACCATGTACAGCTAGGGCAATAATGTATGTTTATTAAAGTAGTAAAGATCCAATGGTGTCTGTGTATCTTCTTTACACTTCCTACATATATACAGACAATTGTCTTTAACCTCTCATTCCTCCATTCTGAGGTTCCCACCCGTTTTAAGAAGACTACTATCATCCTGGTGCCAAAGACAAGCAAGGGAGATGCCTGAATGACTACAGTCCGATGTCTCAGGCATCCACCACCTTTGAGAGCTGGTCATGGTGCACATGAAGTGCAGCCTCCCAGACAGCCTTAATCAACTGCTATTCACCTAGCGTCACAACAGGTCCACAGCAGACGGCATCTTACTGGCCCTGTGGTCATCCCTGGAGCATCTGGATAACAGGACACCCACATCAGACTCCTATTTGTTGACTATAGCAGTTCTTTCAACACCATCATTCAACTGAACCCACCTCCAAGCTGTGTAGGAAGAAACTGCAGATGCTGGTTTAAACCGAAGATAGGCATAAAATCCTGGAGTAATTCAGCGGGACAGGCAGCATTTCTGGAGCAAGGGAATGGGTGATGTTTCAGGTCTGAAGAAAGGGATTTGACCCGAAACATCATCTATTCTCTCCAGAGATGCTGCCTGTTCCGCTGAGTTACTCCAGCATTTTGTGTCCATCTCCAAGCTCCTGGACCTGGGAGTCAGCACCCCATCTGCAACTGGATCCTTGCCTTCCTGATCCAGACAACAATCAGCGACTAAAGGTGACAAAACATGCTCAGTGATAATTCTGGTTCTTCAAAGATGTGTTCTCAGCCTCTCACTATACTCCCTAAACACCAGAGCTGCCAAGTTTTGTCAGAGCATTTCAGTATTCTAGTACCTGAAAGTCAGTATTTTGCTGAGGAAATCAGTATTTTTACGCAGTGCCATTTTGCTGAAAAAAATGTTAGATTTTATGTGCGGTCACACCTATTTTAGAGTACAAGAATGCATAACTTTGTTACCAATTGACATGTCTTCTATGCACCTTACTTGACAGTGCATTCATTGTCATCTCTTTGTATAATGCTGTTAGAATGGCTGCTTCCTGCTTTTAGCACCAGATGATGATGTAGAAGCCATTTTGGAACCCTCCCTCACCCTCCCTTGCACTCTCTCCCTCCTTCCTCTCTTTCCTTCCCTCTCCCTCCCTCCATCTCTCCTTCCCTCCCTCCCTCTTTCTCCCTCTTTTCCTCCCACCCTCCCTCTCCCTTCCTCTATGCAGCCAACAGCTCTTTGTTTAAATTCCCACGCGCTAAACTGACAGCACTGTTTAAACCTGGAGCGGGACAGGCAGATCAAAGCTTACACAAATAATCATCCAGATCTTGAATTTTAAAATACTAATAGATTTAATCTGCTATAATTTTTAGAGGTACAGTGTGACTTTTTGTGAACAAGATTTTGTGAACTGCCTTTTATTTAATCAATCCTGTCATATTTTAAATGAGTGGTCTTTTTATAATTTCATGTATTGCTTTCTGAATCTGGTGGATTTAGCACAATTGCAAGTTACAACTTGCTTCTATTGCTGCTTTTGACTTCTAGTCATCGGTATTGTTTTCGTCAGACTTCCCTCTCTGTTCAGAGCCCTTTCCATAGTTCTGTTTCTCCTGACCCAGCCGGAATCAAAGCCAGTCCCCACACGTCATGCCTTCCTGGGGCAGAACGTGAATTGCACTTATCTAAAAATAAATCTGTCAGAACTGAACGAGGAGGAGGACACAAATGCAGGCTCAGAAATAGGACCGATCCGTATTCAGAGTTTAATTGGTCCAAGTCGGTACACAGGTAAGCAAACAGTAATCAAACAGTGTTACCAGGTAGCATACACAACGAACTGGCAAAGAAACCTAAAACACATAGGCTTAAACACAGACTTAACAGGGGATAACGAGACACAGGTGAAACACATCAGCGCGGGGTCAACAATCACATGAGGGTAAACGACCTGACAGGAAATGGCACCTGAAACAAGAGGAGATGTGAGGCACCAAAATAAAACAAGAATGCAACCTCAAATACTCAAAACCAATAAGGAACAGAAACTAGATTAAACGCGAGACCTGACAAAATCCTTCTGGCAGCCGTTTGCTTTCCTCATTTGCTAGGTCACTCTGCGTGATTGTTTGGGAGGGCTGGCCTCTCAGTTCAGCTCCTATCACTTCATTTTCTCTCAGTGGCACAACCCCGCACCAGTGATCCCAGCGTCGACTGTAATAGTAAGATTAAATGAGAACTTACCAGTTCGAAGTTTGATCTTTATTTTATGAGGAGTAACGATGAGGGATTACGTGAAGAAGCCACGCCTGGCGATTGATTGGCATATTTCAAAGCAGCGGAATGAAAAACACAGAACATAATAGCCGGAGTAAGATTGTAAGGCTCAACATAGATTTAGAACTACCAGATGATCATTTATTTTATGAGGGTCGGGAGTGGAGGGCACGTAATCCCTCATCGTTACTCCTCATAAAATAACGATCAAACTTCGAACTGGTAAGTTCTCGTTTAATCTTACTATTTTACTTCGTAGTCACGTGAGTGACTACGTGAAGATTTTGTAGCTTCTGTGTTTTTTATGTCATAGACTCATTCCATACGACACTCTGGCTCAATCAACACAGTAATGAGCAAATAACACATTTTTTCTCCAAACATTGCCTCAGGTTATGTGATAAATTATTTCAGAATGAAAGTAATGCCCTTTCTATTGAAAGGCAAATTTATCACCAAAATATCAATTGATATATAATTTGATAGCATGAACAAAGTAGCAATTATAGAGAACCCAACACTCCGTGTCCAATCCTGACACCATGAGTGGTTCCTTTTTACTTTAATATTTATTTTACACCCTCCTGCGGCCTTGAATCTTTGCTCGAGCGGCTCATCCTGTCCCATTCCTGTGAATGTATCTACCTCCTTAATAGTGATTTTCCACATCTCAACGTCTAGTTGCACTGAGTGTTAACCATGTTTTAACCATCTAGAATATATTTCTCTAGAACCATCAGTTTTTACTGATACCTAATGTGGTTTTTTTTTGTGTAATAAGTAGTGCTGTCTCACCAACACAGAGACTCTTACCTACTTCAACATATTTCATCAATGTTGACCCACACACAATTTATGGCCGACAGGATATGCTTATAGGTTTAACCATATAATAACCATATAACAATTACAGCACGGAAACAGGCCCTCTCGGCCCTTCCAGTCCGTGCCGACCATTTTTTTTCCCCTAGTCCCATCTACCTGCACTCAGACCATACCCCTCCATTCCCTTCACGTCCATATACCTATCCACTTTACTTTTAAATGTTAAAAACAATCCTGCCTCCACCACTTCTGTTGGAAACTCATTCCACACAGCCACCACCCTCTGAGTAAAGAGGTTCCCCCTCACGTTACCCCTAACTTCTGTCCCTTAATTCTTATGTCATGCCCTATTGTTTGAATCTTCCCTACCCTCAATGGGAAAAGCTTTATCCACGTCAACTCTGTCTATCCCTTTCATCATTTTAAAGACCTCAATCAAGTCTCCCCTTAACCTTCTGCGCTCCAAAGAATAAAGACCTAACTTGTTCAACCTTTCTCTGTAACATAGTTGCTGGAACCCTGGCAACATTCTAGTAAATCTCCTCTGTACTCTCTCTATTTTGTTGACAACCTTCCTATAATTAGGCGACCAAAATTGTACACCATACTCCAGGATTGGTCTTACCAATGCCTTGTACAATTTTAACATTACTTCCCTACTCCTATATTCAATGCTCTGATTTATAAAGGCCAGCACACCAAAGGCTTTCTTTACCACCTTATCTACATGTGATTCCACCTTCAGGGAACTATGCACAGTTATTCCTAGATCTCTCTGTTCCACAGCATTCCTCAATTCCCTACCATTTACCATGTACGTCCTATTTTGATTTGTCCTGCCAAGATGTAGCACTTCACACTTAACAGCATTAAACTCCATCTGCCATCTTTCAGCCCACTTTTCCAAATGGCCCAAATCTCTCTGTCCACTTTGAAAATCTACTTCATTATCCACAACACCACCTATCTTAGTATCATCTGCATACTTACTTATCCAATTTTCCACCCCATCATCCAGATCATTGATGTACATGACAAACAACAGTGGACCCAACACAGATCCCTGAGGCACCCCACTGGTCACCGGCTTCCAACCTGACATACAGCCATCCACCATTATTCTCTGACATCTCCCATTCAGCCACTGTTGAATCCATCTTGCTACTCCGCCATTAACACCCAAAGATTGAACCTTCTTAACCAACCTTCCATGGGGAACCTTGTCAAAAGGCCTTACTGAAATCCATATAGACAACATCCACTTGCTTTACCCTCATCAATTTCCCTAGTCACCGCTTCAAAAAATTCAAGAAGGTTTGTCAAACATGACCTTCCAGGCACAAATCCATGTTGACTGTTCCTGATCAGACCCTGTTTATCCAGATGCTTATATATATTATCTCTAAGTATCCTTTCCATTAATTTGCCCACTACTGACGTCAAACTAATAGGTCTATAATTGCTAGGTTTATTCTTTGAACCCTTTTTAAACAATGGAACAACATGCGCAGTACGCCAATCCTCCGGCACTATTCCCGTTTCTAATGACATTTGAAATATTTCTGTCATAGCTCCTGCTATTTCTACACTAACTTCCCTCAATGTCCTAGGAAATATCCTGTCAGGACACTTTTATATTTTTCAAAAGTGTCAGTACTTCCTCCTCTTTGAATCTCTTAGTTTCCATAGCTACTCTACTTTTTTCCCTTACCTCACAGAGTTCAATATCCTTCTCCTTGGTGATTACCGAAGAAAAGAAATTGTTCAATATCTCCCGGTTTGGGCCACCAAAGCGCCCCTGGCAGCGTCCTGCTACATTTTCATCCGACACTGCCTTATCAGACAAAAAATGAGGAACATAAAAGAACATCTTTCCTCATGTAATTGAGAGAAATGCATCCACCGCTCCTGTTCTTGGTTTACCCGCGAGAACATTTGAAAGATCGGTGATTTAATCTGTATACAACCAGATTAATCGTAAGTAATCCATATTACTGACAATGTTTTTTCCCCCCTGATTTGTTGTCTGTGATAACATTGTCTCTTTCTTAGAGATAAACAGCTGGACTAAAACATTTTTAGAATACGCCACATCTGTTTACTCAGATAATCACTTGATTATTATTTTACTTATCTTATGTGATTGATATATGCCACAGCCGTGGTATTGTTCACCTTGATATGACACGGACACTTCCATAATAGAACAATCGATATTTAATCCATAAACTCCTTATACTTCAATAATTAATACAAATGTTTGGAGACATTTCTTAGGACAATCCATTTGCAATTACCTGGTGTTATTGTCCGTAGTCCCAACAAGGGACGTATCAATTAACTTTATAAGAATAGATATTATTCTTATCTTAACCCAAATATTCACACAAGCTGTCCATCATCTGTTAATACTTGCTTCAGCTTGAAACAGCTGCTAAGCTTATAGTTGAAGCAGCTTGTGGACCTTTTATATCCATTACTTTAATAATGATAACGTAGCATTTGGTATTTGCATAGGCCTCTCACAAAGGCATACATACTCTTATAAAGCTTCTGTTTTCCCTCTTTTGGAGCTTTATTTACTCTTTACCTAAGCTCCTTTTCTGATGGAGGGACAAAGTCTGTCAACAAAGCAATGAGACATATTTGTATCATAGAAACAATTTTCCCCCTCTTATGGTGCTGAATTACTCCTAAATCCAGAATAGTAATTTATGAATATTTATGAATGTCTAAACATAGGCTTTATGGGATGGGTCAGGTCCATGCCTCTCAACAGGCTTGTAATTGCAGCACTAATTTGCAGCTGACTCTTTATTAACCTTCCAATTTAAATGTGATCAAGATAAACCATGACCATGTCCTCATTAGTGCAAGTGCTGATCTTTTTATCAGTACAATTGTTGTTCCAGTATTCTGTGAACAGCCTAGAACTGGTTTTAATCCTTTAGACAATGCTTTAACTTGCACAGCTGACCCATTTTAATTAATTTCAAGCACCTGTGATATGATTAACAATTTGTTAATAACAACTGTATTTCAATGTTGAAGATGTCCATTTTAATAAAAATGTTTTTACACTGTGAAAGTGTATTTAAAATGATGTTTTGTATGGTTTATAAGACCACATCTTTTTCACTGAGGAATTTTATAATATATATGTACGTACCCATTTTTTATTGGAGTTATTTTTGGTTGCAAACCTAAAATCATTTTTTTAGGTTTTCCTATACAGGTGAACCAATTCCTTCTACATTTTTTTGTAGTCCTTATTTATGTTAAATCAATGATCATAACACACCTGTATTCTACCACAATTGAAGATTTCATCAACTTCTTTTGTAACAAATTGTTTGCACCTCTTCAAACGTACTTCAAGCCTTCTTTTCCCAATCATATGGGTTCAGATAAGGCTGTGTTGGATAATATTTATTTATCATACTCCTGCCTTTGTTTTGATCCATTATCAAATCTTTATATTGGATCATAATTTTTTCCCCAAAGTTTAAAGACCAATAGTCTGTTCTTTTGTAATCAATGTCTTTGATTTATCATAAGGCAGGTTTTATTCCATAATAATCAGGAGTTTAACATAACCTGATCTGTAATGACCTGCAAATCTAAAGTGCAAATTTGGTCCCAATAACAATTACATATATATAACTAAAATTAATATTATATATTTTTCCCATTGAGCTCTACAAACTGATAGCAATTTATCTTTTATTTTAAATGTTTTGGTTATTGCACAATGTTTTATTTGTTTTACATAAATAATGATGCCATGCACCAGCTTGAAATATTTTGAAATCGTATTTCCTTATATCTCATCTAATTGAGACATGGATATCATAAACGGATTCACCGTTGATATCTTTATAAAACATAAAAGTTTTATCAATATTCTGCTGTTTCAACCATAACAGCTTTGGTGAGAGACCAATTAATTTGGTTTCCATGTTTACTTTCCATGGCCTCACTCATTCATTCAGGTATCGTACCTAGTACACCTCTATATATATATTTGTGCTGTGGTGTACCTTAATAAAACATAAAAGTTTTATCAATAATTCTGCTGTTTCAATCATAACAGCTTTGGTGAGAGACCAACTAATTTTGGTTTCCATGGTTATTTTCCATGGCCTCACTCCTTTATTCAGGTATTGTACCTAGTACACCTGTGTGTGTGTGTGTGTATATATATATATATATATATATATATATATATATATATATTTTTTTTTTTTTTTTTTTTTTTTTTTTTTTTTTTTTGTGCTATGATGGGTACTTTATGACCAGCCACCACTATCAGTGCACTTTTAGGGTCAGTTTTTCCCATTTTGTTTTACTGCCCTTGTTACTCCTGAGTTTTTCCTCAAGGAGACTACCTCCAAACAATCTGAGGTAGATATTCCCACAATGATAATTCCATTATATATATTAATGTTTGTTTTTTGGGAATTTTTTGGGCCTTTCAAACCCTTTTTAGTTGAATTTTTTATTTATTTTTTGTTTTTATTTTTGGTCTTTCTCCATTACTTTTAAGCCATAAAGCTTTTTTAGTCTGGAGGCCTTTTATTAAAATTTTTAAATTATGGCCTTTCTGACTTTTTAAAAAATTTTCCCCCTTGCCAAAAGTTTGTGAAGCGACTAAAAGTCTCCCTAACGTAATTTTAACTGCCACCAGTATCGGAACCGGCTCCGTACTTAATCTCCCGTCCCGATCGCTGAGTATTCCCCTGGGACGTTTTTATTAAACTCCGTTGTTTCTTACACAGAGTATTTTCTTTCTATTTTAACTTTTATTTATTTTTTGCTTTTAAATTTGTTTTAACTCCGGGTGGTTCAATACACCAGCCATGGAGTTTAGACCCTGTAAATTCTTCAACTGCACTTACTTGCGAGCCCGTACCTACCGCTGTCGAGGAGCTGCGCTCTGCAGCTCTTGCTCTGCCGTCAGCGTCAACGTAATGCCGATCAAGCACCAGGCGGGGCTTCTTCATGTAGTCACTCACGTGACTCCGAAGTAAAACAACCCATTTGCTCCATTCTTTTGTGGAACGCCACTTTGAGGTATTATGCTATGTGTCCCCAGATGGACATCACACCTTTCAGGACTTCATAAGATCATAAGTGATAGGAACAGAGTAATAGAATGAGGCTATTCAACCCATCAAGTCTACTCCGCCTTTCAATCATGGCTGATCAATCTCTCCCTCCCAACCCCATTCTCCTGCCTTCTCCCCATAACCTCCGACAACAGTACTAATCAACAATCTATCTATCTCTGCCTTAAATATATCTACTGACGGCCTCCACAACCTTCTGGGGCAAAGAATTACACAGATTCACCACCCTCTCACTAAAGAAATTCCTCATCCTCTTCCTAAAAGAACGTCCTTTAATTCTGAGGCTTAAACTCTTCCACTAGTGGAAACATCAACTCCACATCCACTCTATCCAAGCTTTTTACTATTCTGTACATTTCAATGATCATTCATCTAAACTCCAGCGGGTACAGGCCCAGTGCCGTCAAATGGGCCTGAACTCTGGGTTGCAGAGACGATGGCCAAAGGAATCACTGTTCTTGTAACGCAGAGCTATAAAAGGATGCACCCAATGTTCAAGACATTTGTATCTCTACCTTGGTCTTCAATCTCATTGAGTTCCCCTTTTGTGTCATCTGTAATAGGTAATGGATACTGAAATGGTTGCACAAATCGGTAAAGTGCTCCTTTTCAATAAACGCGCACCCTATTTTCTCATGAAGAATTGAAAAGGGTGGCACGGTGGCGCAGCGTTAGAGTTGCTGCCTCAAGCGCCAGAGACCCGGGTTCGATCCTAACTATGGGTGCTGTCTATAGTAAGTTTGCACGTTCTCCCCTTGACCTGTGTGAGCTTTCTCTGAGATCTCTGGTTTCCTCCCACACTCCAAAGACGTGCAGGTTTGTAGGTTAATTGTAAATTGTCCCGAGAATGTGTAGGATAGTGCTAATATGCGGGCATCCCGGGTCAACGCGGACTCGGTGGGCCGAAGGGCCTGTCTCCGCACTGTATCTCTAAACTAAACTAATCTAAACCAATGAGTTTTGGTAACGTTTCTGCTCCACAGAAACAGAGTCAGACCCAGGCATCCTCCAAGCAACTCTTGGTTTCAGGCAGTATTGACACAAGCTCCTCTTGGAAGCAAGACTCATCTCAACAAAACAGGGCAGGTACTATCACAATGTTTAAGAAACATGTAGACAGGTACATGGCTATCCTGTTCTGTATTTATTAATGCCTACAATATTCTGTGGTGCTGAAGCAAAGCAAGAATTTCATTGTCCTATCTGGGGCACATGACAATAAACTCTCTTGAATCTATCTCTTGAATCTAGGAAAAGTTTAGAGGGATGTGGGCCAAATGCAGGCAGGCGTGACTAGTGTAGATGGGACATGTTGGCCGGCATGGACAAGTTGGGCCGAAAAGGTCTGTTTCCACAGTATATGACTCTATGACTCCTGTACAGAACTGGAACAGTCCCTTTGGCCCACAACGTCCATGCTAACACAATGCCAAGTTAAACTAATCTCCTTTGCCTGCACGTATCCCTCCGTTCCCTGCATATCCATCTGCCTATCTAAAAGCCTCCTAAACGCCACTGCTGGCAACACGTTCTAGGCACTCACGATCCTTTGTGAAAAACTAACTTGCCCCGCTCATTTCCTTTAAACTTTGCCCCCTTTACCTTAAAGCTATGCTCTCTAGTCTTTGATATTTCCACCCTGGAGAAAAGGTTCTGACAGTCTACCATATCTATGCCTCTCATAATTGTATGTACTTCTATCAGGTCTCCCATCCAGAAAAAATAATCCAGGTTTATCCCACATCTCCTTGTAGCTAATACTCTCTAATCCAGGCAGCATTGTGGTAAACCTCTTCTGCACCCTCTTCAAAACCTCCATATCCTTTCTGTAATAGGGCGACCAGAACTGCACATAATAACTAAACTACTCCAATACACCTGAACCAAATACCTATATAGCTGCAATGTGACTAGATCCAATGTTCCTACTGATGAAGGCAAGTATAGCATATGTCTTCTTTACCACTATCTAATTATGTTGCCACTTTCAAGGAGCTATGGTCTTGGACCTCGAGATCCCTCCGCACTTCAATGCTGTTAGGACGACTTGCCATTAACTGTAAACTCTCCACTTACATTGACCTTCCAAAGAGCAACACTTCACACTTACTAGGATGAGTCCCCATCTGCCATATCTCACCCATTTCTGTTGCTGAGCTATATCCCGTTATATACTTTGGCACCCTTCCTCATAACCCTCAACTCCACCGATTATAATGTTGTCTGCAAACCTATTAACTAACCCATCTACATTTAAGTCCAAGGCAGACAAAAATGCTGGAAAAACTCAGCGGGTGAGGCAGCATCTATGGAGCGAAGGAATAGGTGACGTTTTGGGTTGAGACCCTTCTTCAGACTACATTTAAGTCTAAGTCACTTATATATATATATATCACAAGTAACAGAGGTCTCAGCTTAGATCCCAAGTCACAGACCACCAGTCAGAATAACACCCTTTCATTACAACCCTCTGTCTTTTATAGGTAAGCCAGTTCTGAATCCAAACTATCACCTTACCATGGATGCCATGCATGTTAATCTACTGGAGCAGCCTACCATGAGATACTTTAACAAATGCCTTGCTAAAATCCATGCAGAAAACATCCACTGGCCACCTTCATCGATCACCTGCATCACCACCTTAAAAAAAAAATCTCCCAAATGGGAATAAATCCTAACCTGAAGAATCCTCTCCAATAGCTTCCCAACTACGAGTCTCACCAGCCGCAATTTTCCTGGATTCTCTCGACTTGCCTTCTTAAACAAAGGAGCAACATTAGCTGTACCCGTCCTCTGGGACCTCGCCTGTTGCTAGAGAAGATGCTAAAATCTTAGTCAAGGCTCCCTCTCAATAACCTGCGATAGATCTCATCAGGTCACCGGGATGCTCTTAAGGATCCCAAACACAACCTCCTTCCTGATCTCAAACTCCCCTTCTCCACAATGATCTCTCTGTCCGCCATGTCCTTCTCCTTAATGAATATGGATGCACAGTACTTATCTAGGACCTCACCTACATCCTCAGACTCCAAACATAGATTCCCTGCTTTATCCTCGAGTGGCCCTTCTCTCTCCGTGGTTACCCTTTCATTTTTTTTTAAAATAATATTTTTATTAGAAGTAATCCATCATAACAAAGGTATAATAACTTTTCAAATACACAACCAACTTATTTCAATAAGTATACGGATGTTACAAATAATTCTTATAAACTTCTATTTTTTAGAAAGTAGAAAGTATTTTTTAGAAAGAAAAGAATAGATTTTAATCAATAAGAATGGTGATTAAATAATAAATAATAATTTTGATTATATAGGGAGAGAAAGAGAAGAGAAAAAAAAGAAAAAAGGAAAAAAAGATTATAGTATATATTATTCATCTTAATAGTGAATAACACAATTTCAAATAACGAGACATGCATACAAATCCAAAAAAAAAAAATGATTATTTTCATCTAATCCTGCCGGGTATCCATTGAGTTGTGATGCCAAGAACAGCTACCCCTTCAAATATTCTGTATATGGAGACCATACAGTGGCTTGCAAAAGTATTCATACCCCTTGAACTTTTCCACATTTTGTCACGTTACAACCACAAACGTAAATGTATTTTATTAGGATTTTATGTGATAGACCAACACAAAGTGGCGCATAATTGTGAAGTGGAAGGAAAATGATACATGGTTTTCAAATCTTTTTACAAATAAAAAACTGAAAAGTGTGGCGTGCAAAATTATTCAGCCCCCTTTTCTCTGATACCCCGAAATAAAATCCAGTGCAACCAATTGCCTTCAGAAGTCACCTAATTAGTAAATAGAGTCCACTTGTGTGTAATCTAATCTCAGTATAAATACAGCTGTTCTGTGAAGGCCTCAGAGGTTTGTTAGAGAGCATTAGTGAACAAACAATGTTCCTTGGGCATCATGAAGCCCAAGGAACACACCAGACAGGTCAGGGATAAAGTTGTGGAGAAGTTTAAAGCAGGGTTAGGTTATAAAAAAAATCCCAAGCTTTGAACATCTCACGGAGCACTGATCAATCCATCATCCGAAAATGGAAAGAGTATGGCACAACTGCAAACCTACCAAGACATGGCTGTCCACCTAAACTGACAGGCCGGGCAAGGAGAGCATTGATCAGAAAAGCAGCCAAGAGGCCCATGGTAACTCTGGAGGAGCTGCAGAGATCCACAGCTCAGGTGGGAGATTCTGTCCACAGGACAACTATTAGTCGTGCACTCCACAAATCGGGCCTTTATGGAAGAGTGGCAAGAAGAAAGCCATTGTTGAAACAAAGCCATAAGAAGTCCCATTTGCAGTTTGCCACAAGCCATGTGGGGGACACAGCAAACATGTGGAGGAAGGTGCTCTGGTCTGATGAGACCAAAATTGAAGTTTTTGGCATAAATGCAAAACGCTATGTGTGGTGGAAAACTAACACCTGAACACACCATCCCCACTGTGAAACATGGTGGTGGCAGCATCATGCTGTGGGAGTTGATGGGAAGATGGATGGAGCCAAATACAGGGCAATCTTGGAAGAAAACCTGTTAGAGTCTGCAAAAGACTTGAGACTGGGGCGGAGGTTCACCTTCCAGCAGGACAACGACCCTAAACATACAGCCAGAGCTACAATGGAATAGTTCAGATCAAAGCATATTCATGTGTTAGAATGGCCCAGTCAAAGTCCAGACCTAAATCCAATTGAGAATCTCTGGCAAGACTTGAAAATTGCTGTTCACAGACCTCTCCATCCAATCCGACTGAGCTTGAGCTATTTTGCAAAGAAGGATGGGCAAAAATTTCAGTCTCTAGATGTGCAAAGCTGGTAGAGACATACCCCAAAAGACTTGCAGCTGTAATTGCAGCGAAAGGTGGTTCTACAAAGTATTGATTCAGGGGGGCTGAATACTTTTGCACGCCACACTTTTCAGTTTTTTATTTGTAATAAAATTTGGAAACCATGTATCATTTTCCTTCCACTTCACAATTATGCACCACTTTGTGTTGGTCTATCACATAAAATCCCAATAAAATACATTTACGTTTGTGATTGTAACGTGACAAAATGTGGAAAAATTCAAGGGGTATGAATACTTTTGCAAGCCACTGTATCTGTTAAATATTCTGTATATGGAGACCATATCTGTTCAAAGAGTTTGTATTTGTCCATCCAATCTGATTCAAATCTGATACCCTTTCATTTTAATGTACGTTTAACTTGCGTTGGAATTTTCTTTATCCTACTCGGCAATTACATTTCATAGCTGCTTTTGGCCCTTCTAATTGCCCGCGTATGTTCTTTCTTGCTTGATTTACCATTCTTGCTATTGAGGGAGTGCAGTGTTGGCTTAAGCTTAATTCCCGGGATGGCAGGACTGTCATCTGCTGAGAGATAGGAGCAGCTGGGCTTGTACGCTCCGGAGTTTAGAAGGATGAGAGGATATCTCATTGAAACATATAAGATTGTTAAGGGCTTGGACACGCTATAGGCAGGAAACATGTTTCCGATGTTGGGGAGTCCAGAACCAGGGGCCACAGTTTAAGAATAAGGAGTAAGCCATTTAGAACGGAGACGAGGAAACACTTTTTCTCACAGAGAGTGGCGAGTCTGGGGAATTCTCTGCATCAGAGGGCGGTGGAGGCAGGTTCTCTGGATGCTTTCAAGAGAGCTAGATAGGGCTATTAAAAATAGCGGAGTCAGGGGATATGGGGAGAAGGCAGGAACGGTGTACCGATTGGGGGTGATCAACCATGATCACATTGAATGGTGGTGCTGGCTCGAAGGGCCAAATGGCCTACTCCTGCACCTATTGTCTATTTATATTCCTCAAAGCCCTGTCAGATTTTATTTTTCTGCCGTAAATATGGTTCTTTTTGACTTGGTCATCCAAGTTTCCCCTAACCTGCCGTCCTTATCCTTCCTACCTACTGGAACAGTCCTGTATTTTGATTAGCTGGTGTTTAAACAAATCCCAGGTTAGATGTGGACTTACCATTAACAACTGCTTCCAATTTACTCCTCCTGGCCGTTATCAGCCTTACCCCAATTTAGCACGCTCCCAATGTCCAGCCTTGCCCTTATTTGTAACGATCTTCAAACATATGGAGGAGTGATCACTGTTCCCAAAATACTCTTCCACTGAAACACCAAACACATTTCCAGACCTATTTCCCAACAGACGGTGCAGTACATACAGTACGTCCTGTGTTTCGAGTTTCTGGAAACTCTCTTGGATACAACTAAAATAATTCTGACCTGTCCAAATCGTTTCCACCAAACAAATCCCAGTCAGTGTTGGGGAAGATTTAAGTCACCCACTACAACAACCCTGTTGTCTTTGCTTCAATGTACATGTCAGCTGAAGAAGGGTCTCGACCTGAAACGTCACCCATTCCTTCTATCCAGAGATGCTGCCTGTCCCGCTGAATTACTCCAGCATTTTGAGTCTATCTACATAGAAACATAGAAAATAGGTGCAGGAGTAGGCCATTCTGCCCTTCAAGCCGGCACCGCCATTCAATATGATCATGGCTGATCATCCAACTCAGTATCCCGTTCCTGCCTTCTCTCCATACCCCCTGATCCCTTTAGCCACAAGGGCCACATCTAACTCCCTCTTAAATATAGCCAATGAACTGGCCTCAACTACCTTCTGTGGCAGAGAATTCCACAGATTCACCACTCTCTGTGTGAAAAATGATTTTCTCATCTCGGTCCTAAAAGACTTCCCCCTTATCCTTAAACTGTGACCCCTTGTTCTGGACTTCCCCAACATCGGGAACAATCTTCCTGCATCTAGCCTGTCCAACCCCTTAAGAATTTTGTATGTTTCTATAAGATCCCCCTCAATCTTCTAAATTCTAGCGAGTACAAGCCGAGTCTATCCAGTCTTTCTTCATATGAAAGTCCTGCCATCCCAGGAATCAGTCTGGTGAACCTTCTCTGTACTTATCTGCCCCTTTATTTAGTTTAGAGATACAGTGCACTGACCAGCAATCCCCACACATTAACACTATCCTACACCCACTAGGGACAATTTACATTTATACCAAGTCAATTAATCTACAAACCTGTATGTCTTTGGAGTGTGGGAGGAAACCGAAGATCTCGGAGAAAACACGCAGGGGAGAATACACAAGCTCCGTACAGACAGTACCCATAGTCAGGATCGAACCCGGCTACTTTCGCTGTAAGCAGCAACTCTTCTGCTGCATCACCGTCATCTTTTAATATTGTTTTTCTCTGACTGCACTTTGGAATAAATCTTTTCCCTTCGCTCAAGGTGACGCTAACTTGCAAAGAATTTGAACTGGAATGAAGAACGCCAGGGTGACTTTGAGGAACCCGGGGGAGCCCCATTGTGCACTGACACCGTTACTGTTAACTATTATTGCAAAACAACGGTAAACAAAGCCCAGGTAACAACCCGTAATCACCCCACTGATCAAAAGTCATGAAAATAAATGTACCTTTTACATTTGTGATTTTCGCCTCGGACTTCTTTAAATTAGCAGTCACTTTGGAAAAGATCCACAATTTAGCTTACATGGCTTCCGTCAATACAAACGCAGATTTCAACGGATTGAATTTAACTCTTTGTGAACACATTTTGACCCGGGTTCAATCCTGTCTACAGCTGCTGTCTGGAAGGACAGTTCTCCCTGTAACCGCGTGGGTTTTCTCCGGGTGCTCCGGTTTCCTCTCACATTGTTAGAGCATGGAGCAACATTATCGTGGATATTCCCCACCACCTTCAGGAACGATCCAGATAATCTCATTCTTTGTCTCTTTTCCCATGGTTGTGAAATAATTTCTTCCGCAAATATCTATCCCACTGAAAGCGTTGAATGAATCAGCATTCATCTCGCCCTCTGGCCATGAGTTCTAGGTCATGACTGCTTGCGACGTACCTTTTACTCAAATCAAGCCCCAGCCCCACCCTTCTGCCAACAAACTCAATTCCTATCCCATGATTCTTGTGCTCCGTTTTGTTTTTCGCTTTCTTTAGATCCGCTAAACACTCCTAACAAATCCTCTCTTACTCTTCCCAGTTAGCTGATAGGAAGATGTAAAACTATGAGAGGCTTAGATAGGGAACACTGTCAGAACCATTTTCTCAGCGTGTAAATGGCAAAGACTAGGGGGCGTAGCTTTGAGGTGAGAGGGGCAAAGTTTAAAGGAGATGTGCGGGTCAAGTTATTTTTAAACAGAAGGTGATCGGTACTTGGATCGCGCTGCTGGAGGTAGTCGTTGAGGCAGATACGTTAGTGGTGTTTCAGAGACATGAATAGGCACAAGGGTATGCAGAGAATGGAGGGAAATTGATTATGTGCAGGCAGATAAACATTGGTCATGGGACAACCAACCTGCATTAACATGGATTACCCAAATTGACTGACTATACATCACCTGGGAACCTACAAACCGCCCTCCACAGCCTCCAGCCTTATCTTTCCCCAGCCCAGCATGGCCTGGTTTTACCTTCTCCTCAAAATCCATAAACAGAACTGCCCTAGCAGGGGGGGGGGTTACACAAAAAGCTGGAGAAACTCAGCGGGTGCAGCAGCATCTAAGGAGCGAAGGAGATAGGCGACGTTTTCGGGTCGAGACCCTTCTTCAGACCCATTGTTTCTGTCTGCTCCTGTCCCACTGAATTCATTTCCCAGTACCTCAACCCCCCACCCCCAGGTCCAATCCTATGTCCAAGACACCTCACACGCCCTTTGCCTCTTCAATTATATTTGTTTCCCAGCCCCCCACTCCCTCATCTTTACTATGAACGTTCAGTTAATTCCTTCCTACACCCTCCCTCAAGTGCTGGGTTCCATGAGGAGTCAATGGGCAAAAATACCTTTCAGTTCCCGGGCAATGTGGATTACATTCAAACCACCTGGCACACAAAGGCTGTGGAGGCCAAGTCAGTGGCTATTTTGAAGGCAGAGATAGATTCTTGATTAGTGCAGGTGTCAGAGGTTATGGGGAGAAGGCAGGAGAATGGGATTAGAAGGGATAGATCAGACATGATTGAATGGCAGAGTAGACTTGATGGGCTGAATGGCCTAACCATTCTCCTATCACTATGACCTTATGACAAACAGTAATTTTGCTCATTGGATTGGGAAGGGGTGCTTGTGAAATACTAAGTTTCAGTTCATTCAATTTTTTTTCGAATAGTTTTGGCTTCATTTACTGCATAAGTATGCACTACTTAAAACAACAAAATGTTCTAAGCTGAATGATTTGAATAATTTAAATATTTCTTCAGTCTCGACCCGAAACATCACCTATTCCTTCGCTCCATAGATGCTGCCTCACCCGCTGAGTTTCTCCAGCATTTTTGTCTACTTTTAATTTCTCCAGCATCTGCAGTTCTTTCTTAAATATTTCCAGTAATCACAATTTTTGTTTTGCACTGAAACAACAGAATGTGATAGCTTGCGCAGCCAGGAGGAGAAGAGACATATGCAAGTATGCTTCATCATATTTGAGTGTGGGTCTCATTCCTGCATCAATCCCTCTCCAGAGAATTACATGGAGGAAGCTCCATGCCATTACTGCCTGCACACTCATGGCCTTGGTTCAGTGCACCGTTCATCATACATTACAATTAAGTTGAAGCAGACACTTCAATACTTCCTGGGGCAATGTAATCACCCAAATTATATTACAGAACTATATTAGACAACTTCAGAAAAGCAAATCTTCAATCCTTTTTCTTGCTGCTTGAGATGCAGTAAATGGGGTTCGTTTAGTTTAGTTTAGAGATACAGCACGGAAACAGGTCCTTCGACCCACCGGGTCCGCGCCGACCAGCGATCCCCGCACACCAACACACTAGGGACATTTTTTTTCATTTACCAAGCCAATTTACCCACAAACCTGTACGTCTTTGGAGTGTGGGAGGAAACTGAAGATCTCGGAGAAAACCCACGCCGGTCACGGGGAGAACGTACAAACTCCGTACAGACAGCACCCATAGCCGGGATCGAACCCGGGTCTCCGGCGCTGCAAGCGCTGTACGGCAGCAACTCTACCGCTGCGCCACCGTGCCGGTTAAATTTGGAAGGACAGCCACTCGGTCAGTACAGCAAAGGTATTTACACAATTGCAGAAAGAACGAGAAGGAAAATGCGTCTGAAGAAGGTTCCCGACCCGAAATATCACCTATCTTGCTCTCCAGAGATGCTGCCTGAACCGCTGAGTTACTCCGGCACTTTGCGTCTTTCCATGGTAAACTAGTATCTGAAGTTCCGTGTTTCTACAAGATGAAGTAACAGTTCTGGTTAATGATAATCCATTAACAGTGGTAGTGAGGCGAGACTGGACAGTAATTTTTGTTAATAAAAACGGAATGAAAACTCGTATAATTCGCTTGTCTGGCTTAGCTAACAAAAACAGCTCCTGTTGCTGGGAGGAGCGCTGGTGAATTAACTAAAAAGCCCGCGAACGAACCCCCGCGACCACGTGATTGCTGCAGTAGGAGTGAAGTAAGTGGCAGCGTGCGTGTGTTCACGTCTTCTCGAAAAAGCAACGCACCAACGGTAGAATTTTCACATTTTCCAATATTTATCCCCTGGAGTCCGAAATTGCCTTACCTGAAAATGTTGTTCTTCATTTATCGTTCAAGAAGGAACTGCAGATGCTGGAAATTCGAAAGTAGATAAAAATGCTGGAGAAACTCAGCGGGTGAGGCAGCATCTATGGAGCAAAGGAAATAAGCGACGTTTGAGGTCGAGACCCTTCTTCAGACTGAGGTGAGGAAGAAGTAAGGAAGAGGCGGAGACAGTGGGCTGAGGGAGAGCTGGGAAGGGGAGGAGAAATTTCAGGTGGTCCCTGCTTTCTCCTCCCCTTCCCGCTCTCCCTCAGCCCACTCTTTCCTCCTCTTCCTTTCATCTTCCCACCTCCCCCCCCCCCTCACATCAGTCTGAAGAAGGGTCTCGACCAGAAACATCGCCTATTTCCTTCGCTCCATAGATCCTGCTTCACCCACTGAGTTTCTACATTATTTTAGTCTACCTTCTTTATTTCTCGAGTTATTTATGAAAATGTTCACAAATCTGATAAAAGTTAGAAAATAAAACGGCTCTTTCGCTGATGCCGACACACTGGATCTGCCCGCGTGCTCCCACTGCGAGTGACTTCAACCCCCCACCTCTCCCTCTGTAAGCCTGGACCGCCACTCCGGTTAACCTGATGGGACAGGCAGAGTTGAGCTGTAGTTAGCTCCTCTTCTCCGCGCTGGTTGCGGGCCTGGGCCGCCCCGGACGTCTACGGCCACCCCTGGATGGGGGCGGGGGCACTCGGGAGAGGACGGGGATGGTCCAGTGGCGGTTCGGCAGCGCTTGTGGCGCTGGAGACCCGGGTTGGATCCTGGCTGCGGCTGAGGCGCAGGCCTGTGTGCGTGCAGCGGCACGGTTCCTGAGTGTTTATCACGAGTGACCCCTTGACAAATCCCATGATCCCTTGCGTTTTTCAGGATACCAAACTCGCTTTATGAGCCATCCACAGCGTATAGATGCATGATAAAGGAAATAACGTGAATAACATTTAGTGCAAGGTAGTCCAGAAAAGTCCAATCAAAGATAGTCTGAGGGTGTCCAGTGAGGTGGATAGTAACTCAGGACTGCTCTCTAGTGGGTAGGATGGTTCAGTTGCCTGATAACAGCTGGGAAGAATCTGTCCCTGAATCTGGAGGTGTGTGTTTTCATACAACTATACCTTTTGCCTAATGGGAGGGGAGAAGATGGAGTGGCCAGGGTGCGACACCTCCTTGATTATGCTGCTGGCCTTGCATGTTCACCAGAGATGTTGCTTGACCCGGGATAGCAAATAGCTGAGTCAGGGGATATGGGGAGAAGGCAGGAACGGGGTACTGATTGGGGATGTTGAGCCATGATCACATTGAATGGTGGTGCTAGCTCGAAGAGCCAAATGGCTACTCCTGCACCTATTGTCTATTATCTATTGACCCGCTGAGTTACACCACCACTTTGTGGCTTTTGAAGCAATTACTATTTATTTTGTTGCAATAACATAGCATTGGGGCTCTGTTAATGGATTATTCCTGTTGACAAATAACAAAGACTCTTGTGTAACCTGAATACCTTCACATGGAGTCTTGCTAACATTACTCAGGAAGCTTTGCGCATTGGACTTTTCACAGACCAGTAAACGGCACAACACGGATTGATGGTTCTGATAGTTTATTCTTACAACCTATTAAAAATGTACAGTTCATCAGTAGCATTTTGTACGGGAGAATCATCACTAAATACACCTATCCTAGACACTCATTTGTACAATACCAAAAGTTCTGATTGTAAAACTGTCATAAGGTTCTTGGCTGTCCTTTAAAACTGTCAATCTCAAACCATCTGCCAGACAGCTCTGGCACAAGGTTTTACACTGGGGTCTGCTTCCAACAACTACCTTTATTTCACAGTGTTTCATCTATTTTTTCCATTTTCGGTTTGGGAGACCACATACAGCAGAAGACTGAGACGAGGCCAAATCATGATAAAGCACGATCGACAAATTTAAAAAAAAAAAGGACATTTACAAACAAACTGGGCTTGTAGTAAAAAAAAAAAAAAGCGATAACCCCATGATAATAAATGTGCAGGAAAAAGGCATTAGTGAATTAAATGAACAATGATGTCAAGTGGATGGCTCTCGGTCTGACAGGATCTGCAGAGCGGCACACGTGACATGTACATGAGATTAAGTTACAAAAAAGGTACGAAAAATTAATACAATGATTATAAAACCTAAAAGGAAGAAGGCAAATTGTCCGTTCACAGCCAGTTGCGAGGTGCCAGTAGACAGTTTCTGAAATATACAGTACATCGAGCATGAAGGATGTCAGCCACTATCTCCACCGCTCCAACAGAGCCAGATGCAACACCATCCATGGGTGGGACCCAAACCGTGGTGCCGAGAAAGTCAAGTGACTGGACAGTTGTTATAACATCTTTCTAGCGACATAGTTCAAAATACCACCTTGTCTG
The DNA here is from genome assembly GCA_035221665.1 of Okamejei kenojei. NCBI lineage: Eukaryota > Metazoa > Chordata > Chondrichthyes > Rajiformes > Rajidae > Okamejei > Okamejei kenojei. The sequence continues at coordinate 5,221,788 of CM069169.1, read as the reverse complement.
TAAAAGGTGACTTCCATTTGATTGTCAAACTTTGCTGCAGCTTTGAATGCCTTTCCTGTGTTTGTCTGCAAGACAGAATATATGACAGCTTTTGATAATGAAGGCACGCAAAGAAAATTTCAAACTTTGATGCAGTTATGAATGCTGCAGCATTCCCCCCCCCCCCCCCTCCAGAAAACATATGGAAGAAAACTGGCAGCCAGCAAAGCTTTGCTCCTGGCTTGTCATCGAGTCATACCGCACAGAGGGGTGGAAGGTTGCAACCTTCATGTGGTCCGCCCTGTTTCGATTAATGCAATCAACTCGATGTGTACAAACGGAAGATCAAATAGAACAAGTTGTCCTACAACCTTAGGCTGTGCACGCCACACGAAAGAAGAAGATACAGCACAGAAACAAACCCTTCAGCCCAACCCTTCAGCCATAGGGTAGGGATGAGCTTGAAGCAACTATGATGATGTGGGGTTTATGAAATCAGAAGCCCTTGTTAGCCTTAGATTGATAGGCCATTGGATAGGAATGAGCCTGAAGATTAGTTGGTCGAATCCTTGATTTTGACAAATCTATTTCCTTTGAAGCGAGTCGATGCAAAAGCCCATGAATCAGTTCTGGATGAGAGCCACAAATTGCTTGGAGGACACACAAGAAACGTTGATACAAAAAGCTTATCTAACCTCGAAAAGGTTGATTAAAAGAGTTGAAGGGAACTCAACCCTGAATTTCAAAGATGGCAAACCCTCCGAGAAATGATGGGAGTGTACGGGGTGATCGCTGGTCAGCACAGACTTGGTGGGCCAAAGGGCCTGTTTCCGCTCCGTATCTCTAAAGTCTAAACGTGATCGACGATGTGGACTCGTTGAGCCGAAGTGCAAAGACGGACAGGTTTATAAGTAAATTAGCTTTTGTAAATTGTCCCTAGGATGTAGGATAGAACCAGAGTACGGGTGATCATTGATGCGTACTGACTCCATGTATCTGCCCAAATGTCTATTCAATGTTCTTTAGTACCTGCCTCAGATACCACCTCTGTGAAGGTCGTGTGCTGATTAGTGCGGAGATGAATATCAGGGAGCTCCAAGCATTTTCTGCTTTTAGCTCAAATTTCCAGCATCTGCAGATTTTTGAAACCCATGCAGTAACAAGGAGAACTAGCAGACAAAAAACACAGCACCAAAGGTCAGAATCAAACTGATGAATGAGGGGAGGGGGATTTAAGGGAGGGCACCAGTAATTGTGTAGTTAGGGAGAGCACAATACCATATTCTATGCCACCCAACTGACGTGAATTAAGGTGACGTGAGAGAGTGAGAGTCAGTGTGAATGAGAGGTGAAGTGCACCACTGATATTCAGGGACACTCAGTAACTATTGAATTAATCAAATAACCAAGCGAATCATTAGTACCAGAGTGAATGGGTCAGCATGGACTCAGGGGGCCGCAGGGCCTATTTCCATGCTGTATCTCTAAAACTAAAATGAAGAGATAAGAAACTTCCAAACTGTGCAAGATTTATTTCTAATTTTTGTAACAGCTAGATGCCTGCCAACACTGGAAGTTTGAGAATAATGAGCATTCATGGAAACTGCCTTTTACACAAACTCTTTCAACAAGCAGATAACAGGCACCGATGCTGTGCTTTTACACACTCCCCATGCCAATTGCACTTCCTGCAAAGCTGGCACGCTGTGGTGCTGAAGATGCTGAGCAAGCAAAGCCAGCACTCGGTCCTTACTCTGTTCACTGGCACATTCCCTCGCCCACCGTGTTCCAACCTGCCCCATTCTCAGCTGTTTTAGGCCGTATATAATTATATAGAAATATGCACAAAGGCATCAGAAATAAACCCTCTGGGCAGGACTCGTGCCAAGGTGGCCTCTGCAGAAATACAAAGAGGTTCAGGGAATGGCATTCAGACTTAACTGTGATGATGCTGTTGTCTAAACTGCCCCTCGCCATATGTAAAGGATGGAAGGAACATTTGGACAGGTACATGGATAGGACAGGTTTTGAGGGATAAACTCAGGCAGATGAATCTAGTATAGGCTGGTGTGGGCAAGTTGGGCCGAAGGGTCTCGTTCCACGCTGTATCACTAAGGAATTGTTCATTGGATATGTTGCCGACCCCGTTCTGTGAGCGGTTGGGTAGACATTGATGATCGGCACAGTCAGTGGCCTGTGGGAGGCCAGGGAGTAGGTTGTGCAACCCCTCCTCACAATGTAACCAGGTCGATCCTGGGGAATGGATGTCACATCCCGGCAGAGGTGGCAAGTGAAGGGGAAAGTCAGCGGCTGTGAAGGGACTGCAGACTCATCACCTGCGGCCCAGGAAAGTGCCCTGACTCTCAGCGATCGCTCGGGCCTGCAGCAGCTGCAACGAGTGGTGGATGGAGCCGATGGCATCGCGCTGGGCCAGGCCCGCCCCACATCCCCAATCTGGTGCGGCCAAGACACCGGGCCTTACGGTGAGGAATACACAAATTGCCCGTCTCCTGAGGCCTGGATCAGATGTTGCAGACTTGGAAGGTGCAAGATGATGCCGGCCCACAGCGACTCTCGGCGTGCTGTTCCACAAGAGGATGTATTGTACCCGTGTTTGGGATGATTTGATGAATAGCGCAGGTTGCTACAAGGCTTGATGCTGGGACCACAGCTTACAATATATATTTTAACGATTTAGACAAGGGAATTAAATGTAACATCTTTAAGTTTGCGGACAACACAAGGCTGGGTGGCAGTGTGAGCTGCGAGGAAGATGCTATCAGGCTGCAGGGTGACTTGGATTGGTTGGGTGAGTGGGCAGAAGCATGGCAGATGCAGTATAATGTGGATAAATGTGAGGTTATCCACTTTGGTGGCAAGAACAGGAAGGCAGATTATTATCCAAATGGTGTTAGATTAGGAGAAGGGGAGGTGCAACGAGACCTAGGTGTGCTTGTACATCAGTCACTAAAAGTAAGCATGCATATACAGCAGGCAGTGAGGGAAGCCAAAGTTGGTCTTCATTACGAGGGGATTTGAGTCTTGGAGCAAGGAGGTCCTACTGCAGTTGTACAGAGCCCTGGTGAAGACCGCACCTGGAGTATTGTGTGCAATTATGTTCTCCTAATTTGAGGAAGGACATTATTGCTATTGAGGGAGTGCAGCAAAGGTTCACCCGGTTAATTCCCAGGATGGCGGGACTCACGTATATTGAAAGAATGGGTCGACTGGGCTTATTATATTCGCTGGAATTTTGATGGATGAGAGGGGATCTTATATAAACATATAAAAATCTTAGAGGATTGGACAGGGTAGATGCAGGAAAAATGTTCCCGATATTGGGAGAGTCCAGAACCAGGGATCACAGTTTAAGAATAAGGGGTGGGCCATTTGGGATTGAGATGAGGAAAAACTTTTGCAGCCAGAGAGTTGTGAAACTGTGGAATTCTCTGCCACAGAAGGCAGTGGAGGCCAATTCACTGGATATTTTCAAGAGCGTTAGATTTAGCTACGGGAATCAAGGGATATGGGGAAAAAAAGCAGGAACGGGGTACTGACTTTGGATGATCATCCATGATCCTACTGAAATGCAATGCTGGTTCGAAGGGCCGAATGGCCTACTCCTACACATATTTTCTATGTTTCTACCTGCATGGGCTCCCTCCCACATCCCAAAGATGTGCAGGTTTGTAGGTTAATTGGCCCTAGTGTGTAGGGAGTGCCCTAGTGTAAAGTGGGATAACATGCAACTAGTGTGAATGGGTGATTGATGGTCCGTGTGGAATGGATGGGCTGAAGGACCAGTTTCCATGCTGTATCTCTGAAACTCAAAAACTAAAACCTCATCTTATCTGGCAAAGTAAAGGAGCATGCAATTAAATTAACAATCTGCATTGGATTTTCTGTCCGTACCGTTATGTCCACTGTTACTCCTGGAGACAGCTCTTTAGGGATAATTATTGTGTATCGCTCCTTTCCCGTGAGTTCCAGCTTATCTACAGTTTCACCCGGAAGGAACTGAAGGGGAATGACACCCATTCCAATCAAGTGGTTCTTGTGCATCTTCTCATAGCTCTCTGCCAGAATTGCCTTCACTCCCTACACAGGATGAAACAGATGATTAGAACAGCAACTTGAAGCAAAATTTGATGGCAGTTCTTGCAAAGTGTGCGGGAACGAGTTGTACCAGCAAATAAGGTCCTTTGGCAGCCCAGTCCCTCGAACTACCCAAGCCGTATTTCTTCCCGGCTAAGATGATTAATGGAAAGCCTTCTCGCTGGTAGCGTTCTGCTGCATCAAACACATCGAGCTGCAACGGTAAAAAGGACAAAGCCTCAGTGACAGGGGAAATGGACACAGCTATACGGTTAAAGCATCAACCGCCCCAAGGGCTTACCGTTTGTCCTGATGGGATGTGCAATGTTTTAGGTGCAGCTTTGCCAATAAATTTGTTCAGGAGCTTGATGTTGGCGAAGGTCCCTCGAGTCATCACGGCATCGTTACCCCTTCTCGCTCCGTAGGAGTTAAACTCACGGGGAGTGAGGCTGAAGGATTAAAAAAAAGGATTTGCAAACTTAATTATTGCTTTAATGGTTGAAATTCAGTCTGAAAACTGGGCTATTGGCACGTACAGACAGCACCCATAGCTGGATGGGTGCAGTCTGTAGGGATTTTGTGCCTGGGTCTCTAGCGCTGTAAGGCAACAACTCTACCGCTGTGACCCCAACTTCTAAACATGGAAACAGCGCAGCACAGGAACTGGCCTTTCAGCCCACATCACCATATATTGGGGGATGTATTCTGCCTGAACAAATTAGTCCAACTCCTTCAACCAACAACTTTAAGCTATCATTTTTAAAAGAGTATACACGAGTTTCCAAATTAAAAAAGATTTGGAAAATTAAAGACTATGGCTCTGTAAGAGTCAAAAAAGACAAAGTGCTGGAGCAACAGTGGGTCAGGCAGCATCTCTGAAGAACATGGCCAGGTGACATTTTATGGGCACCCAAAACATCACCTTTCCTTGTTTGCTGGAGATGCTGCCTGAATTAATCCAGCACGTTGTGTCTTTTCTTTGTAAACCACCACCTGCAGTTCCTTGTAGCGCCCTTTTCAGTGCTTCATTTCAGATTTTCAGTAACCACTTATTTTTCTTTTTAAAATAACTCTATGTAATTAATTTATTTACAGATACGTCCGACTTTGATCTTGATTTTTTTTTAAATGGATCCAATGCTCTCATTTTAACCTCCATTCTTTAACAGTAGACAATAGACAATAGGCGCAGGAGTAGGCCATTCGGCCCTTCGAGCCAGCACCGCCATTCAATGTGATCATGGCTGATCATCTCCAATCAGTACCCCGTTCCTGCCTTCTCGCCATATCCCCTGACTCCGCTATCTTTAAGAGCCCTATCTAGCTCTCTCTTGAAAGCATCCAGAGAACCGGCCTCCATCACCCTCTGAGGCAGAGAATTCCACAGACTCACCACTCTCTGTGAGAAAAACTGTTTCCTCATCTCCGTTCTAAATGGCTTACCACATATTCTTAAACAGTAATAGTGAAAATGCTATCTCCCGTCCAGGAAGCACTCACCCCCTGGAGGTCAGGTACCGAGCTGCAGCGCTGTTGCGGGCAATGCTGCCAGCAGGGGAGATGTGGTCGGTGGTGACAGAATCGCCCAGGTATAGCAGCACATGGGCGTCTTCGATGGACTGTAGGCAGCTGGGTTCCTTGGTCTATGGAAAGAGAAAGAGCAAGAGAAGATGAGCTCACATAGGGAGCAGGCACATAAATAACTGTGGCTACGATCAGAGTGAAGACAAATGTTTGGAGTAACTCAGCGACTGCGACAGCTTCGCAGGAGGACACAGAAGCAGCAATTCAGGTCAGGATCCTTCCTCTCACTGATTCTGAAACGGGAAAAGAGGTGGAGATGGGACACAGCCAGCAAGTGATGGGTGGGTACAGGTGATGGCGGGGGTAAGACAGACCCACTGAGTTACTCCAGCATTGTGTGTTCTATGCAAGATTCTGGCATCTGCAACTCCTTCTAACAACAACTTTAAACCTATAATTTTGTTTTAAAGAGTACACATGGCCTATTTAAATGGATTTGGAAAATTTTGTGTCTAGATTTTATTGGATACTTTAATCTTAAATAATCAGAATGTTAAAAAATCTAAACATTTTGACTGTTGACGTTTGGGATTTGATTCTAGCCTTGGTTTGCATTCATACTACACCAGGGCTGAAAACACTGACTTCACTGTGAACTGGAAAAAAATTCAACTTATCCATTTAAAGCTTGGTTTGAATCTGGCGACAAAAACCCAGCATAATCTTCTGGAATAGCATCTTATATATTCTTGCAAGTGTGAATTTTTATTATTTTTTTAAAAAGAGTGTTCATCTAGGATACATTCTCCAATATTGTTTAATCAGCCATTCTTATCAAAGTATTCATTGTGTGGCAATTAGTAAATGGAGAAATGTGAACATAAATATTCAGGCAGGTGGAGAATAAACAAATCCATTTCCCACCGTCTGAACAAAACGGACTCAGCTAAACACAATGCGTCGCCTATCTCCTTCGCTCCTTAGATGCTGCTGCACCCACTGAGTTTCTCCAGCTTTTTGTGTAGTGAACTCCATTAACTGTGTACACAACCCTGCACTTACTTTCCAATCAAGGACAACATTGTACTACAGATATGCCCTGAGACTTAATTAGCCGAATGCCTGCTTTCATCTTCTCCAGGTTGAAGGTGAAAGCTCAATTACCAAGCCACAAGTTCCTGGAGAGAAACTAGAAGCTGGCTTGAAGGTCCTGCTGCAGACAGCAATGTGAAGCTCTTCCGCAGATAAAAGTGGCAATCTGCAAGTGATTCCTGGTTACCGTTACTATAATTTATCATGAAATCAAACTCCATATAAACTTGTTTACAGTCCTTCATAAGGTCATAAGTGACAGTCGCTGGTCGGGTTGCACCTAAACTGGAGGGGAACCAACATCCCAGCGGGAAGGTTTGCTAATGCTACACGGGAGGGTTTAAACTAGATTGGCAGGAGGGTGGGATCTTGTGCAGGACAGAGGCACAGGAGAGGCTAGAAGTTGTTTTGGAGGGTGGTTAGTGGACAGAATAGGCAGGTGAAAGGCGGAAAGAGCGAGGAAGGAGAGTTGGTTTAAACTGCATGTATTTTAATGCAAGGGGCCTGACGGGCAAAGCAGGTGAGGTTCGGGTATGGATAGGTACGAGTGACTGGGATGTTGTAGCCATGACTGAAACCTGGTTAAGGGACGGGCAGGACCGGCAGCTCAATGCTCCGGGGTACAGGAACTTCAAGTGGGAAAGGATTCAAAGAAAAAAAGAAGGGGAGTTGCAATGTTGGTTAAGTAGGATGTCACAGCCATGATCAGAGGTGACATTACTGTTTGTCTAGTGAGGCTGTATGGGTGGAGCTGAGGGACAAGAAAGGGATGAAAGATCGCCTTGTTGGGGATGTACTACAGACCCCCGAATAGTCAACGGGAATTAGAAGAGCAAATGTGCCGGGAGATTGCAGACAGCTGCAGGTCAAATAAGGTTGTTGTAGTAGGGGATGTTAACTTTCCAATATAGACTGGGAAAATCATAGCGTGAAGGGTTCATATGGGGTGCAATTCCTCAAAAGTGTTCAGGAGAGTTTTCTTAAGCAGTACGTGGAGGCCCCCACACGTGAGAGGGCAAAGCTGGGTCTAGTATTGGGAAATTGGGAAGGGCAAGTTAATGAAGTGCGTGTGGAGGAGCCTTTTGGGTCCAGTCACCACAGTTCAATTAGGTTTAAAATAGTTATGGATCGGGACGGAGAGGGTCCACGCGTTAAAACGCTCAACTGGGGTATGGCCAAGTTTGGGGGTATGAGAGAAGGTCTCGCTCAAGTTGACTGGAGCAGGTTATTTGAGGGGAAAGGAACATCGGCCAAGTGGGATGTTTTTAAAAGTGTACTGAAAAAAGCTCAGGATGTGTACGTCCCCGTTAGAGTGAAGGGCAAGGCAGGCAAACGTAAGGAAGCTTGACTGACGACGGAAATTGAGACGTTAGTCAAAAACAAGAAGGATGCATGGGCCAAGCATAGGCAGCTGGGATAAAGTGCATCCCTGGAGGAGTTTCGGGAACTAAGAAGCAAAACTAAAAAAGGAAATCAGAAGGGCAAATAGGGGCCAGGAGATAGCTCTGGCAGGTAGCATTAATGACAATCCCAGCAGATTTTATAAATACATAAGGGCGAAAAGGGTAACTAGAGAGAGTGTGGCCTCTCATAAATCCAAGCAGTCACCTCTGTGTGGAGCCACAGGAGATGGGCATGGTCCTAAATGAGTATTTCTCCTCTGTATTTACCGAGAAGAAAGACAGTAGGACGGAGGAAATTGGAGCAGTCACTGGAAGCGTGTTGAGAGCATTCAGGGTTACCGTTGAAGTACTGAAGGTACTGTTGAGTTTGAAGGTAGATAAATCTCCAGGGCCTGATCAGATATATCCAAGGTCATTGAGGGAAACTAGAGTGGAAATTACGGGAGCCCTGGTTGAAATTTCCGAGTCGTCCTTAAATACAGGAGAGGTGCCGGAAGACTAGAGGGTGACAAATGTTGTGCCACTTTTCAAGAAGGGCTGCAGGGTGAATGCTGGGAACGATAGGCCGGTGAGCTTAATGGGCCTGTCCCACTTAGGCGACTCTTTAGGGGACAGCCAGGGACGAGTTTTAATGGGATTCACCTACGGCAACCTACAACAGCACCTTACGTCAACCTACGACAGCAAAAATTGTCCCCACTGTCGCCAAAAAATTTTCAACAAGTTGAAAATTTTGCGGCAGTCACCTGTAGTCCCCCAAAAGATCGCCTAAGTGGGACAGGCCCATAACATCTGTAATAGGTAAGTTACTGGAGAGCATTCTGAAGGATAGGTTATACAGACATTTGAATGGGCAAGGGCTGATTAGGGATAGTCAGCATGGTTTGTATGTTGGAGGCTGTGTCTCACAAATCTGATTATTGATAACGTGACCAAAAAGGTTGATGAGGGCAGAGCTGTAGATGTTGTGCAGCTGGATTTAAGTGAGGCATTCAACAAGGTTCCGCATGGTTGACTGCTCTGGAAGGTTTGATTGCATGGGATCCAAGGAGAGATAGCTGAATGGATAGCAAATTGGCTCAATTTAAGGAAGCAGAGGGTGATGGTGGAAGATTGCTTCTCAGATTTGAGGCCTGTGACTAGTGGTGTGTCTCAGGGTTCGGTGCTGGGCCCGCTACTGTTTGTCATCTACATCAATGGATTTAAGAGAGTTGGATAGAGCTCTTGGGGCTAGTGGAGTCATGGGATATGGGGAGAAGGCAGCCACGGGTTATTGATAGCGGATGATCAGCCATGATCACAATGAATGGTGGTGCTGGCTCGAAGGGCCGAATGACCTCCTCCTGCACCTATTTTCTATGTTTCAATGATTGGGATGAGAACATACACGGCAAGATTAGCAAGTTTGCTGATGATACAAAGGATAGTGGTTTTACAGATAGTGAAGATTGTTGTGAAAAATGCAACAGGATCTGGACCGATTGGCCAGGTGGGCGGGGGAAATGGTTGATGGAATTTAATACAGAAAAGTGCGAGGTGTTGCATTTTGGGACGTCGAACAAGGGCAGGACCTACAGAGTAAATGGTAGGCCTCTGGGTAGTGTTATAGAACAGAAGGTTTTAGGACTACAAGTGCATGGTTCCTTGAAGGTCGAGTCGCAGGTAGATAAGGTCAAAAGGTCTTTCGGCACTTTGGCCTTCATCAGTCAGAGTATTGAGTATAGAAGTTGGGAGGTCATGTTGCAGTTGTATAAAACGTTGGTGAGACCGCGTTTAAAATATTGTGTTCAGTTCTGGGCACCATGTCATAAGATATTGTCAAGCTTGATTGGGTTCAGAAAAGATTTGCAAGGATGTTGCCAGGACTAGAGGGTGTGAGCTATAGGGGGTTGTGGGCTGTGTCTCTATTCCATGGAGCACAGGAGGATGAGGGGGTATCTTATGGTGGTATACAAAATCATGAGAGGAATATGAGATTCAAAGAGGAGGAAGTACTGACACTTTTGAAAAATATAAAAGTGGATAAATCTCCAGGTCCTGATAGGATATTCCCTAGGACATTGAGGGAAGTTAGTGTAGAAATAGCAGGAGCTATGACAGAAATATTTCAAATGTCATTAGAAACGGGAATAGTGCCGGAGGATTGGCGTACTGCGCATGTTGTTCCATTGTTTAAAAAGGGTTCAAAGAATAAACCTAGCAATTATAGACCTGTTAGTTTGACGTCAGTGGTGGGTAAATTAATGGAAAGGATACTTAGAGATAATATATATAAGCATCTGGATAAACAGGGTCTGATCAGGAACAGCCAACATGGATTTGTGCCTGGAAGGTCATGTTTGACAAACCTTCTTGAATTTTTTTGAAGCAGTTACTAGGGAAATTGATGAGGGTAAAGCAGTGGATGTTGTCTATATGGATTTCAGTAAGGCCTTTGACAAGGTTCCCCATGGAAGGTTGGTTAAGAAGGTTCAATCTTTGGGAGTTAATGGCAGAGTAGCAAGATGGATTCAACAGTGGCTGAATGGGAAATGTCAGAGAGTAATGGTGGATGGCTGTTTGTCAGGTTGGAAGCCGGTGACCAGTGGGATGCCTCAGGGATCTGTGTTGGGTCCACTGTTGTTTGTCATGTACACCAATGATCTGGATGATGGGGTGGAAAATTGGATAAGTAAGTATGCAGATGATACTAAGATAGGTGGTGTTGTGGATAATGAAGTAGATTTTCAAAGTCTACAGAGAGATTTGGGCCATATGGAAAAGTGGGCTGAAAGATGGCAGATGGAGTTTAATGCTGCTAAGTGTGAAGTGCTACATCTTGGCAGGACAAATCAAAATAGGACGTACATGGTAAATGGTAGGGAATTGAGGAATGTTGTGGAACAGAGAGATCTAGGAATAACTGTGCATAGTTCCCTTAAGGTGGAATCACATGTAGATGGGGTGGTAAAGAAAGCCTTTGGTGTGCTGGCCTTTATAAATCAGAGCATTGAATATAGGAGCAGGGAAGTAATGTTAAAATTGTACAAGGCATTGGTGAGACCAATTCTGGAGTATGGTGTACAATTTTGGTCGCCTAATTATAGGAAGGATGTCAACAAAATAGAGAGAGTACAGAGGAGATTTACTAGAATGTTGCCTGGGATCCAGCAACTATGTTACAGAGAAAGGTTGAACAAGTTAGGTCTTTATTCTTTGGAGCGCAGAAAGTTAAGGGTGGACTTGATTGAGGTCTTTAAAATGATGAAAGGGATAGACAGAGTTGACGTGGATAAGCTTTTCCCATTCAGGGTAGGGAAGATTCAAACAAGAGGGCATGACCTGCGAATTAAGGGACGGAAGTTTAGGGGTAACGTGAGGGGGAACTTCTTTACTCAGAGGGTGGTGGCTGTGTGGAATGAGCTTCCAGCAGAAGTGGTGGAGGCAGGATCGATTTTAACATTTAAAAGTAAAGTGGGTAGGTATATGGACGGGAAGGGAATGGAGGGGTATGGTCTGAGTGCAGGTAGATGGGACTGGGGGAAAACAAATGGTCGGCACGGACTGGAAGGGCCGAGAGGGCCTGTTTCCGTGCTGTAATTGTTATATGGTTATATGGTTAATAGATCGGGTAGATCTATTAACCATATAACCACAGAGGTGCCAACCCTAAATTTAGTTCACAGTAACATTCAACCCATTTGTCCGTAACAAATGGGGTTAAATGCATTTCTCTCCGTAACATACTCTCTTGGGGTTGTTGCCGGCGGCTATGCGCCTGCGCACTGGTGCAGATCAGCGGGCTGCCGGCGGGCGGGTGCGGCACATGCGCACTTGGCAAGGTTGCCGGCGGGTCTGCGCCTGCGCACTGGGTGAGGGTGGGGGTGGGGGGGAGGCCCGGTGATGGGGCTGCCGCGAGCGGCCGGCTGGCGGCAAGAAAGTGCCGCTGATCGCGCGGGCCGGCGCCGCCCGGGCTCTGGGCCGGGCGTGGCTGCGAGCTGCCGGGCTGGCAAACCGGGGGCACATGGCGCCGGCGTTCACCACGGGAGGAACACCGGCGCGGCGGTGTTCCGTAACAGCATGTTTGGCTGCCGGAACACCGTAATATATGGTTATTTCGCCGGGACAAAATACGGCGAATCCGGGACACTTGGCATCTCTGTAACCATGCCCAGAGTAGGGGAATCGAGGATCAGAGGACACAGGTTCAAGGTGAAGGGGAAAAGATTTAATAGGAATCCGAGGGGTAATTCAAAGGGTGATGGGTGTATGGAACAAGCTGCCGTAGGAGGTAGTTGAGGCTGGGACTATCCCATTGTTAAAGAAACAGTTAGACAGGTACATAGATAGGACAGGTTTGGAAGGATATGGACCAAGCACTGGCAATTGGGACTAGTGTAGCTGGGACATTGTTGGCAGTGTGGGCGAGTTGGGCCGAAGGGCCTGTTTCCACACTATCACTCTAGGACTGTGATAGGGGCAGAATTAGGCCATTCAGCCCATCAAGTCTACGCTATCCAATCATGGCTGATTTACCTCTCCGAACCCCATTTATCTGCATTCTCGCTATAACCCCTGATACCCGTACTAATAACGAATCTATCCATCTCTGCCTTAAAAATATCCATTGTCTTGGCCTCCACAGCCTAAAGAAATTCCTCATCTCCTTCCGAAAGGAATGTTCTTTAATCCTTTAATTAAGGCTATGATCTTTGGTCCTAGAAACATCTTTGGTACTAGTAGAAACATCCTCTCCACATCCACTCTATCCAAGCCTTTCACTATTTGGTAAGTTTCACTGTGCTTCCCCCCTCATCCTGCTAAACCTATGCGAGTATAGGCCCAGTGCTTCAAACGCTCATCATATGTTCTATGTTGTCCTATTTTCTCTTCCATTCGCTATACAGTAGGGACAATTTACAGAGGCCAATTAATCTACAAACCTGCACGTCTTTGGGATGTGGGAAGAAGCCCATGCAGTTACAGGGAGAACATGGCCTGGATCGGAACCTGTTCTCCGGTGCTGAGAGGCATCAACTCTACCAGCTGTGTGACCAAGTGATAAGATCAACATGAACACCGTGGCAAATATAGAAACAGCAATCTGTTTATTAAAATATTACTTACAAGTTTATCAAAAAATGAAGGACATCTGATGTAGGTTGACTTTGAATCCCATGGATACAGAAGTGATTCTGGAGCTTCCAAGGCGTTCCAGCGATTATTTCCTTTCTAGGGTGGAAAGAAAATATTTCTGATGAATACCACTGACATTCATGGCCCATAATGGCCGCCTCGCCAGCAGCCTGTCGAGTCCCTTCTCGGTTTTTGTTATTTTGAGTGTGTCTTAAAGGTATGTTTTAGTGTTTCTTGGTATGTTTTATGTGGGGTGTGGGGGGAGAAAATCGGGGGAAACTTTTTTTCAGCCACTTACCTCGACGGAGATGCGATTTTTTCCCCGTGTTGCATCCCTGTCCCCTCCTGCGGCCTAACAACTGGATTGGTGCGGCCTTTCCTGGAGACTGGCCCGGAGCTTCAAGCCGCGGGCGCGGAATGGACTTACCATCGCGGAGTGGGCAACATTTTGCTGAGGATCGCCAGCGAAAGCGATCTGACCGCAGGGCCTGTGGACATTAACACCGTGAAGCCGCGGTCTATGGTAAGAAAAGGCCGATTCGGGAGCTCCATGCCGCGGAGTGTTCCGATCCGTCCCGACGCCGGAATTTTCATCATGGTAATTCAAATTTCACTTTACCATAGTTGGTTAAGTGACAATAAACGCAAACTTCAACTTGACATTATCATATTCCTTTAAAAACTAAGGAACCAAAATGTTCTGAAGAGGTGTGCTGACCCAAAACATCGTCCTTCCCATTCCCTCCATGGATGCTGCCTGACCTGCTGAGTCCTTTCAGCATTTAGTATTCAACTAAATATTTTGGATTTCTCCTAATCTCACATAAGAGAGGAATTTAGTCTGTGTGTTATGTGTTGAAAGGAACTGCAGATGCTAGACCCAAGATAGACACAAAATACTGGAGTAATACAGGCAGCATCTCTGAAGGGAAGGAATGGGTGAGGTTTCGGATCGAGACCGAAGAAGGGAATTGAAAGGTTTCGCAGTTGGAGTTCAACTCGGGTGTGCTCACGAGCGACGGCACAGTAGTAGTTGACTATTAACTTGATGTGCGCGTGAGCGACGGGGCTGTATCGGTTAATTATTACACGGAGTGTTTACACAACGCGTGGATCTCTAAACCTCCGTCATTGATTTCTTACATTGTTTCAAAATCAATATTAGCTGCAATAATGCATCTCATCTTTCGTCAGGGGACGTGCTTACATCCCAGCTTGAGAATGGGAACACCTTTGCTGCTTTGACAGGGAATTTGTTCATCCTGCCATGACCACACATACATCTTGCATTGGGCATATATAATATACTTGTTCACTATTTAATAAATAGTTGATTTCAGAGACATGGCTCACCTCCAGCTCCCTAGACTCAGCAGTCCAGCCTGAAGGTTTCTCCATCCATCGCATGGACTGTACACTGGCACCTGGGAAAGGGAGAGGAGGGGGTGTCTGCCTCATGGTCAACTCTGCGTGGTGCTAAGACGTGGCAGTCCTGTCCAATTCCTGCTCTCCACACCTGGAACACCTGGCTGTGAAGTGCCGTCCCTTCTAGCTACCAAGTGAATTTTCCTCCATTATCCTGACCGCGGTCTACTCCCACCCCAGGCTGATGTCCACCTGGCACTGGGGGAGCTGCACGCCGTGGTCAACAAGCACCAGACCGTTTACCTCGAGTTGTTTACCAACATAGTTGGGGACTTCAACAAAGCCAACCTGAAGAAATCGCTCCATAACTTCCACCAACATGTCGCTTGTTGCAGCACCAGAGGACCAAGCACCCTCGACCACTGCTACACGACCGTCAAAGACACCTATCACTCTATCCCTCGCCTTCACTTCAGTAAATCCGACCATACTGCGGTGCTGCTGCTTCCTTCCTACAGGCAGCAACTGAAGAGCGCACCTCCAGAGGTGAGGACTGTACAGCTGGTCGGGGGGGGGGGTCGCATAGGAAGAACTATTTGGAGTCTGTAGACTGGGCAATGTTCAGGGACTCGGCAACGGACCTGAATGAAGCCTTGAATGAGCCATGAGATCCACACTCTTCTGAAGTCCAGATCCCAGGCATTCAGGTCAGGAGATGCAAAGGTCTACAAGGTCCAGATATGACCTTGGTAAGGCCACCAAAAAGGCCAAAAGGGACTTCTGCTCCAAGCTGGAGGATAAGACGGATGCTCGGCAACTGTGGCAGGGCTTGAATGCCATCACCTCCTACAAGGCGAAATCAGGAGGCAGCTCAATTGTCAGAGAAGCATCACTCCCGAATGAGCTCAATGCGTTTTACACACGCTTTGATAGGGAGAACACTGATGTGCCTTCCCGAGCCCCCATTCGCCGTGATGGTATTTCAGTCACAGTCACAGAGGCCGATGGCAGAAGATCCTTCAGAGGGGTGAACCCTTGGAAAGTGCCTGGACCTGATGGTATACCTGGCCGTGTTCCAAAAACCTGTGCGGTCCAGCTGGCTGGAGTTTTTACGGACATTTTCAACCTTTCACTTCTGAGGTCTGAGGATCACACCTGCTTAAAAAGGGCATCAATAATACTGGTGCCCAAGAAGAGCAAGGTGACGTGCCTCAATGACTATCGACCAGTGGCACTAACTTCTGTGGTGATGAAGTGCTTTGAGAGGTTGATTATGGCGCCAATCAACTCCTACCTCAACTCCTACCTCGACCCACTGCAGTTCGCTTATCGCCATAACAGATCAACGGTGGATGCGATCTCGCTGGCCCTCCACTCCGCTCTGGGCCACAAAAACTCATATGTCAGGCTGTTATTCATTGACTACAGCTCGGCGTTTAATACAATCATCCCCTCCAAGCTGGTTACCAAGCTCTCAGATCTGGGTCTCTGCGCATCCCTCTGCAATTGGATCCTCGACTTCCTCATCCACAGACCAGTCTGTCCGTATTGGTGGAAATGTGTCATCCTCGATAACAATCAGCACGGGAGCACCTCATGGCTCTGTGCTCAGCCCTCTGCTTTACTCACTCTATACTCATGACTGCGTAGCCAGTCATAGTGCGAACTCCATCATCAAGTTTGCCGACGACATCACTGTTGTGGGATGTATCATTGATGGCGACGAGTCAGAGTATAGAGCGAAATCGACCGATTGACCAAATGGGCACAATAACCTGGCTCTCAACACCAGTAAAACCAAGGAACTGATTGTGAACTTTGGAAGGGGTAGGATAGCGACCTACAATCCCGTTGATATCAACGGGCGATGGTGGAAAAGGTCAAGAACTTCAAATTCCTGGGTGTACATATTTCCGAAGATCTTTCCTGGACCCAGCACACTGATGCAATTATAAAGAAAGCACATCAGCGCCTCTACTACCTGAGAAGATTACGGAGGGTCGGCATGTCAAAGAGGACTCTCTCGAACTTCTACAGGTACACAGTAGAGAGCATGCTGGCTGGTTGCATCGTGGCTTGGTTCGGCAACTTCAGCGTCCAAGCGGAAAAGACTGCAGAATGTTGTGACCACTGCCCAGTCATCATCGGCTCTGACCTCCATTGACCGGATCCCACCATTGAAGGGATCTATCGCAGTTGCTGCCTCAAAAGGGCAGCCAACATCAAGGACCCACACCATCCTGGCCACACACTCATCTCTCCACTGCCATCCAGGTAGAAGGTGCAGGAGCCTGAAATCTGGTACATCCAGGTTCAGTAACAGCTTCTTCCCCACAGCCATCAGACTATTAAACTCGCCATCAAACAAACTCTGAACTATAACAGCCTATTGCACTTTATCTGTTTATTTATGTGTATATATATGGTCTATGCTATATATACACACTGAAGTGTTCTGTATTTATGCTTACAATGCAGCAACAGGAATCATTGCACGGGAGCACCTCTTGACTTGACTACTGCACTCATGGATAGTTCAAGTTCAAGTGAGTTTATTGTCATGTGCCCCTGATAGGACAATGACATTCTTGCTTTGCTTCAGCACACAGAACATAGAAGGCATTTCCTACGAAACAGATCAGTGTGTCCATATACCATAAATAAATATACACACATGAATAAATAAACTGATAAAGTGCAAATAACAGATAATGGGTTGTTAATGATCAGAGTTTTGTTCGAGCCAGGTTTAATAGCCTGATGGTTGTGGGGATAGTGTTAACTTCTGCCAACTAAGACTGTGACAGTGGGTAATGTGTTCTGGAGTAACTCAGCACGTCAGGCAGCATCTGTAGAGAATATGGATAGGCGATGTTTCGGGTCAAGACGGTCTGACAAAGGGTCCAGACCCAAAAGGTCACCTATCCATGTTCTTCAGAGATGACCTCCCGAACCAATCACCCCCTTCCCAGAGGAGCTGCCACATACAGTCTGAAGATGGGTAGATGCACAGAGTCTCTTGCCCAGAGGTAGGGAATCGAGAACCACAGGTTTAAATGTGGGGGGGGGGGGGGTGGGGGAAAGATTTAATAGGAGCCCGAGGGGTAACTTTTCCACACAAATGGTGGTAGATGTATGGACTCGACCAGTCCTGGTTGTAAATGTCATAGGATTGTGGTGTCATACAGCGAATGCTTGTCTCATGCATTACTGCCAACCAGAACACATTGCAGACGCAAGGAACTGCAGGTGCTGGTTTACAATAAAAGACGCACAGTGCTGGAGCAACTCAGGCAGCATCTCTGGAGAAAAGGAATAGATGACGTTTGAGGTCGAGACCCTTCATCAGACTGCAGTCTGAAAAAAGGCCTCGACCCAAAACGTCATCTATTCCTTTTCTCCAGAGATGCTGCCTGACCCGCTGAGTTACACCAGCTTTTTGTGTGTATCTTTGGTTTAAACCAGCGTTCGCAGTTCCTTCCCACACATTAAGAGGATTAGTGCATCTTAAATTTGCTCTGTCTTTCCCCCTAACAGAATGACTAACCTCTATTTTTTCTCTCAGTTCTCTGAACATGGATGGGATCACGTGTTGCTCCTCCACTTTCTGGATCTCCTCTCTGCTCGGCCAAATGTCTTGCAGGTAGATTTCTTTCCCGTCTGAGTTTACACCTTATAAATAGTGGTAAAAATTAAATTCATTTTATCCAACTTAATCAAAATGAAGCTTTAAAAGTGTCAAAGATCACTGACAGACAAAATGCTTACCTAAAGGCTCAGTTTCAAAGTCTATGTTAACTGTGCCAGCAATGGCATATGCCACCACTAATGGAGGAGAGGCCAGGTAATTGGCACGAACGCAGTCGCAGAGGCGCCCTTCAAAGTTTTTATTTCCAGATAAAATTCCACATGCAACCAAGTCACCCTGTAGCAAAGAGGGAAAGAGAGCAAGTCAGCTAGTTGATCACTTATAATTTTTATGAAACCAGAGTATTAGCACAAACTGGAATCACATTTAAACGTTACTACAGTAAAGTTAACATCTGTAGCAGATCCAACACCATCTTAGGAGATATGGCATTTAATTCAGATGGATGCAAAGTTTTGCGTTTTGGGCAGTCAATCTAGGGTAGGACTGTCAGAGTGAACAGTAGGAGCCTGGGGAGTATTGTTGAGCAGAAGGACGTAGGGGCGTCACAGGTAGACAGAGTGGTGATGAAGGATCTTGGTACACTAGCGTTTATTGGTAAGGGCATTGTGTATTGAACTTGGGATGTTAGGCTATACAAGATAGCGAGGCCGCTCTATTCTGCTCCGTTTTGGACACCCTGCTGTCGGAAAGCTGCCATTAGAAAATAATGTCAAAACGATTTACCTAGAGCAACTTTGTCCAACACGGTGGCGGTGGCGGTGGCGGCGGCGGTGGCGGTGGTGGGTGGGTGGTGGTGGTGGGTGGGTGGTGATGGTGGTGGGTGGGTGGGGGTGGTGGTGTGTGTGTGTGTGTGTGTGTGTGTGTGTGTGTGTGTGTGTGTGTGTGTGTGTGTGTGTGTGTGTGTGTGTGTGTGTGTGTGTAGACTTTTCACATTCTCTATGTAATCACAAGGCTTCCCCCCAGAGCTCCTATTTTCCCCCATATTCCAAATATGTGCTGGTATGTTAAGAGGCTACTGAGGATTACCACTTCATCAATGATTAAAAAGGGGTTATGACAGGAATCACACAAACACACAGAGCACAGACATATGCTAGACAGTTGAATGTACTTTAGAGATATAGCATGGAAAAAGGCCCAACAAGTTCACACTGACCTTAGATCACCTGTTCACACTAGTTCTATGTTATCCCACTTTCTCATCCACTCTTTACTCACTCAGGGCAATTTTACAGTGGTCAATAAACCTACAAAACTGCTCGTCTTTAGGATGTGGGAGGAAATCAGAGCCCTTGGAGGAATCCCACTCAGTCACAAACTCCACACAGATAGCACCCAAAACCTGGAGTCTGGCGCTGTGCTGCTAAAGATCCTCCAGTCAAAGAACATTTACTCTCATCACAAAACAAGATCACCAGGGGCGCTGGGAAGATGGCTGCCCTGCCGGCAGTCTGTTCGTATTTTCTTTCGTTTTGTTATTTTTTAGTGCGGTGAAAGTTGGCTTCAATGTTCTTTGGTTTGTTTTATGTGGGGGGAGGGGGAGGGGATCGGGGGAAACTCTTTTTCAAGCTCTTACCTTCCCCGAGATGTGATCAATTTTCAGATCACATTCTCCGGGCTCTGCGGCCACCATCAATGGAGCTGGAAGCCTCCTCGGACTGTCGTGAGCCTCACCGCGGGGCGCGGACTTAACATCGGAGCTGATCCCTTGCTTGGGATCGCTCCCTCCGCGACCACTGCAGAATCACCATCAAGGGATCGCAGTCTCGGGAGAGGCTAGTCGGGAGCTCCAACGTCGCGGAAGGTTCGACCAGCCCTGACGCGATGTTCGATCGCCCGACGCGGGGGAGCTGACATCCCCCCGATGCGGGAGCTTGATTGCCTCGACACGGAGGGCCCGAACACCGCCGGGAGTCAAGATCATCCCGTCAATGGAGGCTCAAGGCCCACGACCGAGGAAGAATAAAAGGAAGAGACTCGAACTTTATTTCACCTTCCATCACAGTGAGGAATGTGTAGGAGTCACTGTGGTGGATGTTCATGTTAAAATGTGTTTTGAGTGATCTGTTACTTTTAATTGTATGACTGACCTGGCCAGTGAAATTCCTTGCATGTTGCAAAACATACTTGGCGAATAAAGTGTGATTCTGATTACAAAATTCTTGATTCCAAAATTCACTTCTCCAGAAAATATATTCTACAATAATATTGCACATTCTATCAACACTGGAACAATGTTCATATTATGAGCTGGTTGCTCGGTGTTCGTTCATCGACTGTCATAAAGTAACAGAACAGCATGAGAGTTACACACAGACATCTGCATTTACCGTTTTGATGCCAGTGATAACAGACTCCGGTAATGGGGCCGTGTTCCCCACGCAGGTGGCACAGCCATAGCCAATCACTTCAAACCTGTTTCAAAAAGATAGATCACTTTTAGTTTAGTTTGGAGATACAGCGCGGAAACAGGCCCTCGGCCCACTGAGTCCACGCACACTACACTATACTACACACTAGGGACAATTTACAATTTACCAAGACAATCAGCCTACAAACCTGTACAACTTGAGTTTGGGAAGAAACTGGAGCACCCAGAGAAAACCCACACAGGTCACGGGGAGAACATACAAACTCCATACAGACAGCACCCATAGTCAGGGTTGAACCCGGGTCTCTGGCGCTGTAAGGCATTGCCCAATTAAGTATAATTCTTTCCTTCAGCTATATTACATTTACCATTGGAAAAAATAGACAGACTATAGATGCTGGAAAAAATAAATATAAACTTAAAATGCTGGAAATACTCAGCGTGTCATGCTGCATCTGCGGGAAGAGAGCTAATATTTCAGGTTGAAGAGGTTAATAAAGGATCGTTGTCTTGTAACTCTTCCCACAGTCGTGGCCTGACCTGCTTACAGTATTTTGTTTTTACTTCCCTTTTACCACTGTCGGGTCATGGCTGATCAGTACTTAAATTCACAGATCATTGCAGCTATATAAGATGCAGCTGCAGAACACCACTGGAGATCTTTTTTCCCTGTGACTATCAAACTGTACAACTGCTCCCCCTTGTGTTGTGGGGTAGAATGACTCCCTCCCCTCCAATAGTTTCACATCCCCAATCCTGGACTTCCCACTCGTCACTTTAATTTCATCTAAGTTCCACAATAGACAATAGGTGCAGGAGTAGGCCATTCGGCCCTTCAAGCCAGCACTGCCATTCATCTGATCATGGCTGATCATCCCCAATCACTGCCTTCTCCCCATATCCCCTGACTCCGCTATCTTTAAGAGCCCTATCTAGCTCTCTCTTGAAAGTATCCAGAGAACCGGCCTCCACCGCCCTCGGAGGCAGAGAATTCCACAGACTCACAACTCTCTTGTTATGTTTTACGACTGTTGGCAGACCAATTTCCCTCCTGGGATAAATATTCTATCGTATAGGATTTTGGTTAGGCCGCAGTTGGAATATTGCGTGCAGTCCCCCGTTAGAGGAAAAATGTGGAAGTTTTGGAGAGGGTGCCAGAGTAAGTTTGCCAGAATCCAGCCTGGTTTGGAGGGTTTCAGCTGCAGGGACAGGTTGCATAGACCTGGATTTTTTCTCTAGAACCTCAGAAGATGAGACATTAAAGTATATACAATTATGAGGGGTACAGATAGACAGTTAGAACCTATTGCCAGGGTGAAAATGCCCAACACTATAGGGCATAGCTATAGGTGAGAGGGGGGGGGGGGGGGGGGGGGAATTTTAATGGAGTTTCCTGAGGCAATTTTTTTACTACACAAAATAGTGGAGGCCTGGAACGCATTGCTAGGGGTGGCGATAATAGTGTTTAAGAGGCCCTTAGATAGGCACATGCATGTGCAGGGAATAGTGGGATATAGATCATGAACAGGCAGATGAGATCTGTTTAACTTGGCATCATTTCAGAACAAACATTGTGGGCCGAAGGGCCTGTTCCTGTACTGTTCTGTTCAAAGTTTCATTTACCAGGTCAGAGGGAGGCTTACACTTGTTGATTGGACCCAAGCGCTTCAATATCTTAATAGAAGGATGTGTATCTTAATCTTGCCTATTAATAGAATGTAAATCTAACATCCCAAGTGGGAATTAGACTAAGTGGGGCCCATTAGGACCCTGTCACACATGAGGCTTGGTCCCCCAACGCAATATTCCACCACTCACCCATAGCCCCCAACTGCACAGGCACAGCTCATTGCCCCTCATCCCAAGCACTCTCTTCACCCACCCTCTTCTTTACCCTCTCCTCCTCTCCCAATCCCTCCCTCACCTCTTTCCCTCTCCTTTCCCCTCCCCTCAGTCACTCAATCCCTCCATAACTCATCTCCCCTCCCTACCCCTCAATCCTCCACCGCTCACCTCCACCTATCCCCCACACTATCCCTCCTCACCTCCCCCACTGCCCTCCTCTCTCTCTACTCCCCACTCCCTACCTCCTCTACTTCCCCCCCCCCCCCCCTTAAGGTTATGAGTAAGGAGACCAGTGACACGAGAGCACCTACCCAAGGCAGTGGAGATAAGGCAGCACACCGCTGGCATTCATGTAATAGGTCACCATCCCACTGCCGGGCGACAAGCTGGTTTTAATGTAAGGTTTTACAGATAGGCCTGCTTCAATGGCCTTTTTAGCCAGCAAACCTGGAGGAAATATTTAAACATTCGTCAGAACCCTTTATAATAACAGGCAAATTAATGCATGAGCAAACCTCTAAAGACATACAATAGGGAAGTTAGAACTCTCTTTACAAGCTTAGAGTTCACAAGCTCACAGACACAAGTGGACAGAGCAGCGTCCGTGCCTGTCTTTGTCGGTCAGGGTTATTGAGTTGGGGTTACGTCCGCGCCCGGGTGATACTAGAGAGGGACTACTCACTGTCCACGGGCGCCCTGGGGGATTTCCGGGACCGCTGGGCACTGCAGGGGGTGGAATGCATCCTTAATAAGGATGATGAGATAGTTGTATAATAGTATAGAAGAATATTTGTTTGACGTGTTATGGTGGTGGGTTTTGTTTTTTATTTATTTCGTACTGAACATATTTTTGTAAATAATTGAATACATTATTTTTGGTTTAAAGAAAGGGTTATTGAGTCCCGAGGTGGGGACATCACAGTACTGCTGTACTCAATATCGGGAAGTTTGCAGTGCTGTGTACAGCTCTGGTTGTCCTGCTATAAGAAGAATGTCATTAAAGTGCAAAAGGCACAAAAAAGATTTATAACCATTTGACTGGATTAGAAGGTTTGAGGCTGGATATGGTGGGTTCTTATTTCCTGGAGTAACCGTACAAAATCAGATGTTTACAACCTCTCAATAACTTCTCTTTTGATTCCTCCCATTTCCTCCAAACACAAGGCGTAGCTATGGGCACACGCATGGGCCCCAGCTACGCTTGCCTCTTTGTTGGGTACGTCGAACAATCCTTGTTCTCGGCGTACCAGGGCCCCATCCCCGACCTCTACCTCCGTTACATCGACGACTGCTTTGGTGTCACCTTCTGCACCCACACACAACTGACTGACTTCATCCATTTCACCACCAACTTCCATCCGGCACTCAAATACACTTGGACCATTTCTGACATTTCCCTACCATTCCTTGACCTCACCATCTCTATTGCTGGTGATACACTACTGACCGACATCCACTACAAACCCACTGACTCCCACAGCTACCTGGACTACTCTTCCTCCCACCCTGCTTCCTGTAAGGACTCCATCCCCTATTCCCAATTCCTCCGTCTACGCCGCATCTGCTCCTAGGATGAGGTGTTCCACACCAGGTCATCACAAATGGCCTCATTCTTCAGAGAACGGGGATTCCCCTCCCCCACTGATGAGGCTCGCACCAGGGTCTCCTCCATACCCCAACACTGCCCTCTCTCCCCGTTCCCCCACTCGCAAACAGGGCAGAGTCCCCCTGGTCCTCACCTTTCACCCCACCAGCCGGCAAATACAACACATAGCCCTCCGCGGGAGGAACAATAAAGGAACAGCAAAGATGTTATGTGCACGGTCCTAGAACAGGCTCCTCTACATTTGACTCTGATCACAGAGTGCTACCCTCTGAGCCAAGCCTGATGTGCAAGGATTGTCTTTCAAAATCCAGCACTCTCTTGGGCTATTTATGTCCAGCAACTGAATAGAACCATCTCGATGCCACGATGAAAGGACACAAAGTGCTGAAGTAACTCAGCAAGTCAGGCAACATCTCTGGAGAACATAGATAGGTGATGCTTTGGGTCAAGACAATGGCCATATGGTTCCATTCAGTTGCTAGCCAGTAATTACAATTACAGGAAAACTTCCCACTGACTGGAAATGCAGGTAGCTGGCCTCCAGGATGCCAAGTTTGTTGATTTGAGTTCTCAAGACTATAATGCTCAGGGCCCACAGAAATTGTATCTTATCTGACTGGTTAGCACACAACAAAAGCTTTTCACTGTAACTCGGTACACGTAACAACAAACTAAACTCACTCTGGAATGTGTATCTGTGTGAGGGATGGAGTCTGGGGTGGAGTGGGTACAAAACTAATTGGTCTACCTGACCAGACCGCACAAACATCTGCCTCTGCAGTCTTGATTTCGCCCATTTCCCAATATTTCTCTTCTCTGCACTTGCTAAACTTTCTCTGCTAACTTCATAAAAACATCCCTGTTAGCCCATCAAGTTCCAGGCTGTTGCTTTTCAACGGATGGAAGGCAATTAGTCCAACACATTTTATGTGGCATTTTGCCAACCAGTGACCCAAGCTCAGACTGAGGTACTCAAGCTAAATGCAAACACAGGTAATCTTTGGCAACACCTTTTCCCATTATAGGCGAAATTAAGAAATAGAGGGCATAGGTTTAAGGTGAGAGAGTAAAAATGTAATAGGAACTGAGAGGCAGGCTTCTCACGCAGTGGTGGGTATATGGAACAAGCTGCCAGAGGAAGTCGTTGAAGCAGGTGCTATAACAGCATTTAAAAGCCATTTGGAAAGGTACATAGACAGGAAAGATTTAGAGGGATATGGGCCAAACGCAGACAAATGGGACTCGTGTAGATGGGGAATCTTGGTTGACATGGACCTGTTTGGACAAAGTGGCTGTTTCTTTGCAGTATGATGATGGCACTGAATCCCTAAGACAGTGATATTCTAAATGAAAAACATAATTTTGTGCTGAATGAACTTGTCGAACCGTAAATACTTTACCTGCTGCGAGCATGACGGATGGGTTACAATTGTTGGTACAGCTTATTACCGCAGCAATGACTACAGAACCGTGGGCAAGGTTGTAATCTTTTCCCTCAAACTCAATGGCAACGACCTCTTTCTGCTTTTCTGGAAGAATCTGAAAGCCTTTAAAGCCAACCTGCAAATAAAATAAAATTTAGAATACAGTTAGGAAGCCAAGCAGGGGTAAAAGGGTCCAATATAATCTCCCCATGCAAACTTCATTGATGATAGACACAAAACGCTGGAATAATTTAGCGGGTCAGTCAGCATCTCTGGAGAATAGGACACGTTTCGGGTCGAGACCTTTCTTAATGATGTTTGTTGCAAAATGTTTATTCTCCAACCACTGCTGGTTCAGTCTGAGAATGAAGGGGGACCCGGCAGGGCTGGTTCGCCGCTGTGAGCAGAAGATGAACTTTATAAAACGTTATCGGTGCCAGACACATGGGGGCACTTGTGTGCTGCCTAGGTGAGGTCAGCTGTAAGATTTTACCGGGTTGTATGCAAAACAAGGCAATACACTGTACCTAGGTACTTGTATCAATAAAGTATCATTGAATCGGTCATCCCTGAAACTTGCCGCTCCACAACTGGCTGTGCGGCTCAACAGTCAATGATCCTTCAGTGGCCAAATTAGCAATTAGTTGGTTTCAATACCAGCCAAAAGCGGGGAGGACATTGCTAGGCAAAATCCCGTTGTTACCAGATACCATGTCTAACCCGAGGCTAGGGATAGCACTCCAGAGCAGCAAGAATAGAGAACAGCGAACCCTGCATACACTGATGATGGAGCTGGAGCTGTTCGTCAATGCGATTCAGTTATTTTTACCACAAATATGACAGATTGCTGAGGAAGAGCAATCACAGTATGAGGCTCCAGCACTGTCACGGTGCGATTAGCATCCAGATTAGAAAGTCCATCATTCAATTGATATGTAAAGCTAAAAGAAAAAAAAAAATACCTGGTCTGTGATTCCCAAACTCACCCACTGTACAGGTACTGCTGTCAGGGTCAGAGTGACAATCTCATCACAACAAAAGTAGCAATTATTCAATAAATAATAATTTTTAAGGAGAAGTTTGACACATATTCTTGATTACTAAGTGTGTCAGGGGCTTTGGCGAGAAGGCAGGAGAATGGGGTTCAGAGGAAAAGATAGACCAGCCATGATTGAATGGCAGAGTAGACTTGACGGGCCAAATGGCCTAATTCCATTTCTAGAATTTATGAACTTATTCAATGGGAAAACATTTCAGTCACAGGAGTTTGGATTGAGTTCAGAGCTACTGCACCATCTAAATACAGTAAAACTTCAATAATCCAAAACTGAGATCATCCACAAATCCCGATGAGTTTGGCATCGGCTCACTCTTCTGCCTGGCTCTCCATTCCTGCGCTCTAAACTTACCGGGCTCACTAAACTACAGTGTATCACTGCAAAAACATAACAACAAGGAACTGCAGATGCTGGGATCTGGAGCCAAATAAAAAGGAGAGCAGTTGGAGGAACTCAGTGGGTCAGGCAGCTTCTGTGGGGGCGAAAATGAACAGTTGCTTAGGTGAAGGATCTCGGCACAAAAAGTCAAAGGTCCACTATGCTGAAAGACCGGCTCAGTTCCCCCAGATTCTCTTTGAAAAAAATTATTAGTAGTATAGTATCCAGAGGTCTGGAATGTCTGTTAGTCTGCAACCATCTGTATCTTGACTGTGCAGGATTATCAGAGCTTTACTGTACCTAGACGTTCTTTATAACAACCACAAAACGTGCATTAAATACTCCAAGTGAAATTGGAAGTTGTGACAATTCGACCATGTAGCTCACATGCACATATTGGTACTTTGCTGACTCAGCAACCATTCCCAGGAACGAGGACACTGATTAGCAATGTTACAATATTTTGAGATTTTAAAAATCAAGTCTGCAATTTATCCCATCAGATAAAGCATAAAAAGAAGTTTAATTTGACACCTAATTCACTTTCATATCTTCAGTATTAAAAAGGTTATCGCCATTTTCATACTCGGAAATTAGCATCTTGTTTCCCCATTGCCTTTCCATTGACTTAACACAAAAGCTATGATCTAGGACAGTCAAAAGCCCATAACTTTCTTAAAAATTAAGAGAACTCAGTGAAATGTTCAGTTATTATAGATTGAAGCATTCTGAAACAAATATGAAACAATATTACTTGGATGACCTGAAATTAAAGCATATAATTAGTTAGTTATCTAATTGTAGCTAATTACAAAATTAACTTACTAGATCTAAACATCTATCCATTTCTTAAGAAATGATAAACATTTTTAAATTGCCTGTGTCCAAATAACATTCACACAATAATCCACAATATAACATGATTTTTAAATCTAATTTTCATGAATTTATAGGCCAAATGGAAGGAATTTAGTGTTTAATGCCTGTAAATTAATGGCCATTTAAATCAACTTGCGAGTGGGTTTTAGTGGAATGCGGTGGATTGGAACGTTGCGGTTTGCGGTGAATTTAACCCCCAGTCGGCAGGGAAAATACAGCCGGTTCATACATTTTTTTTGTCCCCTTCTCGCAATATGAAAATGTGATTAAATGCTTCCTAAAAACCATGTTTTTATGTAAAAATAAACTGTGTCGCTTCTTTTATTGCCTACGTTAGGTCCATTCTGCTGTCAGCGTTCAGAGCTTTAGAAGATGATTTTTAAACTACTCTAGTTAATAAATAATCTAGCGTAGTTTAAAAATAACTTCATGAATGAAATGTCGGAGCGATTTCTCTTTAGCGACGAAATCGCCCGACATGGATCGATTTGGACTGTCTAGGAAAAAACGAGATTTTAAACCCGCCCCCCTCTGAAAGGCGCCAAAGTCACGCACACGGGGAGCGGCAGAACTGCAGCGCTGCTAAAGGTAGGTATTGTGACATACCTACACTAATGGAATTAGCACCAAGAGGGTCATTACAACACGTTACTGGCATTGCAGCTATGGCACGAGTACTGTTGCTCCTCCCATAGCAGCTTA
Organism: Okamejei kenojei; assembly: GCA_035221665.1. Taxonomy (NCBI): domain Eukaryota; kingdom Metazoa; phylum Chordata; class Chondrichthyes; order Rajiformes; family Rajidae; genus Okamejei; species Okamejei kenojei. Next base: position 5,193,300 of record CM069169.1, on the reverse strand, counting down.
CTGTGCCAGGAAAATTGTTTCCACTAGTGGAAGAGTCCAGGACTAGAGGCCATAGCCTCAGAATTAAAGGACCTTCCTTTAGGAAGGAGATGAAGAATTTCTTTAGTCAGAGAGGTTGGTGAATCTGTGGAATTCTTTGCCACCGAGGTTGTGGAATTAAAATCAATGGATATTTTTAAGGTAGAAATGGGTAGATTCTGGAGTTGTGGGGAGAAGGCAGGAGAATGGGGTTAGGAGGGAGATATAGATCAGCCATGATTGAATGGCAGAGTAGACTTGATGGGCCGAATGCGCAACCAGGCTGTCCCTTTGTCTGTGTGGTAACAAGCTCAATAACCGGTTATCAATATTTGCAGATTTGAAAATAATTCCAACTGTGACATACCTTTTCACTCAAGCTGTTCTGGAAATCTTTCTTCATATTGGTGACCACAACTCTGTCTTGTGGTCGTTTTGGACCGCTCACATATGGGGCAATAGTTGACAGATTTAATTCTATAACCTGAGGAACAGTCAGACATTGTACAACCTTAGAATAAATGAACCAAGCAAGAATAAAATAAACGTGTGGTCAAATCAGCACTTTACACTCTTCTAGACAGCATTATCTTCACGCAATGAAGAAGCTGTTTCTCAAATGTCACTTCTTAGTGCTTCACAGTTTAGTCTATTTGGATTTGATGAATAGATTCTTGTTTCGGTTTTTGATTTTGTTTTATTATTGTCATTGAGATATAATTAAAAAAAATCTTGTCATGTGTAATGTACTGCAAATAATTTAAAAAATAGGTACGTAAAATACAATTTAAATTTTATTACAAAGAGGTTTACTGAGGCGACACCACACTTGTCTCCTCATCAAAAGGAAGGATGCTTGATTGAATGCCAAGAGAGAGGAGGGGAGCAGATTTTTTTTTCCAGGAGTACAGTGGCAACGGGTAGGTAGTTGCAGACTTTAAATTGACAAAGATGATAGCAATCAAGAAAGCTGGTGATAGGCTGGTGCAGTGCAGTAGGACTTCTGTTGAAATAAATCCATGATTTTTGTGAATGAAAGAACAGTGTATTACTGCTACCTCGGCAGCATGCAGTTCTGGGGCACCCAGTGTAAATTTAGTAGAAACAAGGAACTACAGATGCTGGCTTATACCAAAAAGATAAGACACAAGTGCTGGAGTAACACAGCGGGTTAGGCAGCATCTCTGAAAAAATAAATGACAGGTGGCGTTTTGGGCCAATACACTTCTTCAGACTAAAAGGTCCCGACCCAAAACGTCACCCATCCTTTTCTCCAGGGTTGCTGCCTGACCCGATGCGTTACTCCAGCACTTTGTCTATATTTCAATTACACAGTGCAGGTAAAATGAAAAAAAGGGCATTAGTGAGAGATAAAAGTTGCAGAAATGGGCCGGAAGGGGGATGATTGTGGCAGCATTGGGAGCCAGAATGATCGCAATTGGATGAATGGCCTCCAATGTCACAATAAATAATCAAGTATATAGTAGATCAACAGACATTTGCAGCAGCATTCTATGCCCTTCTCTCTTTAATATTATACCCCTTACATTGCACCGTCTTGCTCAATGTGTCAAAATCAATCACCTGTGAATACTCTGGGTCTTCTGAAGGATTCTGATAGTCTCTGAATAGTTTCACAGCTTTTAAATATGTTTCCACAGATTTAAGCTTCTTCTCAGCATAACCTGTTAAATGAAAAATTGTTTTTAAATAAATTGTAGGAAAAATAAATAAAAGTGATGTGCTTCAAATAATTCCACAAGTTCTCCAGCATTCCCGGACCTGTTTGTTTTAAGTGCCTTAAGGTGACATCATCGACTGGGAAGAAGCTCACGGTAGCACCATATTCAGGAGACATGTTTGCGATTGTTGTTCTGTCTGCCACAGACAACTGGGACACCCCTGGGCCAAAAAACTCCACAAACTTGCCCGAAACTCCAACCTGGCGAAGTTGCTGCCGGAAACAAATTGGAGACAATGAATCCACATCTCTCCTGGTTTATAAGCTGGCAAACGTTACAAGAGATCGTTTTCAAAGTTTCACCCTACCTTGGTTATACTTAAAACAACATCAATCGATGTAGCCAAAGAGTTTGTGGTCCCCACCAGCTTACAGCCGACGACCTCGGGCAAGGTCAGTGTGACCGGTTGACCCAACATAACCGCCTCACTTTCTATCCCGCCAACCCCTGGAAAACAAACCAATACATTCCTGAAGCAATCACGAGTAGGACAAGACGAGTAGCTTAGTTTAGAGATACGGACCGGAAACAGGCTCTTCGACCCACCGCGTCCACGCCGACCACCGATCCCCGCACACTGACGCTATCCTATACACACTGGGGACAATTAACAATCTTACCAAGCCAATTAGCCCACAAACCTGTACGTCTTTGAAGTGTGGGAGGAAACTGGAGCACCCGGAGAAAACCTACGCAGGTCACTGGGAGAACGTAGAAACTCCATACAGACAGCATCACTAGTCAAGATTGAACCTGGGTCTCTGGCGCTGTGAGGCAACAACTCTACCACTGCGCCATCGTACTACTCTCTTTTATGGTAGTTCTAGAAAATCCTAAGTCTGAAGAAGGGTGCTGACTCGAAACATCACCTCTTCATGCTCTCCAGGAATGCTGCATGACCCACTGAGTTACTCCAGCACGTTGTGTCTTCTTTTGTAAAACAGTATCTGCAGTTCTTTGTGTCTCCCTTAAATAGAGCACTTTGCCTGCATGCTTGTATGCATCTTCAGCAAATACAGTCTAGTCAAATCTATCAAACACTCCACCTAATGTAAGGAGTTAATTTTCCACCCGATCATTAAATATCACGTTGCACAAGCCGAAGGATACACTATGCATGCACGCACACACACCCCCTTTCCTATAAATCTCTTTGAACAAACATTGGAATTAAACAATTATTGGTGACTGCTCCCATCTTAGCCAACGAATGATTGAAAAATTCATTCAGATGTTCCATAATGCAGGGAATTGAGGGATCACATACAGGCTGGGGATTAGTTTAACCTGGCATTATGTTCAGCACATACATTATGGGCTGAAGGGTCTTACCCTTCGTTGAACGGATGCAGGCTAATCTACAAAACTACAACCTATACATTATGCAAATTAGGTAAAGAGGTAGTATTTTTAAAAATACACTTCTGAATTTTTCTAAGGCTCATTTTAAACGTGACCAATTGAGGGTCATGAAAGAAATATTAAAATAACTTCAGCATCCAAGGATGGGAGTCGGAAGAAGGGTCACCTATCCACGTTCTCCAGAGATGCTGCTGGACCCGCTGGGTTACTCCAGCACTTTGTGCCATTTTACGGGATTCTACTATTGGGTTGGTTCTGCTCCTTACAAACCATGCATCATGTGAGTGTTACAATTCTGAAAACAAGGTTCAAAAAGAACTGTATGACAAATAGAGAACAGAACTACTAATTAGAGGAATCACCCATTAAAGCAGACTGCACATTGAGTTTAAAATAAATATTACCAAAACACGGCAAATTACTAACATATTCATTTTTTTGTTCTCATTACCACTTCAGGTGAATGTTTGCTTTTCACTTCATGATTTAAGTGATTAACAACAATCAAGGTGCAAAGGATGAGTGAAGACAGTTCTCTACTCACCCCATCCAAGGATACCAAGGCCATTCACCATTGTTGTGTGGGAATCAGTTCCCACCACACTGTCGGGGTAGCAAACCCCTCCGAGGTCAAATACCATGCGGGACAGGTACTCGAGGTTGACCTGGTGGACTATCCCACTCCCCGGCGGTACCACAGTCACATTTGGAAAGACTTGGGAAGCCCACTGAATCCAAAAAGTAGACCATGGGAAAGGGGGGGAAAAAAAGACATTTAAAATTAAAACTATAGAAACCATCATATAAGATTGCTACATACAACATTGTTAAGGGTTTGGACACGCTAGAGGCAGGAAACATGTTCCCGATGTTGGGGGAGACCAGGGGCCACAGTTTAAGAATGAGTAAGCCATTTAGAACAGAGACGAGGAAACACTTTTTCTCACAGAGAGTGGCGAGTCTGTGGAATTCTCTGCCTCGGAGGCCGGTTCTTTGGATGCTTTCAAGAGAGAGCTAGATAAGGCTCTTAAAAAGTCAGGGGATTAGGGGAGAAGGCAGGAACGGGGTACTGATTGTGGATGGTCAGCCATGATCACATTGAATGGCGGTGCTAGATCAAAGAGCCAAATGGCCTACTCCTGCACCTATTGTCTATCCCTTCTTTTAACATAACAATTTTCTTGCCATTTCTGTCATTCATCTGAAGGCTTTGGTTTGCATTTTTGCTTTTTCACTGTTCATACCTAATTTCTGAAAATATTCTAAAACTCTTTAACTTGCTGTTACACCCTAATGTTGCTGTGATCCAGAGTTGAGCGGGTGTTAGTGCAACATGGTGAATGTTTGCAGTTTAGATACAGCATCTTTTACAGATGCAGCATGGAAACGGCCCTTTGGCGCACTGAGTCTACATCGATCATCACCCGCTCACACTAGTCCTACAGTGCCCTCCATAATGTTTGGAACAAAGACCCATCATTTATTTATTTGCCTCTGTAATTTGTGATTTGGAATAAAAAATAAAAAAAATCACCTGTGGTTAAAGTGCACATTGTCAGATTTTATTAAACGCCATTTTTATACATTTGGTTTCACCATGTAGAAATTACAGCTGTGTTTATACATAGTCCCCCCATTTAAGGGCACCATAATGTTTGGGACACATGGCTGCACAGGCGTTTGTAATTGCTCAGGTGTGTTTAATTGCCTCTTTTATGCAGGTATAAGAGAGCTCTCTTTACTCCAGTCTTTCCATCACCTTTGGAAACTTTTATTGCTGTTTATCAACATGAGGACCAAAGTTGTGCAACAAAAGTCAAAGAAGCCATTTTGAGACTGAGAAACAAGAATCAAGCTGTTAGAGACATCAGCCAAACCTTAGTCCTACCAAAATTAAGTTTGGAACATTATTAGGATGAAAGAGAGCACTGGTGAGCTTACTAATCGCAAAAGGTCTGGCAGGCCAAGGAAGACCTCCACAGCTAATGACAAAAGAATTCTCCCTATAATAAGGAAAAATCCCCAAACACCTGTCCAACAGATCAGAAACACTATTCAGGAGTCAGGTATGAATTTGTCAATGACCACTGTCCGCAGAAGACTTCATGAACAGAAATACAGAGGCTACACTGCAAGATGCAAACGACCGGTTAGTCGTATAAATAGGATGGCCAGGTTACAGTTTGCTAAGAAGTACTTAAAAGAGCAACCACAGTTCTGGAAAAAGGTCTTGTGGACAGATGATACGAAGATCAACTTATATCAGAGTGATGGCAAGAGCAAAGTATGAAGGAGGGAAGGAACTGCCCAAGGTCCAAAGCATACCACCTCATCTGTGAAACACGGTGGTGGGGGTGTTATGGCCTGAGCATGCATGGCTGCTGAAGGTACTGGCTCACTTATCTTCATTGATGATACAACTGCTGATGGTAGTAGCATAATGAATTCTGAAGTGTACAGACACATCCCATCTGCTCAAGTTCAAACAAATGCCTCAAAATTCATTGGCCGGTGGTTCATTCTACAGCAAGACAATGATCCCAAACATACTGCTAAAGCAACAAGGAGTTTTTCAAAGAAAAAAATGGTCGAATCTTGAGTGGCCATCAATCATTCGATCTGAACCCAATTGAGTATGCCTTTTATAATGCAAAGAGAAAACTGAAGGGGACTAGCCCCCAAAACAAGCATAAGCTAAAGATGGCTGCAATACAGGCCTGGCAGAGCATCATCAGAGGAGACACCAGCAAACTGCCTCAAGCAGTCATTGCATGCAAAGGATATGCAACAAAATGCTACACAAGACTACTTTCATTTACATGACATTGCTGTGTCCCAAACATTATGGTGCCCTGAAATGGGGGGAACTATATATAAACACTGCTGTAATTTCTACATGTAGAAACCAAAATGTATAAAAATACCCTTTAATAAAATCTGACAATGTGCACTTTAACCATATGATTTTTTTCTACGACAAATCTAAAATTGTGGAGTACAGAGGCAAATAAATAAATGATGGGTTTTTGTCCCAAACATTATGGAGGGCACTGTATGTTATCTCACTTTCACATCCACTCCCTACACTGAGGCAATTTGTTCCCCAACTCTTACAGAACAGTCACTAAGTGTGGAGGGTGCAACCTGTGGTTCTCGAGTTGTGTGCGGCCCCATGAGGATGCGTTTGTGGTTCCTTTGTCACTAACCCCGACTATGCCAGAACCCAGCACCTGATGTTGGTTGCAGGTCTGTCACTGAATGACACTGAGCACGGGGGGCTCGGGAGTGATACCACATAACACTGACGTATTCTACATATGGCCTGCTGCTGTAATAGGGCAGAGCTAGGCACAAAGGAACTTACACTAGAAACGATGCACAAAAGCCACAAGATGTTCAATATAAAGGCTCACCTTAAGAAACTGTAGCCGTTCTTTATTTCTGTTGAATTCCATTTCTTGGCCCTTTAATAATGCTTCTGGTCTAAAGAAAACAAATAATAGCATTTCACAAAATATATTGCAATTAAAATGTAGTTAAATAAACTGCAAGAATTACATGGGGACAAATATTAACTGGACACAAACTAAAGACATTTATTTGCCTTTGGTCGCAGGTTGGAATGTGGGGACAGGCGTGTTTATCCTGCGATTGCTCCAATATTCAGAAATTGTTACTGATCTGTGATCTCACATCATACACCCATCTTTGCCACATGTTTCCTGAAACCTCTGATCGACTGAAATGTTTCAGACCTGGTAACCAACCGAGCTTCTGCAGCTGATTATGGACCAGTGTGCTGCACTCTTTATCATCTCATGCAGCATCTTCTAGTTCCACATCTAAAACTGATGGTTCTAATGTTTTCTCAAGCCAAGCCTCACAGTTTTGGATTCCCAACTAAAGCGAAAGGTTTTTCTTCACCCACCATATTATTTTTCTCCGTTATGACGGGTCGGCACTGTGGTGCAGCGGAAGAGCTGCTGCCAAACAGCACCAGAAGCCCGGGTTCAGTCCTGAGTACGGGTGCTGTCTGAACAGAGCTTGTACGTTCTCCCTGTGACCGCATGGGATTTCTCCAGGTACTCTAGTTTCCTCCCGCACTCTAAAGATGTACAGGTTTGCAGGGCTTTGGTAAAATTGTAAATTGTCCCTAGTGTGTAGGATAGTGTTAGTGTACGTGGTGATCGCTGGTCGACATGGAGTCGATGGGCTGAGTTAGATATAGCTCTTAGGGTTAACGGAATCAAGGGATATGGGGAGAAAGCAGGAACGGGGTACTGATTTGGATCATATTGAATGGCTGTGCTGGCTCAAAGGGCCGAATGGACTACTCCTGCACCTATTGTCTAAATTTCTATGATCCCGTGCTGTATCTCCAAAGTCAAACATCTAAATACCTCAAAAACTATATCACTCTTTCATTTCCTAAATTGTAGGGAATACAATCCAAAACTGAATAAAATTTAGCCATGATTTAATCTCAAACGTGGTATCATTCTAGTAAAGAGAATCCGAGGAAGAGACCTGACTTGAAATGTGGTCTGTCCATTCCCTCCCACATGCTGCCTGACCCGCTCAGGTCCTCCAGCACTGCGTTTTGATCAATCTAGTAAATGTCTGCTCATCTCCTCCAAGGCAAACGCATTATTCCCATATGTGGCATCTAGATTAGCACTAATTACACCAGAAGTGGTCTAATTGGAGCACACAGCACAATTACCCACACCTTGTTTTCTAGCCCTCTAGAGACCAAGGCCAGTATTTCATTATCAATTTTGTATTTTATGTGTACGACAGACATCAAGAGAAGGGCACAAACCATCCCTACCACTTACTTTCTCTCAAACAAGGGAAAGGAGGTACTGAAACGGTACTAAACAATAATGTAGACTTCAAAGCCAATATTTAGTTTATTTTAGGGATACAGCATGGAATAAATCCTACGGCCCACAGAGTACACACCGACCATCGATCACGTGTCGCACTACTTCTATAACACTGGGGCAATGTTTACAGAGGCCAATTAACCTACAAACACGCACGTCTTTGGGATGTAGGAGGAGGTTAGAGCACCCAGAGGAAACCCACATGGTCATGGGAGACATGCAAGCTCCACACACACAGCACACAAGGTCAGGATCAAAGCTAGGCGGCAGCGCTACTAGCTACGCCACTGTGCTGCCCCTTTTAACTGCCAACAATTTTGAAAAAACTGAAGCAGAAGCAAACGCCGTACTCAGCCACAGGTTGCAGGTGGAAAGGGCAGAGCAAGGGAGTGCTCTCTATTTCTGCGCCGCGAGATCCCAGGGACATGGACCCTGCCTCCCTGTGGCATGAACTGAAACAGCCGCGGAAGCTTCGACACGGTGAGGTCTTTGACTGCAGCTTGGCGTTGTAGGTTTTAGCGGCCGACCCAGAACCATCACCTCCGCCAGGGTTCGGGGCATTTGGTATGGCACTGTGGAAAGAAAGCCACATACAATTATCCATTATGTTAAAATAGTATAACATATAACCACATTAATAATGAGGCAACATTTACAGGTTTTCTTTTTGATAATCCAAATTAAACAGGGGGAGCAGAATTCTTTTAAATTTAGTTCCATAATTTAATTTACAAAGCTTATAAATATACATCTTATTGCTGGATTAGGTTAACAAACGGCAGCACAGAGGTTTCCCAACTCTTGTGCTGATGCTACCTAAACTAACACAGCTGTATTGGTGACAGATGCATTTGTAGGGTCATGGGGAAAGAACAGGTATTGATTAGATTGTTTATGCATGGGAGCCAATACACAGAAGGCCATCTGGCCCCTTCTGTGCTTAATAATATTGTGAATTAACCAAGGATTCTGCATTCAATTTTCTGAAGAAATAAAACTTCAGTACATTGATGAACCATTGCTGTCCTTACAGAGCATCAGTTATTGTCTTCACTACAAACGGAGTAAGGCAAAGTGGGTGAACGTCCGGGGTGGGATCAGTCTGAAGAAGGGTCTCGACCCGAAACGTCACTCATTCCTTCTCTCTAGAGATGCTGCGGCACCAGTTGAGTTACTCCAGCATTTTGTGTCTGCCTAAGGTCTGGGGTGGGATGATACAAAACATTTTGAAACAAGGAACTAACTGCAGATGCTGGAATCTTGCGTAAAACAAAGTGCGGGAGGAACTCAGCAGGTCAGGCAGCGTTTTTGGAGGGAAGAGGCTGGACTTTTCCTCAGACTGATGTCTGAAATCTGAAGACAGGACCCTATCCGAGATCGAGCGACTGTCCATATGGTGCCAGCACAATAACCTGGCCCTCAACACCAGCAAAACCAAGGAACTGATTGTGGACTTTGGAAGGAGTAGGATGGGAACCCACAGTCCTGTTTATATCAACGGGTCGATGGTTGAAAGGGTCAAGAGCTTCAAATTCCTGGGCGTGCACATCTGTGAAGATCTTTCCTGGTCCGAGAACACAGATGCAATTATTAAGAAAGCTCATCAGTGCCTCTACTTCCTGAGAAGATTACGGAGAGTCGGTCTGTCAAGGAGGACTCTCTCTAACTTCTACAGGTGCACAGTTGAGAGCTTGCTGACTGGTTGCATCGTGGCTTGGTTCGGCAACTTGAGTGCCCTGGAGATGAAAAGACTACAAAAAGTAGTAAACACTGCCCAGTCCATCATCGGCTCTGACCTTCCTTCCATCGAGGGGATCTACCACAGCCGTTGCCTCAAAAAGGCTAGCAGCATCATCAAGGACCCACACCACCCTGGCCACACACTCATCTCCCTGCTACCTTCGGGTAGAAGGTACAGGAGCCTGAGAACTGCAACAACCTATTAAACCTGGCTCGGACAAAACCCTGAACATTAATACCCCTCCATCTGTTATTTGCACTTTATTAATTTATTAATTAATGTGTGTATTTAAGTATATAACTGTAGTCAATGCCTACTATGTTCTGTTGTGCTATGCAAAGAAAGAATTTCATTGTCCTGTCAGGGACACATGACAATAAACTCTTTTGACTCTTTGACTATCCAAAGTGTTGCTTGTCTTTTCCCTCCATAGATGCTGCCTGACTTGCTGAGTTCCTCCAGCACTTTGTGCTTTGATCTAGAAAGTTTCCTTGGTTCAATTTATTGTCCAACTTTGTCAGTACTAAAAGCTGCACAGCTTCAGAACAGAATCAGACAGCATAGGTGACCATAAGGACATCGTGCCTACAATGGTTTCTAATTAGTTCCATTCCAATGCAGATGCTGCCCGATAATTGCTTCTTGTTAAGAAGCCAGCCAATTCTCTTTTAAAAGTTACTGCTGCTACCACTGTTTAAGGCAGAGTTGTTCAAATAACCTGCTGCGTTAGGTAAACGCTCATCTTGTGAATTAATCTATATTAACCAAAATTAATTGTGCATGTTGCTATAATGTAGCCACTATTTTAATATTAGTCTCCCTCACATTTACCTTCACAATTAATTTCTGTTTTGTGCTGTACAAAATATATATGTGTGTGTGTGTGTGTGTGTGTGTGTGTGTGTGTGTGTCTATATATATATATATATATATATATATATATATATACATATATATATATATATATATATATATATATATACATATATATACACATATATATATATATATATACATATATATATATATATATATATATATATATAAAACACACACACACACACACAGGCACTTCCCAACTTACGCAATAGGTGACTTAAGTAAACTCGCACTTGCGTAAATAATTCTGTACTCAGTCCCTAGTGAAATCAAGGGAGTTTGCAATTTCCACAACACTGTACGATCACTACATTGAAAACAAGCTGGCCATGGCAGCGGTGCTTAACAAGAAGGTCACATGCCGCAGAAAGTGTCTCAGATGCAGCGAGACTGAGAACAGTTAATACTTTCCGCGACTTATTTCGGGCAGTGGATGGGGATGCCGATTCCAACGAGGTTCATCTGACTAACATAGTTCACGGAACGTAACTCTTATGCAAGTCCGGGAATGCGTATACACTGGTCAAATAACTGGTATAGCAATGTAAAATTGCTGGCGTTGCAATGAGTCGTGCTCATTATTAGTTTGCTTGCCTTTTGCTGTAGTCAATCTGTAGTGAATGGTCAACAATCAGGTCAGTTGGACAGACAGGGCCGACATTGGTAGGGTCTCCGCCAAGCTTCTTCACTGCTTCTCTCATGGCAGCAAAGTCCACCACTGCAGGAATGCCCCTGAAACAAACCAGAGCAACAACCCGAATCAACAAACACCTCCTGCTCTTTTAAGGAACAACTATTCATTATTGCTTTACCACTTGTGGAAGCTTTTCTTTGTACGTCGGTACACATGACAATAAACTAAACTGAACTGAATGTATTCAAGAGAGAGTTAGATATTGCTCTTAGGGCTAACAGAATTAAGGGATATGGGGAAAAGCAGGAATTGGGTTCTGATTCTGGATGATCAGCCATGATCATATTGAATGGCGGTGCTGGCTCGATGGGCCGAATGGCATACTCTTACACCTACTTTCTAAGTTTCTATGTTTAAGAAAGAACTGCAGATGCTGGTAAAATCGAATGTAGACAAAAGTGCTGGAGAAACTCAGCGGGTGAGGCAGCATCTATGCAGCGAAGGAATAGGTGACCATTTGGGTCAAGACCGTTCTTCTGAAGAAGGGTCTCGACCCGAAACGTCACCTATTCCTTCGCTCCATAGATGTTGCCTCACCCGCTGAGTTTCTCTCGCATTTTTATCTACCTTCTAAGTTTCTATTAACTGTGTGCAAATTGGTAGTGACATTTTTTATAATACGAGTGATCATAGTTCAAAAATGCCTGGAGGCACATTTTTCTCTTGTGTTCTGTACAGTATGCAAATGAAGGTCAGTTGCATCAAAGTGCACATTGATAGTGAGCACAGGGGGACCCGCTGGGACAAAGGCCGCCGAGAAACATAGGGGGGGGCATGGGGGGGGGGGGCACGCGGGGGGAGGAAAGAACTGGGGGGGGGGGGGGGGGAGTTAACTAAAATTGGAGAATTTTACAATTTGTTAACTAACCTGCAAACAACATTCTTCCCTTTTTATTTATTGATCTTAAAAAAAGTTATTTCCCCCCTCTCTTCCCTGTGCCCAACCTAGACTCTTATCCATTCCTCCACTTCCACCTATATTCCTTCCTCACTATCCTTTCACTAGTCTTGACCAACATTCATTAAGGAATATCTATTCCGACTGTTGATTGTGGACAAATAGAACACTTGACTCATTTGACTGAAATATTGCTTTGTTTATTTCTGCTTTATCATCAGAAATTTTAACTAAAATACAATGTGAAAAGCTGGGGGGAATCAAGAAGCAAACAGGACAGAAATAAATAATTAGACAGGTTTTATAACAGGATAGGATATAGGAAATTTAATTTCTATTAATAAAGCACACTGCACCAGTAAATTTAAATCACAATTATACATCTCTAACTTTTTAAACTTAACTGTAGGCTATTAGCAAGTTCAATAAAAGTACTGTCCCCCTCAAAGCAAGGAGATATAGAATGTATTCCAATCTGGTTTTAGATATTTATAGACATTCTAAGGAGGAGGAAGTAGACATTCTAAGGAGGAGGAGCTGGCACATCAAAATGCTAAAATATATTTTATCAGTTTCCTTGACCTAGAGAATCAACACTAAACATTGACTTCACAAAGAAGAAATGTCATTGCAACAAATCATGCATTCATCTAATCTGGCACTTTAAAAACAACATTTCATCATTAAAAATATTTTGATTTAATACCATCTGGAATATAAAAAAAGTAAATTGACAAATTGGAACTGTCGGGTGGAGGTAGAGTCTCACATCTTCAGGTTCAGGAACAGTTACTTTCGTGCATATCAACTTCCTTGAACCAAACTATATAATCCTAATCTAATCTCACCACCTCTTGCACTAATAAGAAGTTGTTTTCCAACTGTTTTTTTTGCAAAATGTCTTATTATCTTTTTTTTGCCAAAATGTCTTATTATGAAGAAGGGTCTCGACCCCGAAACGTTATCTCCTTCGCTCCTTTGATGCTGCTGCAAGGCTTTTTGTGTACCCCCGTCTTATTATCTTTGTATGGTCTTTTTTCTTTTCAATGAGAGTTTAGTAATTATGTAAAATATATAATCATATGTGTTCTTTGAGGATATGCCCCCACAACACTGCTGCACGCAAGACTTTCATTGTATCTCTACCTCATGGTACTTGTCCATATGACTGCCCGATTGGAGCAGTGGAACTTCTCGGCTGCAAGGTTTAGCACATTTGTGAGGGCAGTCTGATTTAAATAAGGACAATGGTGTTTTAAAAGGCAAAGTGACAACCATGATGTATATTCTTGCCTTTTCTAACATACAATGAGCGTTTTACGGCACTGGGCTTCCATTCGCTGGAGCTTAGAAGAATGAGGAGGGACCTCATTGAAACATACAGAATAGTGAAAGGCGTGGATAGAGTGGATGTGGAGAGGATGTTTCCACTAGCGGGAGAGTCTAGGACTCGAGGTCATAGCCTCAGAATTAAAGGACGCTATTTTAGGAAGGAGAAATGTGTTTAGTCAGAGGGTGGAACAGATTCACTGTGGAGGCAAAGTTAGTGGATACATTTAAGGTAGAGATAGATAGATTCTTCATTAGTACGGGTGTCAGAGGTTATGGGGAGAAGGCAGGAGAATGGGATTAGGAGGCGAGATAGATCAGTCATGATTGAATGGTGTGGACTTGATGGGCCGAATGGCCAAATTCTACTCCTATCACATGATTTTATGATCTTTTCTAGCAGTCCCTCAAGTTCAAAGATGACTGTTGTGGGTTCCGAGGTGCTGATGTGACCAATGCAAATTCCCCCTTCATGTCCAATGAATCTCAATCCTTCCATTGCTGGGGGTAGAATTGGGGTTGTGTAGGTTGGTTCAAAAACCTGAGGGGAGGAGGATCCTTATTTTTATTTATTTATTTATTCATTTTAATTCTCCCCATCTGTAATTTGGGATTCAATGCTGGGACATTGGCCTGGGAGAGAACACAGGACATTGGAGGGACAGCACATCAATTGACTCGGCTTATTTAGTGGTAACACACACACCTTCTGAATAATCTGCTCTTCCACTATCTCTGGCCAAGGCACAGAGCGATAGTCAAAGGTGAAGAATGGCGTGCTCATAGGCCGATGTCAAAGAGGGAACAAGTGGGCCGCTGGAGACCCTGAAGCTCCATTAGATCGGCTGCTACTGCAGGTAGCCGAGTTCGCGGATTGGACCTGGCATGTAGTGGTGGCACAAAAGTAGGGGACATCGACAAATCGTCTGGCCAGTCTGTAACTCTGCCAGTGCTGCCTCCAGGACAACTTTAAAAACAAATTCTGATTTGAAGGGTACAATATGGCATCTAAAGCATGCCGACTCTTGTGTACCGGCTCAGTGTGGTCTACCGTGTTACACTCATATATTTTGAGTAATTTTCACCACCCAATCTTCAAATTAAGCCAATTTCAGTCAATCAATATTTAAACAAACTGTTTTGAATCCAAGCTAGACTCACGTGAAATCCTGCAGAAGGACACGGGCCGGCCAGAAGGGGACATCTGTTTGGGTTTGTTGATTTTTCCAATCAAGGATAGTTAAAGCATCTTCTTTTTTCACATTATGTCCATCACAATTTCGAATAGCAGCCTCAAATAATACACGGATGGAGTATGGCAGTCCCACTTTTAGATACAAAGTTCAAATCAAATAATAAACTAGTGTGAAAACAATGAAATATTTACCTAACATTTTGTACTTACATATGCCAAAAAATGCCAGTTAATGTTTTTTTTTTAATACATCTCAAATATAAATACATAGGTTTATCAGTGGCAGACAAAAATACGTTGAACAAAACAACAACATTCAAAGGACATGTGAGAGGAATAAACACACAGTCTTTTGCCCAAAGTAGGGGAATCGAGAGCCACAGGTCATAGGTTCCTATTAAATCTCCCCCTCCACTTTAAACGCGAGCGGTAACTTTTTTTTACACAAAGGATGTTGGTCTGGAACAAGCTGCCGGAGGAGGTAGTTGAGGCAGGTTCTTTCGTAATGTTTAAGAAACAGTTCAGACAGTTCGAACATGGACAGGTTCGTTTAGAGGGATCTGGGCCAAACGTAGGTAGTTGGGACTAGCGTAGATGAGGCACGTTGGTCGGTGTGGGCAAGTTGGGACGAAAGGCCTATTTCCACACTGTACGACTCTATGCAATTATTTTATTTGCTGCGTTCATGAATTGTACCTTGCTTCCATCTTAATCTTATTGTGTGTTTTTAAATAAGGCTGACAATACATCAGTAGAACAGAACAAGGTCACAGCTATATCAACCTTGTAATTGTTGCTTTCTCGCTCTCTTCTGCGAACACATTGCCTTTTCCTTTATTAAGGCAATAACTCGTGCTTACATGCAATTCTCCGTGGATTGCCACCTTGTTGTGGTGAAGAACCTTGTGTGGTCCTGAGATCCTGACAGCAATGCCACCTGGAGCCACCCATGGCGGTACGGTGGAGCGATGGTCCTGATAAAGAGCAATCCAACCAAGTTCTCAACAGTGGAACAGGCGGAGGACGATGGCTGACCTTAGTGGAGCGTCATGCACAGGCATCCTCCAACCCTGGAAATACCTATGGTCAGCCAAGACCAAGGGGGGCCTAAAGGACATGCAATTCTCCAGCAGCAGTGTGGGAGCGTATAACAGTTCAGTCTAATGGCCACTGTTCTACGTGAGCTTTCAGATCAACTCGGTAAGGTGGCCAACTAACGCCTCCCTTGACTCTGGGACTCCACAGCAGTTGTAAAAAGGCTGACGATCTCAGCAGATCATGAATCAAACTTGGTGAAAGACTCTTTCGTCTGCCTGAAACCTGTTGGGCTCCCAGCACAGCAAGATGTCCTTCAGGAAAGGTTGTCAAATGACCCATTCAAGATTGCTAGATGACATGCTGAGGGACGCACTGAAGCCTGGTGCAGCCAAGACCAAGGCTCTGTGGGGGGAGGATCACAGCCTAGGGTCTTTCCATTGCTGGACAGCACTCAAACAAGGGAATGGTTATTACCTCAAAAGGTTACATGAGTGGCAAGGGTGTTTTGTTTTGTTTAAAGATAGGTGTGGACACTACTGAGTACAATGTACAGATGCCGAGAATGCCTGAAGAGTTTTTTTTGCACAGTTTTTGTTTTGTATTTTCTTAAATTCTGAATAAAGACGATCTTTGGAGAAAAGATAAGAATCAAACTTGAAACCTCCAGGTCTGCATGACCCCATGATATCAACTCCGTTTTTGGTATCTTGTCACTTACTTTACCAGTTCTCCAGATCATTTTTAGAACGTTAAATTGAGTAAGCAGATTCAAATACAGGGGAGATTATGGTTAGATTATTAGATATAGTTAGATTAGATATAATTAGATTATGGGTAGTGTTAGGGTGGGCAGAGAAAATATTCGATTTGAAAGAAACACAGTACCCCAGCAAAGAGAGAATCAACTATTTCAGACAGTGGGTTTAAAAAAATTTGGTTTGGGGGGAAAATCGTTTGTTTCTGGCACAGTGAAAGCAGTTTATAGGCAATTCTCAGGAATGGAACCCTTATTCAACCTGGGGACTACCTGTATTTAATAAATGTCTATTAATCACTTTTTCTGCAGAGGAGTTAATCAATGGGAGGGGGGACAGGGTAAGGAGGAATAGAAAGAGCCCAGATAATTGAGGACCTCCTATGATGTTTAAACTTTAAATTTGTTTCCGAGTTCTAAAACTGATCAGCACCGTGGTTCAGCTGCTGTTACATAACGCCAGAGACACGGGTTCAATCCTGAGCCTAGGTATTATCCGATGGACTTTGCACGTTCTCCCTGTGACCATGGAAGTTTCATTTGGGAATTCCGATTTCTTCCCAAAGAAATGTAGATTGGCGAGTTAAATAGTAATTGTAAATTGCCCCTGGCGGATGAAAGTGATGGAATCAGAGAGCACTTCATGAGAATGTGTAGAGAATTTAAAAAATAGCATTAATGGGAGTATTATAGAAAATGGTCAGTCATTGTTGGCCACATTGCCCGTTTCCAATTTGTATGATTCCAGGAAGTTATTGAATGGATTTGTAAACCAAAGCAGTGTCCACCCCTTCATTTCAAATAACACCTATTAGCCAAAACATATTTGAAAACATCTCACCATATCTTGGGTCACTGAGTTTAAGGACATTGAAGTATTTTTTATCAGGATCATCTGCAGATAATGGCTCAATTAAGTGATGAAAGGGATGTCCTAGAATGGAAAGAGAAAAAATGTTTATTGAATAACATTAAATATATTTATGTTTAACAATCTTCTACACCTTCTAACCCTGACATATCTGATTAATTGTTTACTCAGATAAAGACCTAGGGCGGGCAGAGTATTAGCTTTTCAGGGCTCGCCACAACAGAATGAACGATCTATTTAATAAATAAACAGTGAGGTGAAGGGCTTACATACAGGTTTGAAACAACCTCAAGCTGGGCTCCACAGAGCATCAATGACACAGCTGCCAAAGGTATGGAGCTCAATGATTCAATTCAATGATTCAATTACTCATTTCAATGATACTTAATGCAATTATATTTTATTGCCACATGTAACCAAGTACAGTGAGATGCTTTGTTTTGCAATCAACCCAGTATAATTGCAGAGATTCAGTATGTCAGAGAGGATTCTCTTGAACTTCTACAGATGTACAGTAGAAAGCATATTGACTGGTTGCATCACGGCCTGGTTCGGCAAATTGAATGCCCAGGAGCGAAGACTGCAAAAAGTTGTGAACACTGCCCAGTCCATTACGGGATCTGACCCAACCCCATCATCGAAGGGATTTACAGGAGCCGCTGCCTCAATAAGGCAGCCAGCATCATCAGAGCCCCACACCACTTGGCCACACTCTCATTTCATCCCTGCCATTGGGAAGAAGGTACAGGAGCCTGAAAACTGTAGCGTCCAGGTTCAGGAACAGCTTCTTTCCCTACAGCCATCAGGCTATTAAACACTACATCCTCCATTAAGCTCTGAACTACATAGACTATTATTGTTTGTTTTTTATGTGTAGTATGTGTATGTACTTGCGGGCGATACCTTGTGCGCGCAAGTATGGGCATATAAACACACATTCTGAACTTTTTCTTATTTTTGTGTTGTTAGTGTACAATGTTTACAATAATGCTGCAAGTAAGAAATTCATTGTTCGATCTGGGACATATGTGAAAAGTTCAGCAGACCTTACTAAGGCAGCACAAAAGTAGCCACCTTTGGCATGCAAAATGACGTTTCGGGTCCTGAGACTAAGAATAAGGAGTAAGCCTTTTCAGACTGAGACGAGGAAACACTTTTTCTGGGAGTGGGGAGGGAATTCTCTTGCCTCAGGGCGGTGGAGGCAGGTTCTCTGGATGCTTTCAAAGAGAGTAGAAGGGATAAAATAGAGTCAGGGATATGGGAGAAAGGAACGGGGTACTGATTGGGGATGATCAGCATGATCACATATGGCGGTGCGGCTCGAAATGCCTTCGCCTGAACCTATTGTCCATTTTATCGATGATAAAGGCGAGTTCTCCATTGACCACGCTTAAGGGGGTGTTTGTGAGCAACCACCGTGTACCCACGGCAGCCCGCGAATTTGAGAAGGAGTCTGTGGCTCGCACACTGGTGGCTACAAAGGAGATAGAAGTCAAAATAGGGAGTATGCACCCAGGGCTCTCAAAAATGTGTAGGAAAGAAGCAGGCTGGTTTAAAATTGAGGGAGAGGTGGGAGGCACATCTCTTCAGAGGATTGCCTTTCCTCTGACTGATGATATCCCCAACAGCAGCACTGGTACATGTGACAATAAACTAAACTATTGCAGAATGTGCCTGCTACATAGCAATAAATTAATGTTTGCATGTGGTAGTGTCAAGCCCAGAGGAGCTGCAAACTCAGCCTTCACAGTCTGATTGTGCCAAGACGGTGGAAGGCCATCAATCATCAAGAGAGGGAGAGTTGTGCAGTAATACTCTGACTGCTTCCTCGTACTTGCGCAGATACCTGTGAGCCAAATGCTAAGTCTTGCTGTCTATTTATGTAACTGGTTCAGTTGAGTTTCCTGTCATTCATGTACCCAGGCTGTGGGAGGCTAGCCCCATTGAATGTCAAATGCAGGTGCTTGAACAAGATGAACAAGTTTAGATCCAAGCTAATGTTACTGGCCCAAGCTGCAAAGATTGAACTCTAAAGATGAGGAATCACTTTCTGTAAGATGCCCAGCCTCTGTCACTGTCTAGCATTAGTGATGTGAACATTGCTTGCCACGTATCAGCCCTTCCCAAATGTTGACTAGCCTTTACCGCATTGACCATTTCAATAGCTGATGAGTTGCAGACAGAAATGAACATTTTCAATTATCAGCAAACACTCCCACTGCAGACTTAATGAAGGAAGATACGTCAGGGATGAAGCAGCTGGTGGTGGCTGGATCTAGTGTGTACCCCAAGGATCTCCTACGGCAAGCCCCTGGGAATGGGAAGATTGACAATTACTAGCATCTCCTTTCTGTGAACCAGATCATTACCCAAGAGTACGCAGCAAACAACCTCCTGATCCAGTGTTCCTGTCGTATTTAAGTCAATTGATCAATTGTAGACAGCCACTACATAGCAACTCCTCCTTGTCCATAAAATCTGTTTATCTATCTTTGTGTATGCTGTCTGCGATATTCATGTTTACGGTGGAGCCGACGTGTTATCAAAGAGCCGGCAAACACTGGCGGAGTTTTGCACAAACTTCTCTACTGCTGCACCCAGCGGTGGGCTGCAAATCAGCATGATAGTACACGGGGAGGAACGGCAGTTGAAAAGTAAATGCTGAAGACACACTCATTTTTGGACAGAATTAATGTTTTCTTAGGCTTTTTTGTTTCAATGTCAGATATGCTAGGTTTTAATTCATTCTCATCCTATTCCTTCTTTTCAACTGGCACTTTAATTCTTCATTTCACTTGCATTGCTCCTGTTCTACAAAACTGTTCTAATAAATCTTGAGCAAAACACAAAGTGCTGGGGAAACTCAGCGGGTCAGACAGATTCTATATAGGCAGCAGACCGGCGATGTTTTGGGTTGGAACCCTTCTTCAGAAGTCTGAAGAAGAGTCTCAACTCAAAACGTCTATACATCCACGTCACAGATGCTGCCCAAACCTGCTGAGTTCCTCCGGTACTTTGCTTTGAGCAACATTCCAGGATCTTCAGTCTCTTGTTGTCTCAAATATATCTTGGTGCAAGGCCAAGAAACACCTCCGTTTATCTCTATAAAACATACTTTGCAGCCTTGGCACAGTTACATTAGCTTATATCTGGGCCCAATTACTTCATACTCCCCTCTCCTCTCAACCAGAATGCATTGTAATTAAGTTTACATCCAACATACCAATGACAGGGGGAGTAATCATTACTGCCTAAAGGGATTCCTCTTCTGAAGGGTGGATCAGCCTTTACTCCAGTTTTAATGCTGTGTACGTCCACCGTTAACACCATCGCAACCCAGGTCCCACTTACAAATTGCATCTTGTTACATTCTGTCCTGCCCCCACCTCTCTTCCAGCTTTCCTACACTCCACCACAATCAGTTTGAAGAAGGGTTCTGATCAAAAAGTCACCTATCCATGTTTGCCAGAGATGCTGCCTGACCCACTGAGTTGAACATAGAAACATAGAAATTAGGTGCAAGAGTAGGCCATTCGGCCCTTCGAGCCTGCACCGTCATACTCAGTATCCCGTACCTGCCTTCTCTCCATACCCTCTGATCCCCTTAGCCACAAGGGCCACATCTAACTCCATCTTAAATATAGCCAATGAACTGGCCTCAACTACCCTCTGTGGCAGAGAGTTCCAGAGACTCACCACTCTGTGTGAAAAAAGTCTTCCTCATCTCGGTCTTAAAGGATTTCCCCCTTATCCTTAAGCTGTGACCCCTTGTCCAACTTGAGTTACTCCAACACCCTGTGTCCTTTTGGGTCTCTTTTTGTAAACCAGCACCTGCAGTGCCTTGTATCGACATCTTGTTTCTTATCTCTCTTACCACCTCATTTTGCCTTGCTTCGATCATGTAATCACACCTGCCATCTACCTTACACCTCAGAGTCATAATCAGTGTGATAAGAGTGTAGAAATAGGCCCTTCAGCCCAACTTGCCCACACCGACCAATATGTCCCAGCTACACTAGTCCCACCTGCCTGCGCTTGGTCCATATCCCTCCAAACCTGTCTTATGTACCTGTCTAACTGTTTCTTAAACATTGGGATAGTCCCTGCCCCAACTACCTCCTCTGGCAGCTTGTTCCATACACCCATCACCCTTTGTGCGACAAAGTCATCCCATTCAAAAAGTTATGCCAACGGCCACCTAAAGTCCCACCGGGCAACCTAAAAGCCCGGTCATTTTGCCCGGCTTGACACTGCAGATACTGGGTTATACCTAAGATAGACACAAAAAACTGGTGTAACTCAGCGGGTCAGGCAGCATCTCTGGAGAAAAGGAATAAGTGACGTTTCAGGTCGGCGGCGACGGCTGTTGTGCGGGGTGACGGAGGGGCGGAGCGAATGATGGGCCCCGCACAGCAGCAGCAGCGGCTCCACCTCCTCCTGCACCCCGCCCGCCCTCATAGCGGCCGCTGCGTGTCACTCCGCCAACAGCGATAACCGCTTTCAAAACAAACCCTCCCTCACGCCAAGGCCGGGAGGAGGGAGGAAGGGGGAGGCCCCCTTCCGCCGGCTACCTGCACCACTCGGCCCCGCACCTTCCTGTTGGCTGGCGGAGGAGGGGAGGCGGTGGCGAGGAGATCCCAACTGCCTCCCCCTTTGGCGGCTGCACTTGGCGGTGGACAGGGAAGGCCAAAGCAGAGGGGGCGATGATGCCGGTGTTGGCCGAGGAATGCAGACCTTCCTTCCTCCCCACCTCCTCTGCCCCTTACCCTCTCTCTCACTCTCGTGCACCCCCTCTCCATCCCCCTTATCCTGGAACCCTCTCCTCTCCATCCCGCACTGATCCCCATTCCCGCCTCTATTCAGTCCTCATGGACATCGCCTGTGCCCCCCTCCCCCGATCTATTCATCCTGCACTGATCACCCTATCCACCTCGCATTGATTCTCCTGCCACTCCCCATTCATCCAACACTGGTCCCCCAATTCATCCTGTACTGGACCCCTTTCCCATCCATCCTGCACTGCACCTCCATTCATCCTGTACTGATCCCATTCATCCTGCACTGATCTCCTGATCCATCCTGTTCTGACCTCCTCCATTCATCCTGCACCGAACCCCCCATCCATCCTGTAGTGATCTTCCCATTCATCCTGTACTGATCTTCCCCTCCATTATCCTGCACCGATCCTCCCCATCCATCCTGCACTGATCGCCCCATCCATCCCGTACTGATCGCCCCCCCATTCAATCCCCACTGACATCCCCCGTGCTCTCCCTCACAATTTTACCTACTCCAACCAATACGCACTAATTCCCCTGTCTCAATCAATCCATCCTGCATCGATTGCCTTCTCAATCCCTCCCCCCCCCCCCCCCACCCATCTATCCATCCCACACTGATTTTACCCTCCCCCCCTCGACCTTACCGCGCTGGAAATGCCTTCAGAGCGAACATTGACTATGTTTGATAACGGAATGCAATCAAATGTGTTTTAATTCCCAATGTTATTATTAGTTTTAATCCATAAAGATGTATTAATTAAATTGCGAACACGTGAAACATTAAAACCGCAGTGTTCGATTGTCACTGCTGCCGTTGACACGATATTACAGAATTCATTTTAATGGCAAATCAATGCTCTTAATATGGAGTATCAGTACTGTAGTTATTTAATGAGCAACATTCACAACTATTCGTTGGATTTATCCAGGTTTTACTTCTACAGTTGGTCATATACATCACAAATTTGGTCAGGAGATATTTCAGTTGAAATTTGAACGTTAATTCTGAAGTGGGAATGATGGAAACAGCGTTTATCGATGATTTTTTTTAATCTGGCGCGTACAAACTGGGTATCTTCATTGCTGTTCACAACACATACATCTAATCTGAATGTCCGGTAATGTGGTGATTTGACATCTTTAAACATATTGCCAAAACAACATTTGCTGCAGTTAGGTCCTTTGGCCATCTCTTGTCAGTCCGTGTAATGTTTAACCTGTCAGATGGGTATAGTCGGTTAACAGCTATTATCATAAAATGCCTTTAGAAATTTCCTTGCAACCTGTATATTTTGTTGTGGATAAATTATGTGGGAAGCGAGAGTATTTATGTTCCAATAGCAATAACGACCCATGCTATGGCCATGTCATGATAATTTTCGGTCCTTCACCGAAAACATGCTTGCATCATTCTGTAGTATGCATGGTTGAGCGTATATGTTTACCATGGTCCAGGATTTATTGACACAGGATGATCATATGCTGAATAATCCAACAATAATTTTGTTTGGAAGTGGAAAGAAATAATAAATTGCATTAATTGCAATGTGTACAAAGAGTTATACTGTATTATAATTTTGCTGCATGTCATTGTGGTATTTATCATGTCTTGATTGGTGAATGTTTAGTTTGTGACTTTATTTGAAGCAGAAATAATATGTGAATGCTTCATGGAGCATAATTCCGACTGGTAACTACGCACTTCGTCCGAGCACATTATCGCACGCGTCATGCAAGCCGTCTTAAATGACCACCTAAACTGTCATTAGGCAACTGAAAAAGCTGCCTAGATTGCCCGGCTGGCAACAGAGTAAAAAAAGTTAAGTGAGAGCCCTGTTTTCCCTTTCACCTTGTCCTCTGGCCCTCGATTCTCCTAATCTGGGCAAGAGACTCGGATTGCTCTCATGATTTTATACACCTCTATAAGATCACCTCTCATCCTCCTGCACTCTAAGGAATAGAGACCCAGCCTACTCAACCTTTCCCTATAGCTCACACCCTCTAGTCCTGGCAACATCTTCTCTGAACCCTTTCAAGCTTGACAATATCTTTCCTATAACATGGTGCCCAGAAATAAACACAATATTCTAAATGCGGTCTCACCCACTGCTGTCACACCTTGTTTCTTTTCCTGCAAAGTAAATAGACGACGTCCTTCAGAGTGAAGAAGGGACTCGACCCAAAACACGTCTATTTCCTTTGCTCCATAGATGCTGCCTCACCCGCTGAGTTTCTCCAGCATTTATGTCTACCTTCGATTTTCCAGCATCTGCAGTTCCATCTTAAACAACTATGTATTTTCCTATTTCCTTTTACTTAGCTCCACACAGGCTGTAAAACCTTTCATCTTGAACTGCTCATGTCTATGAAAGGTGGTTACTCAGAAAATTCCCACTCCACAGATGCGAGTGTTAAAAATATGCTTCTGCAAAACCTTCAAATGCTAACAAGCTCTTTATAAAAATAATTTAAAGACCACATCATCTATTTTTGTCTTTCTTTTGCAAAGCTGTCCTGAAAGAGGTTGCTTATTTTTATTTTCAATCTTCTGGTGTTGACACCTGGCATCAAGAGGTAGCATTAACATAAAAATAGATCAGATTACAAAAAGCAGTGCGAGTTCCCAATCTAATTTGCTCCTGTATAACGCTGGAATATGCCCCACAGTTTGGAAGATCTGTTTTTCTCCATTCCATTTATTTTCATCTTGTCCAGTAATCAGTACTGATTTTTAGATTTGGTACGGATTCGGGCCCTTCGGCCCACCGAGGCCATGGCCACCAGTGATCACCCCATAAGCTAACACTATCCTGCACACTGGGGCCAATTTTTATGATTTTACCAAGCCAATTAACCTACAAACCTATACGTCTCTGGAGTGTGGGAGGAAACCCGGCCACCGGGAGAACGTGCAAACTCCGCACCCGTGGTCAGGATTGAATCCAGGTCTCTGATGCTGTAAAGCAGTAACTCCAAAGGGCCTGTCCCACTTGGGCGACATTTGGGCGACTGCGGAACGTCAGTGACTGACGCCCGTAAAACAGTCAAGTTGCACGACATACACGCTGACGTATGCTGTCATGCGGGTAATGCCCGGTTAGGGTTGAGGCTGTAAAATATTCTTCCTTCAATGCATGGATTTTAAACATTAATATATTAAATTTAATACAATAAAATCAATTGTGCAAATGAAAAGATGTCTTGAGTCGTTCCGTTTTATTTATACATGTATTGGTCCACTTTCAGATCTGATCACCAGGGATGGATTCAGTGAATGCAGACTGAACTCCCCTCTTCCCCCCTGCTGTCCCCATCCCTCCTTCTCCTCTCCCTCCTTTCAGGGGAAAGTGGGGGGGGGGGGTTGGAGAATGGGAGAAGGGAGGGAGAGGGGGAGAAGGGGATGCGAGGGGAGGGGATAGTGGATAAGGGGGAGAAGAGAGGAGAGGAGGATGTCCCCCATTTGTGGACACAGCCTGTGACAGCTAGATCCCACTAACATCTCGTGGCCAAGCGGAGGCTTGGCGATCGTTTCGCCGAACACCTCCGCTCGGTCCGCAATAACCAAGCCGACCTCCCAGTGGCTCAGCACTTCAACTCCCCCTCCTTTTCCGTATCCGACCTCTCGGTCCTAGCCTCCTCCACGGCCAGAGTGAGCAACACCGCAAGTTGGAGGAACAGCACCTCATATTCCGCTTGGGGAGTCTGCATCCTCTGGGCTTGAACATTGAATTTTCTCAATTCTGTTAACCTTTGCTGTCTCCTCCCCTTCCCACCTCTCCCTCAGCCCTCGGGCCCTGGCATTCCCCCTCTCTCTCTCTCTATCTCTCTCCCCCACCCTAGTCGCACTAGCTTCTCATTTTCACACCACAAACAGCTTTGTTCCCTTTATCAACGATCCTTTTTTGCATATCTTTCATTCATTGTTCTTTATCTCTCCACATCACCGTCTATATCTCTCGTTTCCCTGATCCCTGACCAGTCTGAAGAAGGGTCTCGACCCGAAACGTCGCGTATCTCCTTCGCTCCTTAGATGCTGCTGCACCTGCTGAGTTTCTCCAACCTTTTGTGTACCCTCGTGGCCAACAGTTTAGTTCCCATGAGGAGCAGGCAGAAGTTAGGGTTAGGTTTTGGTTTTCCTCCCGCACTCCAAAGGCGCACAGGTTTGTATAAATTGTCCGTAGCGTGTGTGGGATAGTGTGCGGGGGCATCACCGGTCGCAGGCTGGGGTCCACAAATGGGGGGGGAGGGGGGGGGAGGGGGAGGGGGGAGGGGTGATGTGAGGGGAGTGGGGGTAGTGGCTAAGGGGGAGAAGAGTGGAGCGAGGAGAAGAGGAAGAGGGGAGGGGGAGGGTGGGGAGGAGAGGGGAAGAATAGGGGGAGTGGAGAAGGAGGGATGGGGGCTGGCGGGGGGGGGGGGGGGGGGGGAAAAGAGGGGAGAGGGGAGTTCAGTCCACACTCACTGAATCCATCCCTGTGAAAAGAGGTGGTGATCGGATCTGGAAGTGAACCAATACATCCATAAATAAAACTGTACGACTCAGACATCTTTTCATTTGCACAATTTAATTTATTGTATTAATTTTAATATATTAATGTTTAAAATCCATGTATTGAAGGAATATTTTACATCCCATCTGTGGTCCCTAACCCCAACCCTAACCGGGCGTTACCCACAGGACAGCATACGTCAGCGTGTGACAGGGCGCACGACATGATGAGACACCCAAATGTCGCCCCAGGATTTTGAACATTCTAATATCCTGGGGCGACAGGGAAGCACCGCGCATCACTGTATGTGTCACTACGCCTCACAACGCGACAACCAAAGATCCTATAGCGGAGCAAGATAGATCACTCCTGGTAAATGCAATGGGCTGACGTGTAGTATGCAACGGAACGGAACGTGGGCCTTTTTATCATCCATTTCAGTAATCCGACCCGACTTGCGGTGTAATCAACGTTGCGGGGGAACAGTTTGTGTTAAATTAAAATTCTGAAATTGAGAAGCTTTTTACCAAATAACTTTTATTTTTACGAGGATGTTTCCGTAACCAGCTTCCATCTCCGCACTATTATCCTATGGGATCTTTGGCGCGGAAACTGAAGCCGGTTACGGAAATGGGGCTTTAAATTACCCATGAATCTGCCCATGACCGTACGACGTGTTTTTCGTCGAGTGATCTATCTTGCTTGCTATAGGATGTTTGGCGACAACCTCTTTTTCGGCTGTCGCCTAAATGTCGCCCAAATGACGCCCAAGTGGGACAGGCCCTTAACAGTGCACCTCCCTGTTCGAACAGGTGAAATACAAATAAAAAAATTATCAAATATTCACATTACCATCTTTGGAAATATGTTAGTTTTCCCTTCAGTCTTATTTGCTCCAAAGGAATCAACCACAGCCTAGACAATGCTCTCCTCACATCCATTGCTCGCCAGCCATGACAACACTCAAATTGTCACATCCTTCACAAGGTGCACCAAACTGTACTAGTATTTTGCCATTGTTCTTATGGGCATTTTCACAGTTCAACCTGGTCTTGTATCCCATGCCTATTGAATCATCATGTGCAGATGTACTGTATCTGTATCTTCAGGAATTTGGGAAACGAACCCGTCTGATGAAGAGTCCCAACCTGAAATTAGTTCTGCCTAACCCTACAGATGCGACCTGATCCACTAAGTTCCTCCAGCAGTTTATTTTTTTCCCCTCAAGATTCCAGCATCTGCTGTCTATTGTCTCTCAAGATGCTTCTCTTTCCCCATGTAAGTTTTAGCAGCAGAATTAGGCCATTTGGCCCATCATGTCTACTCCGTCATTCAATCATGGCTGATCTATCTTTCCCTCTCAACCCCATTCTCTTGCCTTCTACCCATAACCCCTGACACCCACACTATTCAAGAATCTGTAAATCTCCGCCATAAAAATATCCATTTACTTGGCCTGCACAACCTTCTGTGGCAATGAATTCCACAGATTTCCCACCCTCAGACTAAAACAAATCATCCTCATCTCCTTTCTAAAGGTGCATCCTTTTATTCTGATGCCATGGCCTGTGGTGCTAGACTCTCCCATTAGTGGACACATCCTCTCCACATCTACTCTATCCAGGCCTTTCACCATTTCACAGAAGCACCATAACTCATTTAATACCTTGCTTTGCTCTCCAGAAATACATCTAGTCACATTCTCACACTGGATTAATTTACATTTTGTTATTTAAAAAATCCAGTAATGATCTTCCTGTGGGGAAATGCAACAGTCAGGAGCTTGCAAGTGAAACAAGGGGAATAATTATTCATAAGTTTTGTGGCTAAAGTTCAATATTTGACACGGTACGGCAGGGAACCACAACAAAAATACACGTGGGATCTATGTATATTGACAGATAATGTGCAAATTGTGCTGGAGCCAACAGTACAGAAAAATTGGGGTCCAAATGAAAATGCATTTACTGGAAATCAGAAATAAGAACAGAAAGCGGCAGACATTTGAGCAGTATTTGTGAATAAAATTAGTCTTTTCCTTTCAGGTCTTCTTTCCATCAGAAAAATAACTGCAATATTGTACTCGCATTAATGAACTGTTTTTTACCTATGCTTTCTGCTTTTTCCTTTAAAAATAATTTATGTGGAATCCTGACGTAAAAATGTACTCAAAACGTAACCCATCCATCCATGTTCTCCAGAGATGCTTGCTGACCTGTTGAGTTACTCTAGCACTTAGTGTCCTTTTGTGTATTAACCAGTATCTTCAGTTCTTTGATTCTACATGAAGGTCAGACAGAGTATGAGGTTGTTAGAACTAGACTCTTGCTTTACTTTTTTCTGGCAAGTTTACTAAAGACATTTCCTAGCTTTTGACAGCTAGCTGACAAGATAAGATGAAGCTGTACGGCCCGCCCACTGCAGGGGCTTCCTCTACGCAGAGGCAGAAAGCATTCCAGAAGCTATCTGCGGTTAGGCTGTCCAAACAGAGTCAGGGTTAGTTTGCAAATTTGATAAATAAAATGTGGAAAAATACACAAATGACGTCATTCCGCAGCTGGAACAATTGGTGTGTTTCTGAATGGAAAATATTTTTATTTTGACGAGTGTATAAATTGCAATGGAGGCAGAATTATTTGTCCTTCAACTGAAGCAATTCTGCAACTTAGCCTTGGAGTTTCATTTTGAACTGTGATACTATATAGTTGTTCGACCATCTCTCTATTCAGATTCTTTTTTTTGTCTCTGCTTGCACTGTTTATTGTAAACATGTTTGCATTTCCTCCACAGATGGGATTATATACTTTGCACACTAATCAAAGTGAAAGGTTCATCTGTTTTGAAAATATACTATTTCAGTAACTCCAACAGTGTTATTAGCAGGGCAGTGTCTATACTTTTTTTTTTTTTTTAATTTCCCTGTCTAACCTTGTTGATTCCCTTATGTTGAATGGCTCATTCAAAAGAAGCCTATTCTCCCACATTCAGATATCCATTATTTCTCTGGATAAATCCCATCTGGTCTATAATCCCATCAAGATCCACCATGGAAATAGAAGAGGCCATCTGTAAATTGCTCCTGATAATGACGGTTTCATTCCTTATGCTTTCCTGAATACCATGAGAAAGACAATCAAACCCCTGAAATTAGGGTTAAGGGGCTGTCCCACTGCGGCAACCTAATCTGCGCGTTCAGACGAGTTTGCCCTCGACTCATACTCGTAGCATGGACGACACGAGGTCCGAGGAGGTCTTTGTAACTCTCCTTCATGCTCGACAGTAGTTCCCACGACCTCGAGGCCTCAACGAGGTCGCGGCGTGTTTTTCAACATGTTGAAAAATGCCCGCGAGTAAAAAAAGGTCGCCATGGAAAAAATCGATACATTTTTTACTCGTAGGTTTAGTCCAAGTAGGTTGTAGTAGGACGGCATGTTAGTCGTAGGTAATCGAGGGTAGTCGAAGGTAGTCGTAGATAGTCTTCATCATAGTCGAAGGGAGGTCAAAGGAGATCGAAGGAGGTCGTCGTCACTCTCCAATTATCCCGAAGCTGGTCTTCTACATTGTCGAAGGAGGTCTTCAACATGACATTTTTTCAAACTTTCCTAAACTCGCCAATTAGGTCGCTGCAGTGGGACCGCCTCTTTAGGATTTGAATTTTCACCCATTGAAATTTGTCAAAGCTACAATAGGGACGAACAACTTCTTTAAAATCAAAATTACTCGAATTCCACTCTCATTTCCCTCATACAAGTGCTTCTCTTATAATGAAAGCAGAAAGTACTCAACAGATCAGTCAGCATGTGTGGAGACAGAAGTAAAGTCAATGTTCCAGGCTAAGGACCCTTCATAACCAGGACATTTAGAATTGCAGAAATGGGAAAGAAGTGCAGAGAGAAAAAAAGGCAATGTCTCTTACAAGATGATGATGAAGTTAGGTCATCGCACTAGAAGCAATGCATATAGATAGATGAATGTGAACAGAGGGAATAAATCTACTATGTAATATAAAAATAATGCAGTAGCTGAAATAAATATTTAAAATATACAAGTCGGTCAACATAAACAATGAGGCAGAAAATGACAGAACATTACAAGTTGATGATGCATCATCAGAATTTGTGATTTGTGACAAACTGGAAAGGCTGGTTTTCTGGAGAGAAAAAAATCCAGTGTTGAATCCTGAGACTTGTAGTGTGCCTAGTTGGAAGATGCTGGTCCTCAAGTCTGAAGAAGGGTCTCGACCAGAAGCTTCACTCATTCCCTCTCTCCAGAGATGCTGCCTGTCCCACTGGGTTACACCAGCATTGTGTATCAACCTTTGGTCCTCAAGCTTATGTTGATTTGTTGGAATCATGCTGGAAGTCCAAGCCAGAGGTCAGATTTGGAGCAGGATGGAGAATTAAGGTGATAAGTGACTGAGAACTCTGTTTGGTCTAGAAGTGGCGCGGTCTCAAAATGCCAGCACTAACAACATCCTCCATTAAGAAGGTGGTATAAGTCTGAAAACTGCAATGTCCAGGATCCAGAAGAGCTTCCCCCCCCCCCCCCAAAACCATCAGACTACTGATCACTACAAACTCCAACCAAACTGAACTACAAACTGCCTGGGTTACACTATATTGTTTTTTTTTAAATTTTATTTAACTTTGTTTGTTTATTATATTACCGATTGAATACTGTGTTTACAAACCTGTTATGTTACTGCTCCAATTAAGAATTTCATTGTTCCATTCGATACATATGACAATAAAACACTCTTGACTCTTGATCTCTCTCACAATGGAAATATTCTGCTTTTTGCTTTCTTCCTTTTTATATCAAAAGGCTTTCATTTTTAAAGCCACTTTTACTCAGAGTAATGCAAAGTTTCTGCAAACAGCAACTAAAGCTGATGCCAAAGTACGGACAGCAAACTCCTACACATGGCGGAGGCAGGTAATCTACTTTCAGCTGGGACCACAATCAAGCATTGACCTAGACTGCATGCTTGATGTGAATCTACAACACACCCAACAGCAGCAAAAGTGCTGTCACTGAGCAAGGCTGCCACCCAAATTTAATTCATGTTAAAATTAGCCAAATTAATCTTTTAATTTCTTCCTCCTGCTGCTTTCCATCATTAGCTCCAAAGTCATGGCAAATGCCTGCAATATGCCAAACTCATGGCTAAACACCAAAAGCTAAACGCAATGGAAGGCCAATGAATAAGTTGAACCATCTGGTGCTCTGAAACACTAACTGTGATGGGTGTACAAATGGTTCAGAAATACAGAACGCTCCAATGACTTAAGGGCCTGTCCCACTTACGTGTCCTTGGCACGCAAATTACGCGACCTCGTGGTCGCATTGAGCCGCGACAATCCCGCGAAGGTCGCACGCGACTTCATTCGACCGCACAGCCGTCTGGAGCGCGTGACGTCATTTGAAGATGGACACAAAGTGCTGGAGTAACTCAACGGGACCGGCAGCATCTCTGGAGAGAAGGAATGGGTGACGTTTCGGGTCGAGACTCTTCTTCAGTCTGAAAGAAGGGTCTTGACCCGAAACGTCACCCATTTCTTCTCTCCAGAGATGTTGTCGGCCCCGCTGAGTTACTCCAGCATTTTGTGTCTATCTTAAATTTTCTTGGCACTGCTCTGGGAGTAGAAGTGGGGGCAGATCCGGACCGCAACGGCCGAGAACCCCAGGCCGAGTTTGGCGATCGTTTGCCTGCTTCTGCTGCTGTTGGAGGTGAGACGTTGTGTCCGCCAGGGTCTTGGGCCTGTCCCACGTTGGCCGACAGTTACGCTACAGGCTGTTGGCGAGCGAAGAATTTGTTCGCTACAAAAATGTCAGAGCCCCGCGCGATGTCGCGCACAACTACATACCCCTCCGTGCTTCTCAGTGGGACCGGCCCCGCGCGGCCACACAATGCCCGTGCACCTCAACGCACCCACGAGGTCGCGTAATTTGCGTGCCACGGACACTCAAGTGGAACAGGCCCTTAACTCTCCAACTGCAATAAAGGTCGACAGGAATGCAGAACCAGTGCACAAGCGGGAACAATTAGCTAACTCATTTGAATCCTTTTTCCAACTCATTTTTCTCTGAGTTCCATATTTGTATCATTTTCATTGAATTTCATCTAATCTAAAAGAGTTCTGTCCTGAAACATTGCCTATCCATGGCCTCCAGAGATGATGCACTGAGTTACTCCAGTGCTTTATTTTACTCAAGAATCCATGCCTCACTTAATCATTATTAGGTATTGCAACAAAATCAGTAATTGTGCTTTGTGAATTATTAGCAATCGAAAAATTATTTGTTTCCAAATGAATGCTGTATCGAATGGAATGTTGTGCAATTCATTAATCGCAAATGTGCGGAAAAGCTGCTGTCCCAGAGACCTACTGCAATTTTCTTTGGACAAATGATCAAAAATTAAAATAAAGACCTGCAAAAAACAGCTCTCACAATCCCAGATCTTTCCAAACAAGATTATGGCCTATGAAATAGTTCTTGAAACACACTCGGTGCTGCAATGTAGAAAACTAGGCAATAGGTGGGCACACAACTAAATACAACTAATGGCCAAATGACTTGCTTCATTAATTCAGAGATCAATATTGATCAATTTTATACGGAATAACTTTCAGTCTTCTTTGACGTAGTACCAGGGTTTATACTAATATGCAAAAACACTGATCATCAAGTTATTACGTCCTTTGCAAAATTGATCTCCAACAGAGTCCAACTCCTCAGTCCTGCACTTGAACGTCAACCTGGATTTTGCGTGCTCAGTTCTCCTGATCAGAATACACACACACATATACAATGGTCTCACTCGGAAGCAAGTGCTATCTAGAGTGTCACAACCATGTCTGATATTGTATATATTTGTAACTTCCCGATTTGGATCTCTAGAAAGCTGCTACTTTTGCGTAATCTCATTCCTAACTTTGTTATTGAACCATTTTACTTTCATTGAAAACCGCAAATTTATTTTGCTGATTTTATCTTCATTTTTTTTGTCAACATTCAGAGGAAAGCTGCAAAGCACTCATTAAAAATCCCCAAACTAGGTAATACCAAACGCAGTTATTCTCATGTGTGATCCTAATCATCAGAACCTCAACCCAAAACATCTAGCATCCCTCTGCTTCCATATATGCTGACTGATCCGCTGAGTTCCTCCGGCAATTTGTTTTTCTGCTCTGGAGTGCACCATTGGCAATTGCTGTATCTCCAGAAGCTTACTTAACTTTGGCGAGTAGTGGCAAAGAGGACAGGTCAAGGGAAGAAAGCTGCTTTGTATTATTGCATTCCCAGCCAACATTAACAATTACACACAGCCTACAAATTGGTATTAAAAAGGTCAAAGGCATTGATTATACTAATGAGGGGTGAGATTTAAAAGGTATTTCAGGAGCAAGTATTATTTTACCCAGAGGGTAGATCGTGTCTGGAACAAGTTGTCAGAGGAAGTTATAGAAACAAATATAATATGACTTAAAAGACATTTGGACAGATGTGTGGAAGATATATAGTTGTGTGGAAAGAAAGGTTTTGGAGTAAGCAGATAGATAGAGAATGCTCTTCCCTGTTACATGCACAGAAGCACATTGGTTAATGCTGCTGGGGCACAGTTCCTGCAACCCAGGATCAATCTAGTGCTTCCCATCTGGAGCTTGCAGGCTCTCTCCCGAGACTGCAATGGCTTCTCATGAGTGTTCCAGTTTCGCACCACATCTCAAGGAGATGCTGGTCAGCTAATTAGTTTCTGTTAATTATCCTATAGGGCCTGTCCCACTTTCACGACCTAATTCACGACCTATTTTACTTGTGGACATTTTTCATCGGGCTAGAAAACCGCCCCGACCTACTTGATGCCACGAGTACCTACGACTATCATCATGACCTACCTACGACCTTGTGACGACCATGCTGCTAGTATGAGTCAAGGGCAAACTCGGCAGAGGTCGTGAATTAGGTTGTGAACGTGGGACAGGCCCTTTAGTATAGGTGGTGGGCAAATGAGGGTGGAGAGAATGAGCTAGCTCTAGGATTCATGGAATTGCTCTGAGCCTTTATATGCCAGAAGCATCCATCCGTGTCATATGAAAACATAACAGAGATAATTCTAAAGACACATACCCTCAGAACAAAATTGCCCCATTTCATCTAAAATGGGTAATTACTTTTTTTCCCCCCTTTAAAACTTGATTCTCCCATAGCAGGAGACACCCAGTCTGAATGGCCTCGACCCAAAACATCACCTATTCTGTCTCCAGAGATGCTGCCTGACCTGCTATTCCATTTTGTTGTGTCTATCAACAAACTTTCCACCCCGCCATGTCAATATTACTGAGGACCTCATGTTTCTGTCAAGTCCCCACTTCTCTTCAAATCTCCAATGGATACAAGTCTAGTCTGCCCAACTTCCCCTTATAATACAATCCACCCATTCCAGGTATTAGTTTAAACCTTCTCTGAACTGCATCTAACATATTGACATTTTTTTACGTAAGGAGATCAACACCAGACATGGTCTCACAGCAGAACATCCCTGACTTTGCATCCATTTCAAAGAGCAGTAAACAACATTTGGTAAGCTTTCCTAATTACACGTTGCACCCAGGCAGCATCCCCTCTACCGAGCAGGAATCTTTAATTTGGATTGCTCACACTGCCATAACTTCTTTGTATCTTTAATCACTAGAAGATCCTTTTCTTCTTCTACTATACCCATTCATTGTATTGAAATCTGAAGGTAGAGTTCCACCTACTGCTTTGCTAATCCGTAGTCCATTATGCTTCTCTTTACCACACAATACAACCCTAATCCAATTAGAGAACCTTAGTTATTTAGTTTGTACTCTCTGCGGATAGATTTGTTCACAATGAAAGAAACATTCATCATTACTTTTATACTTACAATTTTTAAACATTATCAGTATAATGTATCTAATAGATTTAAAAAGAGATAGACACAAAGTGCTGTACTAACAGATGTGGTCTGGCAGCATCTCTGGAGAAAATGGATGGGTGATATTTCAGGTCGGGACCTTTCTTCAGACCGAATGCCCAGCACAGCGGGAAGAAGAACCCCGACCCAAAACGTCACCCATCCTTTTTTCTCCAGAGATGCTGCCTGATTCGCTGAGGTACTCCAGCATTTTGTGACTATCTTTGATATAAACCAGCATCTGCAGTTCATTATTTCTAATAATGTCTTTAATAATTAGCTGTAACCTTGGAAATAAAGAGAGCATGAGTTAACAAACTGGTTTCAAAATCCAATAGGGATTTTGAGAATAGGCAAATTAAGATTGCCCGTACATGTTTGCAGCTTTCAACGTGTACGATCTAATTAATAGTCCAGCACAATGCTGTGCGGAGTTTGCAAGTTCTCTATGACCACGTGATTTCCTCCCACATCACAAATACGTGCAGGTTTGTAGGTTAGTTGGCCTCTATAAATTGCTCCTAGTGTGTTGGAAATGAAAGTGGAATAACATAGAACTAGTGTGAAGGGTTTATCAATAGTCAGCATGGACTAGGTGGGCCAAAGGGCCTGTTTTCATGCTGTATCTCCAAATTAAAAGTTCCTCAAACACACTGTAAAAGTGCAGTTTTAAGCTCCATGTTACTTCATTCTACCTTCAGCAGCAGATAGAAATTATACTCAAAATGCATGCTGATTTGTTTAAATGAGCATACAGATCTATTTCAATAAACAATTGTGCTGGCCTCAACATTAAAGAACATTTTCAATCTATTTTTGCAGCAAACTAATTGGTTGGCCAAATACTAATTCCTTGTTTGAACTTCCCACAGGTTTACATATAATTTAACTGCTCCACAAAGGTCATGTACAGATAGAAGAGGTCCAAGGCCTGAACTCTAGTACTCGCAGCTACAGTAATCCAATTAGAAATGATCACCTCGGGCCATTCCCTTCCTCCCCCACAGGAGATATTTAACCAGGTTACTGAACTTGCATCCAAGGACTTTCACCTCAGACAGAAATGCCCTGGAAGCCAATTAATCAAATACCACGCATTAGGCAAGTTACAAACAAAACTAACACTGCAAAACAAAACAAAAACGTTGCCCTGCTTTGAAATAAAAAAAACTGAGATTTGGAAGATTAGAAAACCTAAACACATTTTTTTAAGTCCCCAAACCAGTCAACCAACATCTGCAGAGAGAAGAGAGACACAAAAAAACTGGAGTAACTCAGCAGGCCTGACAGCATTTCTGAAGAAAAGGAATAGGCGGCGTTTCGGGTTGAACTTCAATCTGAAGAAGGGTCTCGACCCAAAACATCACCTATTCCTTTTCTCCAGAGATGCTGTCTGACCCGCTGAGTTCCTCCAGCTTACTCCAGTCTATCTTCAGTTTAAACCAGCATCTGCAGTTCCTTCCTACACACCTCATCTAGAGAGAACAACCACTTTTGGATTATTAAGCATATTTCCTTCTATAGATTTTTGCTTCAACAACACAGTATATCCAGCATTTTCTACCTTAGAACCATCTTCTCTAAAGACTTTTCATCGCTTTGCACATGTACCAGTCTTGCGGTCTCAACCCGAAAGAAGGGTCTCGACCCGAAACGTCGCCTATCTCCTTCGCTCCTTAGATGCTGCTGCACCCGCTGAGTTTCTCCAGCCTTTTGTGTACCCTTGCGGTAATAACTGTCCTTCCGAAGACTTTAAGCTAATGCAAATTAATTATATCAAAATATGATATAATCCCTTCATTCAAATAGCTCCTTTTTACACCCACTTCCATCTTCCTAGACATGTAATCTTAAAAAATTAAGTTGTACACTCCCTTCCCACCCTTTGAAATCACAAAATCATATAATTTAAGAGTTCAAAGATTGCCAGTGTCTGGATCTGTATGGATGATGTTGTTGATTAAATCAGCCTTTTACCAACCCCAAAGTAAAACAAAGTGCTGGAGCAACTCAACAGGTCAGGCAGCATTTCTGGAGGAATGGTCAGGCGACATTTCGGGTTGGAACCCTTCTTCAGATCTGAAAATTAATGATATTGAAATCTGATGTGATCCCTTTATCCCATCATATCTGAAGATGGGTCCCCACCAGAAACATCGCCTGCCCATTCCCTCCAGAAATGCTACCTGACCCAGCACTTTGTGTTTTACTCAAGACATCAGCATCTGCAGTTCTTTAAGACCTCGATGTAAACATTTTGCAGTAAAATCAAGAGTCTAAACTCTGGCCATCTTCCTTGCGCCCTGCAGGAAACAGAACGATGTTGCTTATCATTAAACTAGCAGTCTTCTGCGGCAAGCGAGTCACACATCTTCCCAAAGCCTCTTTGCCACCTACAAAGTCACGTTAGCAGTGTGATAAAACACTCCGCACTTATCTGGGTGGCAGCAGCCACAACATTCATGATAACTGTCTCATTGCCTTAAACATCATCCATCAGCTGCGCCCATGTTAGAAATATTATGACAAGGCTCCTTTTGGAGCAACTCCCAAAACCACGGCTTCCAGTCTCCAAAAGGCAAATCCAGCAGGTCCTCAGTTTGAACAGTGGAGTTTGCACATTCTCTCTACCATTGCATGGGTCACAGCTGGCATCCTGGTGCCATCGCAACAACCTACAGCTCAATGCTCTTAAGACAGTAGAATTGATTGTAGACTTTAGGAGAGCTCCCCCTCCCCTCACTCATCATCAACAACACCACAGTCACATCTGTGGAGTCCTTTAAGTTCCTTGGAACCATCATCTCCAAGGACCTTAAGTGGGGGGCTACCATCGACTCCACAGTCAAAAAGGCACAACAGAGGATGTACTTCCTACGGCAGCTGAGGAAGCACAATCTGCCACAGGCAATGATGGTCCAATTCTACACAGCCATCGTAGTCTGTTCTCACGTTCTCCATCATGTTCTGGTTTGGCTCAGCAACCAAGCACGACACCTGGAAGCTGCAGCGAATCATCCGATCAGCTGAGAAGGTTATTGGCTGCAACCTTCCTTCATTGATGAACTGTACACTGCAAGGGACAGGAAGCGAGCGGGCAAGATCATCTCTGACCCCTATCACCCTGGCCACAAACTCTTTGAATCGCTTCCCTCTGGAAGGCAAATCCGGACTGTCAAAGCTGCCACAATCAGACATAAAAACAGTTTTTATCCACGAATAGTTGCTCTACTCAACAGCCAAAAATCTGTAGCCTCCCTTTGATCTGGTATTTTGTTGGTTCACATGCTTGATCAATGGTGTTTTATCATTAATGTTTTATTATTATTAATGTTTAGTGTTTTCTGAGTTTCGTAACTGTCACTGTATGTCATGTTGTTACTTGTGGGCGGAGCACCAAGGCAAATTCCATGTATGTGAATACTTGGCAAATGAATTTACTTACCTACTTACTTTTTACCCACTATAATTTTTTTTAATAAGCTTTGCAATTCTGTTTAAGTTTTTTCTTCTCCACCTTTTATTTGTCATTAAAAAAATCTATTTGTTTTGCCTTATATCTTTCAGGATGCTCTATGAAACCAGTTCCAATAAGATAAGAAAGGCCTTAAATATTAAATGTTCAAATATTTATTCCGCTGGCACTTAATATCCACAGCTGTTTAATTCAACCTCCTTGAAATCCAGTGCATTAATCATGTGCTTTTATTCTATAGCAAATACTCAACTATTCAACATTTGCAATTCCTTTTTTCAAATCCATAATTGATCCAGCTACACCACACAATGTATTTTAGATCATTAACACCCACCGTGCCAACTAATTTCTCTTTATGTCTCCTTTGCCAATCTGTTTGTGCCCACCTCCTGGTGACCTTAACTCTTTAACTAAGGGAAAGGTTAACCAACTTTAATTAAATCCCCGTGATCTTCAAAGTCTATCATCTACCCTGACATTCAATGGAATTACCACCTTTTGAGTTGCTCACATTACCATCGATTTTTAGTGTAGATATACAGATGAAACCAGGTCCTTTGGCCCACCGAGTCCACGCCGGCCATTGATCATCTGTTCACACCAGTTCGACTCACTACACACTAGGGGCAATTTACAGAAGCCAATGGAAATTCACTTGGAGCAGCCACCTAAACACTGTGGCTTAAGAGAAGGTAAGGGACAGAGTATCCTATTGCTCATGGTTCAGCTTCTGATAACCCAGTTTTGTTCCACCTTCATTCTATAAGGCCCATGTTAGGATAGTGATGGAATACACTCCAATTGCCTGTTAGAGTAACCAGCAACTTTTCAGAAGCTAGAAACAGCCAGGACAGAACAACTGTCTGATTGGAACTCTGACCTTAAACATTAATTCATTTCACCACTAACACCATACCTCATGCCCTCCGAGCCCAGTGACATATTCTTGCCAAATTCGAGGAACTTTTAATACACCCTGTGCTTAACAAAGGCCCCTACGATTTCTATAACACAGGAGCCGAAGTACTCACATGAGCAGCAATAATATCTATTAGTGGCTGCAATATGCATAATCTACAAAGCCATTACCTTTCAACGCTTTTCTAACATCTCCACAACCTGTCATCTCTAACTTCAAAAAGGACATGGTTCAAAGGCATAATGGGCCTGTCCCACTTAGGTGACTGCAGGAAACTATGCAGTTGCCACATGTTCACGGGTGGTTGCCGTGGAGTCACCTTCATAGTTGTGACGAGTTCTGGGAACTGGTCGCGGCATCATTATGGTTGCCGCAAATTTTTCAACATGTTGAAAAATTAGCGCCGACTAGAATGCCACCATGAAGAGTAGCGAGATGTCTTGTGCCGTAGGTGGGTCACCACGAGATCCTAGTGGGTTGACAGGAGATCAAAGGTTCTCGTAGGTTGCAGTCGGTGCTGACCGGTGACCAGTGGCTCATTGGGGGAAAAAAACGTAACAGTAGTTTTCAGAACCAAGGATAACAGACCAGTAATGTTAAATGTCCACCGAGCTTCTCAGCCGTGTATCTCTGGCTTCTTAAAAGTTGTCTCCACTCCTTCTCCCCTCCCTCTTTTAAAGGACTTACCGTACACTGTGCTTTAGCTGTCTTAATTACAGTGCCAACCTTTCTATTCATTGCAATGTGTGTCTGAATCACATTGGCTTTTCACCGTGTGAATTTCACTCACAGAGCTTCCCCTCGCTTACCCTGTCCCCCGCCTGCATAACAGGCTGGTGAAGGAAGTGAAGGATGTGTGTGTCTGTGCGCACTCGTGTTCACTCTGACAGTCGCCGTTCCAGTTGCCGGTTTTTCAGGTGACTGCCAGCAACTTGACAGTTGCCTAAAAAATCGCCTAAGTGGGACCCATCTGGAAGCTCCCCTCCACATCACACTCCATCCTGATTTGCAAATATAAAGACACTCTTTTCATTAT
This sequence comes from Okamejei kenojei, assembly GCA_035221665.1. Taxonomy (NCBI): domain Eukaryota; kingdom Metazoa; phylum Chordata; class Chondrichthyes; order Rajiformes; family Rajidae; genus Okamejei; species Okamejei kenojei. The sequence continues at coordinate 5,152,245 of CM069169.1, read as the reverse complement.
CACTTTGTCTAAATTTAGGAACAAGCTACATCACAGCATGGTGGGAGGACCTTCATCACAACAAAAAGTTCAAAAAGACAGCGCACAATCACCTATTCAGGGGCAGTTATAGATGGGCAATAAAGGTTCAGTTGCCAAAGTTGCTCAGATCATTAAAATATAGAAATATTTATAAAACAGAAACATCTGGTTATTAGAGTGAAAAGGCTTCAAAAAATCTTTCAATATTTTCCATTGGGTGCTGAAATGTGCCCCTCGGCTTTTCTCACAGATGACTTAAAGACATAAAGTGAAGTTCACTATGCCAATTTTTAAATCATTTATTTACATAATTCAGTGATTAAAAACATCTTGATGTAAAGTTTGAGATATTTTTTTAAATGTCAACTTAATATATATACCCTGTCAGTTTAACGAAGGCCCCCATGCTTTCCGTAACGCACTGGAGCTGAAGTATTCATGAGCAGCAAAAAGTATTTGATCAAAATAAAAGGCTGCATTGAAAAAATCCTCATGTATTTGCCAAGAATAAGTTACTGGGCTAAGAGGACCTGAGCTATAGGAAAATGTTAGGCAGGCTAAGACTTTATTCCTTGAAACACAAGATGCTGAGGAATGATCTTATTGAGGTGCATGCAACCATGAGGGAAATAGATGGGATGAAAGCACAGTCCCTTACCCAGGACAGGAGAATCAAGAACCAAGGTCATAGGTTTAAGGTGAGAGGGGCAAGATTTAATAGGATCCTAACAAGCTGGTAGAGCAGATAGTTGAGGCAGGTGCACAAACAATATTTACAAGACACTTGGACAGGTACACAAATAGGAAAAAATTAGTGGGATATGGGTCAAATGCAGGCACATGGGACTAGCTTAGAATGGGCATCTCAGTAAGCATGGATGATTTGGGCCTGTTCTCTGTTGTATGATTATATCTCTAAACACTCTGAAGATATTCTAACTAAAATGAAGAGAAAATGCTTAGGCAACGTTTGTTAGAATGAATATTAACTTTACATTAACCCCTTAATTATTCTACACATGGAAGGTATTCCAATAATTTGGCATTAAATCACGCAGTTTAAAGCAATTTGATTTCCAGGTTCAAATATAAGAAAAATGGCTCTGTCAATTATCTGTACAAAATAGTTATTCCTTCTGGGTTTAAATATATTAGATGATGAAATAAGTATGATTGAACTGGATTTGTTGAACAGCAACAGCATTAGGAGTAAATATCTTGAGCGAAAATTCTTTCATACTTTTGTGATTTCACGTCAAATGGCCCTTAATGTGAGAAAAATCTTATGAGATCTTTAAATCACAGAATTTGCTCTCAAGCAATGGCAGCGCCATACTTTGGGTTCCATCAATGAGTGAATCAATTCAGGAAACCAAGCAATGCTAACTTAATAATAGCAACTCTGGATCAGCACCTAACAGAAATTAGATATGAAGGTTATAAATAAATGATTTATGGCTTAGCAGGTGAGAAGATGGACATTGATTCAGCACACCTAGCTGCATAAAGCACTTTAGATGTGCAATTTTCAGAACAGATGGAAGGAACATCTTGCTAGCTCTCTAAAACACATTCCAGCCATCCCCCTCTCATGCCCTTTTAAACAGCATCTTGATTTCTGTGTCCCTAACATATAGGTCATAAGGGCATAAGTGACAGGAGCAGAATTCGGCCATTTGACCCATCATTCAATCATGGCTGATCTATCTCTCCCTCCTAAGCCCATTCCCATGCCTTCTCCCCATAACCTCTGACACCTGTACTAATCAAGAATCTATCTATCTCTGCCTTAAAAATATCAACTGACTTGGCCTCCACAACAAATAATTCCAGAGATTCACCACCCTCTGACTAAATAAATGTCTCGTCATCTCCTTCCTAAAAGAACATCCTTTAATTCAGAGGCTATGACCTCTAGTCCCAGACTCTCCCACTAGTGGAAACATCCTCTCCAAATACACTCTACCCAAGCCTTTCAATATTCTGTAGGTTTCAATTGTGCCCCCTCCCTCCCCCTTCTAAACTCCAGCGAGTACAGGCCCAGTGCCGACAAAAGCTGATCATATATACTGGTGCGGTAATGTCTTTTCCAAATCCTAATGACCAGAATTTCACATCTGAAAAGGGTCCCGACCATTTCACTGCACCTTCGGGGGCATGTGACGAGTAAAATTGACTTTGACTTTAAAATGTCTGTCCATTTTCAACTACAGATATACTGCCTGACCCAGAGTTCATTCAACACTTTGTGGTTTTTTTTTTGCTGCCATCTGCAGTCTCTTGTCTCTATAATTTCTTCTCAGATTCAGTGAGCGAACAACTAAAGGCTCTGCACTTCATTCGGTTCCGCAATCAACACAGCTAAATAGTCACCAATAAAGCAACTATACAGATGCAGCACTGACTTATTTCAAATGATGTAAAGAGGAATTTAACTTTCATTGAAATAGAGAAGGAAAAAGCCGTAGTCTCTGTCTTATTCCGCCAGGGAAGGCTGCACTGAAAACGAACAGCATGTGGCCTGAATGGACTGTTGTCGGATTCACGGTCCATCAGGTACCAACTGTCCCTCTGTTCTCCCCAGGCCTGTACCCTGCCCTTGGCTCGCTCCGTCCCAGCAGCGCCGCGTTTAAAGCAGCCCCAAGCATTGTCCAGTCAAACCGAACCGGAAAGGAATAGCCCGCTACCCCTCCGCCCTGGCCATCAGCTCGGGGGCTTCTGGCACTCAAGTCAGGCGCAGCGCGATTGCAGTGTCGCCGGCCGGTTATCTCAGCCGATGCCGGCGCCGGCTCCTACCTGCCGTGCCCGCCGCCATCGCTCCATCCAAGCAAAGCACGGACAGCCGCACCGCGCAGCATCCCACATTACCATTGGAGCTCGGTGCAAGCCAATCACAGGCCGCCATCCGAGCAACGGGCCCTCCCTGCCCCCCTGGCAACGGGCCTATCTGCCCCCCCTAGCAACCAAAGGCTCCTCTCCTCCCTCAGCGTAACGCCAGCAACCACGTGTATTAGATATCAATCTACCTGACGGAGGCAATCACTGGATTAATTTTTATTAAATGCTCCGGCTGGAGGAGCAGCGTTGGGCCGATGGGATTTTGAAGTCTGATCCTCTTCCCGCACACGGGGTAGGGGCCTGGTGAGGCACCACCTCCAGTTTAAATTTCATTTGGAATATTTTGGAGGACTAGGAAAACCAAGAACCAAGGTAGGGGTAGGGGCAGTGACAGTGACACCCTCGCCCATCTTCAGCTGTCCGGCGTCGTCAAGCTGCCGTTGCCTTTGAGGAAGTATTTTCCACAGTGAATAATTAGGAGGGAATAATTACGCCATTTAGATCCAGCGAAGGAATTCCATCAGGATGGTGTGCGCCTTGGAGGGGATCCTGGTGATGAAAGTCCATGCTCCGACTGTGTTCTCATCTGCAACATACACCTGCCCAGCTGCAGGAGGAGTGCAACAGGTTCAGCGAAGGATTTGGTAGGTAGGTAGTACACACAACAACCACAATATTTAAGAGGACCAGTCGTCTCGTTGAAGAAGCTCAATAAGGTCATGACTAATCCAAGCTGTCTGCCCACATAAATTAAACTATGGCTAATTAATGTTTAAATAGTTGTAGATAGACACAAAAACCTGGAGTAACTCAGGGGGACAGGTAGCATCTGGAGAGAAGGAGTAGGTGACGTTTCAGGTTGAGACTCTTCTTCAGACTTGTATAGTTGTACGTTCTTGTATTCTATTCCTCAACTATTGAATACAAGTAGGCTATATGGCTTTGTAAACCAATTTATCTACCAGTGTTGGTGTATTTAGGGATCATTGGATGTCTCAGCAAGGTCCTTTGTTCCTCTGGGGTGGAAAATTGGAAAGATGCTTGACATTCCATATGAAATGAGAGCCTGTGGCACATAGATATCCACCCAGTCGGTCCCCTTAAGAATCTTTCAATAAAATCACAGTCCATTCTTCTCAACTCCAAGGATAGAAACCCAACATGCTTATCCTTTCTTCCTATATCTGCCCAAAACAATGTGAATCAATCAAATGAACCTTAAATATGGAGATCACAATGGACTTCCAGCTGCAATATCACTCGTGCTCTATAAACCTGGAATGTTGTACAACAAAGGAACAGGCCCATTTAATTGTTTGTGTCAAACATGACATCAAGTTAATCTCCTCTGCCTGCACTTGATCCATATTGCACCACCACCATTCCCTTGATATTCATGTGCCTATCTGCCTGAACAAAAACTTGCCCAGCACATTATCTTGAAACTTTCCCCATCTCATTTTTCACCTTCATGTTATACCCTCTCATCTTTGATATTTTCATGGAAAAATATTCTGACTGTCTAGCCTATCTATGCCTCTCATAATTTAGTATACTTATTTCTCTTTCGATCCAGAAGAAATAAATCAAGTTTGTCCAACCTCCCTTTAAAGCTCATGCCCTCAAATCCAGGCCACATTCTGGTACATTTATTTTGTATCATTGCCACAGTCTCCATATTCTTCCTGTCAAGAGGGCGACCAGAACTTCACACAGTACTCCAAATGCGGCCTAATTCAAAGTTTCATGAAGTTTTAATATGACGTTTCATGACTCTTAAACTCAATTCTACAACTGATGAAGGCTAGGATACTATACATCTGGTTTACCATTCTATCTACTTGTGATCCTACTTTCAGGGAGCTATGAACTTGGATCCCAAGATCTCTTTGCACATCAATGCTGTACGGGTTTTTGCTATTAACTGTATAATTACCCTTTGCATCCAACCTTCCGAAGTGCAACATCTCACACTTGCTCATATTAAACTATCTGCCATTTCAACACTCATACTAAACTGATCTAAATCCAAGGTAGAAACAAAATGCTGGAGTAACTCAGCGGGACAGGCAGCATCTCTGGAGAGAACGAATGGGTGATGTTTTGGGTTGAGACCCCGCCTCAGACTGAATCCAGCTGTATCTTCTGACAGCAATCCTTGCTGTTAAAAAAACCCTTCCTTTTATACTCCATAAAAGCCGATAATTTAATAACTTTGCTAATTCCTTGCTGTAACTTCATGCTAATTTTCTGTGTTTCATGTAATAGGATCTTCAGATTCATTTGTACAACAACATTATGTAGAATCAATTCACTATCTTTTCCATTCTTCCTTCTAAACTGGCTAACTACATTATCTCTGATATTACTCCATCTGCCAAATTCTTGCCCAGTCACTTAACCTCAGGCTTTTTGTGTTCTCACAACTTGCTCACTGACCTATTTTGTCTTGCCAATGATGGTGGGGGGAATCGGTTTATGTTGATGGTTGGAATACCAAAAAAAGAATGCTGCTTCATCCAAGTTGATGACAAGCTGTTCAACAATTGCTTGACCTGTATTCATCCAGGTAAGTGGAGAGTGTTCCATCACACTCCTGGCTGGCGTCACTCCACTCTCATCCCTGTGAGAAATCAGGGAGTCCTCAAACAACAGATAACTGTGAACCTACACTGTATCATTCCCTCTCTAGATGTGACTTTGAGATGCATCAGTGTCATCTGGCATAACTAATACTTGGGATTGTACAAGGATTGCTTTGGAGGCTCTACAAACGAAAAAAGCACTTGAATAATAGCCGAGGAGACTGCCTTGAATGATTTCCAGTGATACTAGGTGCCGTAAAGCCAAAGAGAAACAAAATAGTGGGTGGCTAGATATGAATTAAATATAATACTTCCTCTGTCTAGAGGTATCGTGGGAGGAATATCTGAATTATTTTATTTTATTCTTTATGAAAGATGATAATTGAAGATCTACCCGTTCAGCAAAAACCTGCATATTCATTTTCAATTGTGTTAATGTGTAACTGTATTTAAAATCCTTCAATGTATTTTCCTCTCTTGGTTTCTCCATAATATGACCAAAGCATTACCTGAGTTAGCAAAATCAAGAGCTGTATAATATGCTGCAGGATTCTTTGGTGGGGTAGAAGTATAGGAAATAATGCTTGCGTGAGCTATCTTAGATTATAATTGACATTTTATTGGCATTGCCTACATGAAGTAGGAGTTTATATCAGGTAAGATATAAAAAGGTTTGGAGAACTTGCTGAGCAAGTTCAAACTGTTTCTTCAACCAAAAAAAATGTCACGCATTCCTAATTCTATCCAGAGATGTTGCCTGTCCCACTGAGTTACTCCAGCATTTTGTATCTATCTTCGGTGTAAACCAGCATCTGCAGTTCCTTCCTACACAAAACACTTATCTTGTACTGGCATTGGAGATTAGTCACGTGTCTGACCCAAAGTCTGTCTGTCTGTCACTCACTATCTCATTTAAGGATAAGGGGGAAGTCTTTTAGGACCGAGATGAGAAAAACATTTTTCACACAGAGAGTGGTGAATCTGTGGAATTCTCTGCCACAGAAGGTAGTTGAGGCCAGTTCATTGGCTATATTTAAGAGGGAGTTAGATGTGGCCCTTGTGGCTAAAGGGATCAGGGGGTATGGAGAGAAGGCAGGTACGGGATACTGAGTTGGATGATCAGCCATGATCATATTGAATGGCGGTGCCGAATGGCCTACTCCTGCACCTATTTTCTATGTTACTATTTTTCTATGTCCACAACACTTGGCAATCCTAGTCAAGCAATGGACTCAAGATTGGAGTCAAACAATGATAAGACGGAATACGTCTTATAGGAGTGATATGGTGTCAGGACAATAACATCTCCCTCACTATCACTATGACTATGACAAAGGAGCTAATTGTGTAGGAAGGAACTGCAGATGCTGGTTTAAATCAAAGATAGACACAAAAAAATTGGAGTAACTCAGTGAGTCAGGCAGCATATCTGTAGAAAAGGAATGGGTGACGTTTCAGGTCGAGAACCTTCTTCAGACTAGGAGTCAGGGGAAAGGGAAACGAGAGATATAGATGGTGATATAGAGAGATGTAGATCAAATGAATGAAAGATATGCAAAAAGTAATGATCAAGGAAACGGTCCATTGTTAGCTGTGGACTAGGTGAAAACGAGTTATACCGACACTGAAACTCAGCAGGATGACAGTGAAACTAAAGATATCAATATTCATACCGCTGAATTGTAAGCTGCCCAAGTGAAATATGAGATGCTGTTCTTCCAATTTGCATTTGGCCTCATCCTGACAATGGAGAAGGCCCAGGACAGAAAGGTCAGTATGGGAATGGGAAGGGGAGTTAAAGTGTTTGGCAACTGGGCAATCACTTAGGCCCAGGCGGACTGAACAAAGGTGTTCAGTGAAATGATCACCCAGTCTACGTTTGGTCATGCCGATGTATTAGAGTCCACAACTGGAACAACGGATACAGTAGATGAGGTTGGAGGAGGTGCAAGTGAGCCTCTGCCTCACCTGAAAGGACTGTCGGGGTCCCTAAGAGTCGAGAGAGGAGGTATATGGACAGTTGCTGCATCTCTTGTGGTTGCAGGGGAACGTATCTGGGGACGGGGTGCTTTGGGTGGGAAGGGATGTCTATCAAAAGAGCTAATTGTTGACCTGGAAGCATGGTGGATGGAGTACATGCCCAAATCAGCATCATTGATGTGTATGAGGGAATGATTGAGAAGCACATTGATGTGACAACCAAGAAAGCACACCAATACTTCTATTTTCTGAAGATTGAAGAAATTCAGAATGTCTTCTACAGATGCACCATAGAAAGCATACTGTTCAGTTCCTTCATAGTTTGGTTATGCCCAAGACCGCAAGAAATTGCAGAAGCCGAGTCCATCACACAGACCAGGCTTCCCATCAGCTAACATAATCAAAATCTCCATCCTGGTTCTTCCTTCGTCTCCCTGCTCCTGTCTGGCAGAAAGTACAGATGTTGAAAGCGCGCACCACCAGAGAAAGGAACAGCTTCCCCCCTCTGTTATTGGGCTTTTGAATGGTCTTTCCATTGGCTTGGGTACTTTTCTTTTAATGCAGCTAGAAGCAGGCTGACTCCATGGTTGACTCTATACCATTTGCCAGGGAGCACATATGGCCAACTCTGCTCACACTAGTGATGTCAACATTATTGCCACACCCCGATAGGTGGTTTTGCAACCTTTAGCCAGCTCATAAACTTGCTCAACTTTAAAACTAAACTACTTAATTTGAATGAGAAATTGTTAAATCAACAAAGAGAGTCGGTCCCTTGATGGGTGGGAGTTTGGGGGGGGGGGGGGGGGATTCTTCCAGTATACTGTGCAGAACACTAATTTAGAATTCTTGGTTATATTAATAATATTTATTGCTACAGGGTTATATTCATTATTTAACATGTTCATAACAATAGCATAATTTTAAAGGGGCAAATAGCAGGCATTCAATCTGAGCAAAAAAGTAGGGAGCTCCTGGAAGAACTCAGCAAGTCAGGCTGTCTTGCTGCACTCCAGCTCCATTATTTTGAGCTGAATATTAAATCAATGGCTCATGTCCAATCTTTCAAGAGGATCTTCAGAGCTTTGGAACTACAATTCATTTTGTGTTATTATTCAGAGCTTTGGAACTACAATTCATTTTATGCTATTATTCAACAGTTCAAGCAGCAAGTGTCTCGCACACATTTAGCTCTTCTCGGGAACGCATCTTTTCTAGTGTTTGTGACTTTGCCAAACTTGGTGTATACTACACAATGCTGGGATTTTTGCTTCAAGCTTTGTTGTAGTCTGCAGCTGTTGTCGTGAAATTTCTGCGAACTGGCTCTCATACTGTTGAAATACATTAAGGACTATTCGTCCCGACTGCCTGCCATTGAAGTTAGTGAATAGTTTTATTGTTCTGAAATTGTCAAGTTACTGTCCTAGTGATGCCTTTGACTCTGGCTCCTCATAATAAACTCTTCTATTTGCCCTGGATTTTAAACATCTTTTCATCTGGGATATCTCACCCAGGTCTAATTCTCACTTTCTCACATTCAGCTTGTCCCATCAATTTGCAGGTCTGTTTCTTAATTGCATGGTTGCCTCTGTACATTGTTCAATACTTGACACATTTTGGCCTAGTACTTTATTGCCTTCATACTGCAACGCCTGCTTCACTCAAACTACAGCAAAATAAGCATGCACCTATCCATTAACCATTTGCCTCCTGTAGAGTCAGCAATATATATGTTCATGACTCTCAAGGAATGCCCTCAGTATGCACATTATTTCTGATATGATTCACCTTGGAGATATCACTTTCTTTAGTCAGCAACTCGCCGCTTTGCCACGGCCTTTTGGTACCATGTTGCACGCTTTTCCTTTGGCTATCTTTATTAAGCAACACCCGAGGTACTTCAGCCAGACCAGATTATCTCCTCTGAGGAAGCTCTCATATTTACCTACTTACCTCTCCTTACAGCCCAAGGTTAACATTCCTCAAGAGATGGACCATTGTCAAACTCCATCAGTCATGTACATCACTACATTTGCCTAGTCAAGTCACATGCCCTGCTCAAGTTAAGCCTATTGTCACACAATAAAAATCTCGCTTACAGCAGCATCAAAGATACACAGACTCAGACCATACACAAAAAGATAAATTCACGTAAATAACGCATTAATTATACATGACAATGAAAAGAAAAATAATATGAGTGCAAAACACAATGGGAAAACAAGAACATGATATGGCGAGGGGTGGCCAGTAGATAGTGTTAGGGTTGTGCAAGTTGGTTCAAGAAACGCTCCTTGGTTTTGTTTTATGTTGAGTGAGACACACTGACTCATCACCACTCATGTTTAGGCCGATAACAATGGTGTCACTGGGGTATTTATAGATGGTTTCGGAGCTGTGCATAGCCACACAATGCTGTGTGCAAAGAGAACAGAGCGAGGGGTTTACAGCTTTGTGGTGCACCGGTGTTGTTGGTCAATGAGGAGAGAACTGTCTGTTTTCTGCCAGGACCCTCATCCTGGCTGACATTTTCTCTGCTTAAGTAGTTGCATGCTAGATGGTGATCTATAGCTGTTTCATTCAATATGCAGGCATAGCTCTGGTCTGCTGGTATCTATTCAAAGGATTGGCACCTCGCCTGTGGGATCTGCTTGGATGGAGTTGAGGCATTCTAATATATGAGTGGCTCCTGTATCTCTTTGCTGCTCACTGCTATGATTCTTTAAAAACATGTGTGTGGAAAGTGAAAGACTTGATCCAGTCTATTCCCATGATTGCTGATGCTTAAAACCCACAACTATGAAGGGTAACTGGACCAATTGTTTCTTCTTGTGATTCAATATTAACCTCCCTATATTGTGGCCCTCCACGTTGGATTGCAACCTTGTCGTGGTCGGGGAGCTTGTGTGTCTCAGTGACCCCTAGAGCTATGCCAGCGGGAGATTCGTCTCCTGTTAGGGTCTCCCATGCTGGACAGGTGGAAGGGTAGAGGCGAGACGAAGAGCGATCCACTGGTCCTCCAGGTTGGAGGTTGAGCACAGGGCTAACAACCCCGTCTCGTAAAACATATGTTACGGAAACAGCAACTGAAGGAATCAACACTACTGAGTGGAGGACTTTCGTTGCTGCCCTACATGCCAGGAGGCATAATAGGCAGTAGGTAAGTAAGTAATAATGTGGCCATCTATCTTTCTCAGGCTCGTATATGCATCCTAATCTACCACAGACCTAATTGCCATACTGGTGATTGTTCTACATGCTACCATGAGACCTTGTCTCTAGTTCATGGCATTAGTAGACTCTCTGATATATTTTATGTCTCCAGTTTTCACACCAGCAACAATAACACCAGTCCCCTTGTCTTTTCTCATGATTTATTTGTTCTGAGTGTCCACTGGATCTTTTTTTTTTGTTATAATATTTTTATTAGAAGTAATCCATCATAACAACGGTATAACAACTTTTCAAATACACAACCAACTTATTTCAATAAGTATACGGATGTCACGAATAATTCTTATAAACTTCTATTTTTTAGAAAATAGAAAAAAGAAAAGAATAGATTTTAATCAATAAGAATGGTGATTAAATAATAATTTTGATTATATAGAGAGAGAGAGAAAGAGAAAAGAAAGAGAAAAAAAAGAAACTAAAAAAAATAATAAAATAAAAAATAATTGTTATATATATTTAATTAAAACAAAGTATGTATATATATTTTTTTTAATTATAGTATACATCTTAATAGTGAATAACACAATTTCAAATAACGATATCAATAGAGACATGTATACAAATAAAAAAAAGGAATTATTTTCATCTAATCTTGCTGGGTGCCCATTGAGTTGTGATGCCAAGAACAGCTACCCTTCAAATATTCTGTATATGGAGACCATATCTGTTCAAAGAGTTCGTATTTGTCCATTAGGACAAATCTGATTCTTTCCAAATGCAACGTCTCCAACATTTCCACTGTCCACATTTTAATTGTGGGGGATAATGTTCCCCTCCAAAATTTCAATATTAATTTTTTCCCTATTATCAAACAGTAATCCAATAAATTTCTTTGGTTTACTGTTAATATTAGATTTGAATCCGGAACTCCTAATATTATTAATTTCTGATCTGGGTCCAGTTTAATTTTAAGAACTTCAGAGATAACTCTAAAGATTTCTGTCCAATAATAATTAAGTTTTATACGTTACAAAACTATGCGTTAAATTAGCTTCCAAGTTCTGACATTTATCACAAATAGGGGAAATGTTAGGATAAATTCTATTTAATTTCGTTTTTGAATAATGTAATCTGTGTAATACCTTAAATTGTATCAATATATGTCTAGCATTTAATGAGCAATAATGTATACGTTGTAGGCTTTCTTCCCAAGTTTCCTTCGTTATAGATAAACCTATTTCATTTTCCCATGTTTGTCGATATATTTCCGAAGTTGGGATTTCCCTATCCAAGATAGTATCGTATAAATACGCTATTCATTTTTCTGTATTTGGGTGTTTATTAAACAATTCATCTAATAATCCTGGTTTTCTATTTTTATAGTCTTGCGTATTTGACTTAATATAGTTTCTAATTTGTAAATACCTAAATATGTTATTTGACTGCAATCCATAGATATCCTGTAACTCTTGAAATGAAAGAAATTTTCCTTTCTTGTAAAGGTGTTCTATCCTTTTAATTCCTAAATCATTCCAATGTCTAAACCCCTTGTCCAATACAGAGGGCTTAAACAAAGGATTATTCATAATTGGCAAACAAAGTGACAAATTATCCATATGTAGGGTCTTAACTATTTGTTTCCAAATACGTCTATTGCTATGAATTATAGGGTTATCACCATACGTTTTTTTTTGTACTTCCCTTGGTGCAAAAAGAATCGAACCTACATCAAAAGGCAAACAGTCTTCCTTTTCCATCTTTAGCCAGCTTGGCTCATAATCTAAATTTACCAACCAAAAATTCATATTCTTAATCTGAACTGCCCAGAAATAATATAAGAAATTTGGTAGTGCTAGTCCACCATTTATTTTAGATTTACATAGATGTTTTTTACTTATTCGATGATTTTTATAGTCCCAAATAAAACTATTAACCAAAGTATCTATTTAAAAAAAAAACATTTTAGGGAGATATAAAGGGATGGCTTGAAATAAATATAACATTTGTGGCAAAAAAAATCATTTTTATAGCATTTTACTGATCATTGAAATAGGTACTGTTTTCCAATATAAAATATTTTTTTAGTTTATTTAACAATTGAGGGTAATTATATTTAAATAGACAGTTATAGGATTTAGATACATTAATTCCTAGATATTTAAATTTGTCCGTGACTATTTTACGTGGGAATTGTTCTAATATATTTAATTTTATTTCAGTTATAGGCATAATTTCACTTTTATTCCAGTTAATTCTATACCCAGAAAATATGCCAAAATTAGTTATAACATTAAGTAGATTGGGAATACTAATCTCCGGTTTTGTGATATAAATTAAGATGTCATCTGCGTATAAAGATATTTTATTCGTTGTAGTTTTGGTATTATATCCATATATTTCTGGTTCTGATCTAATCATTTCGGCTAATGGTTCTATTACCAGAGCAAAATTTTGCTGATAACATTTGATTTGTTAATATTCTTGCAGTTGGATTTGAGTATATGATTTTTACCCATTTGGAAAATCTATCCCCCAGTTGAAATTTCTGCATTATTTTAAATAAATATGGCCAATCAACCTGGTCAAATGCTTTTTCAGCATCTAAGGATATGACAGCTAGTTCAATATCATTCACTCTTTTTGAGTATATGATATTGAATAGACGTCTCAGATTATAAGATGAGTAGCGTTTTGAGATGAAACCTGTTTGGTCATGATGTATTAAGTTATTAATCACTAAACTTAGCCTCCGAGATAAAATTTTAGTTAGTATTTTTTGATGAGTGTTTAAAAGAGCTATTGCTCTGTATGACCCAGGGTCTTCCAAATCTTTATCAGCTTTAGGGATAAGTGTAATTGTAGATTAATTTAATGATTCTGGTAACTTTCCTTGTTCATAGGCATATTTATATATTATATGTAAACGTGGAGAGATCAGATCATAAAACATCTTATAAAATTCAACACTTAAGCCATCAGGGCCTGCGGCTTTTCCATTATTTAATGATCCAATTGATTCTTCAATATCTTTTACTGATATATCAGCATTTAACAAGTCTCTACCTTCCTGATCCAAACTATTAATGTGACTTTCTTGTAGGAATGTTTCCATTCCATCTGATTGTCCTGCTAGTTTAGATGAGTAAATATTTTGATAATATTGTAAAAATGTATCATTGATATATTTTGGTAAAGTCAATATTTCTCCTTGTTCAGATCTAATTTTATGTATAATTTTCTCCTCATCTAATTTTCTAAGCTTTCGTGCCAGTAATTTTTGTGGTTTATCTCCAAATTCAAAGTGTACTTGTTTAGTCTGTTGAAAAAGTTTAATAATCTGATTTGAATATATTTTATTTAGCTTATATTTTAATGATGCAATTTTATTACTTAGGCCTTTTGAAGGGGATATTGCATTTTCAATATCTAATTGTTTTATTTCATTTTCCAACTTTTGTTGAGTCTTTCGATTTTCCTTATTAAAGTATGCGTGTGCTGATATTATCGCACCACACATAAATGCTTTAAATGTATCCTAAAGCAGTGATGGTGAAATTCCAGGTTTGTCATTAGTTTCAAAAAATAATTTAATCTGTTTTACCAAGTAATCATAACAAGCCTTATCATTTAATATTTGGGGGTTGAGTCTCCAGTTAGAGGTTTTAATAGTTATGTCTTTTAATTTTATCTTAAATGTTAATGGAGCATGATCCGAGATAATAATATTATGATATTTTGAGTCATACGTAAATGGGATTAGTTTTGAATCTATTAAAAAATAGTCTCTCCTTGGGGAAACAGGGGAAAAAAATGAATATAACCAGATGGGTTATCTGTTCTCCAGAAACCTTTAACATTTGCTGTGTTAATAAAAGAATTTATAAGTGTACTTGACTTAGAAGGGGGTACACAAAAAGCTGGAGAAACTCAGCGGGTGCAGCAGCATCTAAGGAGCGAAGGAGATAGGCGACGTTTCGGGTCGAGACCCTTCTTCAGACTGGTCAGGGATCAGGGAAACGAGAGATATAGACGGTGATGTGGAGAGATAAGGAACAATGAATGAAAGATATGCAAAAAAGTATCGGTGATAAAGGGAACAAGCCATTGTAAGCTGTTTGTGGTGTGAAAATGAGAAGCTGGTGCGACTGGGGTGGGGGAGGGAGATAGAGATAGAGGGAATGCCAGGGCCCGAGGGCTGAGGGAGAGGTGGGAGGGGGAGGAGACAGCAAGGGTTAACAGAATTGAGAAAATTCAATATTCAAGCCCAAAGGATGCAGACTCCCCAAGCGGAATATGAGGTGCTGTTCCTCCAGCTTGCGGTGTTGCTCACTCTGGCCGTGGAGGAGGCCCAGGACCGAGAGGTCGGATGTGGAATGGGAGGGGGAGTTGAAGTGCTGAGCCACCGGGAGGTAGGGTTGGTTATTGCGGACCGAGCGGAGGTGTTCGGTGAAGCGATCGCCAAGCCTCCACTTGGTCTCACCGATATACAGAGATGCCAAGTGTCCCGGATTCGCCGTATTTTATCCCGGCGAAATAACCTTTTTTACAGTGTTCCGGCAGCCAAACATGCTGTTACGGAACACCGCCGCGCCGGTGTTCCTCCCGTGGTGAACACCGGCGCCATGTGTCCCCGGTTTGCCAGCCCGCGCGATCAGCGGCACTTTGCCGGGCCCCAGTGGCCGCGCCTGCGCAGTGGGGGAGGGTTGCCGGGCCCCAGTGGCCGCGCGTGCGCAGTGGGGGGAGGGTTGCCGGGCCCCAGTGGCCGCGCGTGCGCAGTGGGGGAGGGTTGCCGGGCCCCAGTGGCCGCGCGTGCGCAGTGGGGGAGGGTTGCCGGGCCTGGCGCCATTTCGAGCCACGCCACGCCCGGCCCAGAGCCCGGGCGGCGCCGGCCCGCGCGATCAGCGGCACTTTCTTGCCGCCAGCCGGCCGCTCGCGGCAGCCCCATCACCGGGCCTCCCCCCCCACCCCCACCCAGTGCGCAGGCGCAGACCCGCCGGCAACCTTGCCAAGTGCGCATGTGCTGCACCCGCCCGCCGGCAGCCCGCTGATCTGCACCAGTGCGCAGGCGCATAGCCGCCGGCAACAACCCCAAGTGAGTACGTTACGGAGAGAAATGCATTTAACCCCATTTGTTACGGACAAATGGGTTGAATGTTACTGTGAACTAAATTTAGGGTTGGCATCTCTGCGATATAGATCATCTGGCATCTGGAGCAGCGGATGCAGTAGATGAGGTTGGAGGAGGTGCAGGTGAACCTCTGTCGGACCTGGAAGGACTGCTTGGGTCCCTGAAAGGAGTGGAGGGGGGAGGTGAAGGGACAAGTGTTGCATTTCTTGCGGTTGCAAGGGAAAGTGCCCGGGGAAGGGGTAGAGTGGGAGGGGAGGGAAGAATTGACAAGGGAGTTGCGGAGGGAGCGGTCTTTGCGGAAGGCAGACAGGGGGGGAGATGGGAAGATGTGGCGGGTGGAGGGGTCACGTTGGAGGTGGCGAAACTGGCGGAGGACTATATGTTGTATTTGCCGGCTGATGGGGTGAAAGGTGAGGACCAGGGGGACTCTGCCCTGTTTGCGAGTGGGGGAATGGGGAGCGAGGGCAGTGTTGCGGGGTATGGAGGAGACCCTGGTGCGAGCCTCATCAATAGTGGGGAAGGGGAATCCCCGTTCTCTGAAGAATGAGGCCATTTGGTGATGACCTGGTGTGGAACACCTCATCCTGGGAGCAGATGCGGCGTAGACGGAGGAATTGGGAATAGGGGATGGAGTCCTTACAGGAAGCAGGGTGGGAGGAAGAGTAGTCCAGGTAGCTGTGGGAGTCAGTAGGTTTGTAGTGGATGTTGGTCAGGAAGGACTTAGAAGGGGTTTTCCTTTTCATTGATGATCTATCTAAATAATTATCTAAGGTACAATTAAAATCACCTCCAATTATTAGATTATGTTGAGTGGATATAGGGATATTGTTAAATATTTTCTTGAAGAATAATGGGTTATCAAAATTAGGACCATATATATTCATAAGGATTACTTTTTTAGAATGTAATTCAACTGTAATTATTATATATCTACCCTCAACATCTTCTATTATTGAGCTTTGTTTAAAAGGTATACCTTTACGAATAATTATTGCTACCCCTCTAAACTTATGTATAAATGAAGAGTGATATACTTTAGAAATCCATTTTGCTGTTAATCTATACTGCGCGTCTTTTTTAAGGTGTGTCTCTTGGAGAAAAATAATATCAGATTTCAATCTATTTAATTGAGCTAAAAAACCTTACCTCTTTTAATTGGTTCGTTAATTCCATTAACATTCCAACTACAGAAGGTGATTCCATCATCCCCAATCCTAGTGTTTATGTCGTACATGTTATTATTAAGGTGGTTTATAATGGAGTAGATGTCTCAGCTCATCTAACCCAATCCTATACCCAAACATCAGATCGATGAAGTTTAATATCTGTGTCATTGTCTTATACGCACGTCTCTTTAAACTAACTATATAATATCAATCATACTTAAATCCATATAATATATAATATGAGATAAATACATAATATAAAAGTAATAATAAAAAATGTGAGTAGATTAAGTGATGTTAGTAAAGTGTAAGGGGAAAAAAATGACTACAACTATAATTAGTGCAGTTAGTATTAGTGTAAGCCAAACTAGAGTGGCTATTAATCTACGGACTTCCGTGAGAAAAAAAGATGTTAATAATTCCAGCTCCGTTTTTGCCTTAAGGGCTATATATGTCGGGGTGGGGTATTAAATTTATATACTTAATAATTAATAATACTACTAATATCAAATATAGTTAGTGTCATAACACTATATTATGAGAGCTAACATACATGTTTAAGGGGTAGTTAATACAAAACTATATTTATTAATAATCCATCCATCCCTCCTTGACCCCAAGATAAAGTCCATGTCCATTGTTCCTCCTCCTTCCCTGCGGATCCTCTTTCAGTGTGAATCCTCCTCCTTTTCTGTGGATGGGCAGTATCATCAGGTAAGTGATCAATAATATTCAGTATTCTTCATCTTCATCTACTTCTTCCTCTACTTCTTCCTCTTCCAGTTTCTTCTGAATGTTTCGAGCGAATTCAAGAGCTTCTGTATGTTTGGTGAAGTGGTGCTCCTTGTTATCATAAGTTACTCTTAATGTTGCCGGGTACATCAGGCCATATCTCAGATTCTTTATGTTCTTCAGGATACCTCTTGTTTCTGTAAATATAGATCTTCTCTTGGCCACTTCTGCAGGGTAATCTCTGAAGATACTGATGTTGTCTCCCTCATATTTGAGATTTTTCTTACGTATTATTATCTTCATCATATCTTCAAAAACATGATCGTAAACCACCTTCACAGTCATCTGTCTTGGGGGAGCATCCCTCCTAGGGGTACGTCTCAATGCCCTGTGTGCTCTGCCCAGCAGAGATTCTTGGTCCAAGTTCAGAATATCTTTTAGGAGTTTTGCAGCAAATTTTCGAGGGTCTTGATCTCCCTCTCGGCCTTCACTCAATCCAATAATACGCAGATTCTGACGCCTTTGACGTCCCTCCAAATCAATGCATTTCTCAGTTATTTTGTGTAATAATTCTGATAAACGCTTGTTCTCATCAAGACGTTTCTCGGCTGATTCAGTAAATTCTTTTATTGCGTCATTTTGTTGGTTAAGTGAGATTCTAATAGGTTCTAACTTGGTATCCAGCAGCAACTCCATCTCACCAGTTTTACGGTTTACCTCATCCAACTGTTGTTGCAAATCAGTACCCGCTTTATCTTTCCATTCGTCCATCATAGTCTTTACAGTGGCTATAACTTTTTTGAACTTTTCTTTCAAATTTTCATGATACACCAAAATATCAGCTCTTAAAGTCTTTATTTCTTCTTTATATTCTTTTTTCATATCCTTAAGCATTTGTTTTAGCTCACCCATAATAATTTTTTTGAGGTCATCCATCTTTAAAATATCTTCCTGGGAGGCACTCAAACTCGAGCCCGCGGCTCCAGTGAGGCCTACTTCCCTTTTCACAGGCTTTTTCCCTGGGGGGGGGGGGGGAGCGATGCATCGACATTTTCTAAGTAAAGTCGCACGCCTGATGACGTCACGCGCCTTTTTAACACTACCAGAACCGTTTACACCTGTTCTCCTCTGATGAGTGGTTTCAGTAAACCCCTTTTACCCCCGTTTGTTATACAATTATTAGCGGAGCTGAATGGCGCGAGTTCCGCTCACTCCATAGCACCATCGGAAGTCCCCACTGGATCTTGACAACATCATGCTACTCAGTAGCATTTCACTCATTCAACCTACAGGGCTCATGGTCTTGTACCTCTTGAGCATCCAATATATCTGACACAAGCACTGCCTGCCGTGTCACTGTTCTACCTGGACAACCCTGTTGTCCATTGTCCAATCTAGATTACTGTCCTGAGCTACTGTTCAAGTAGCAGCAATACTCCATCTCTGTCACTGAAAGTGTAGTGTCTTTCAGATGCTGTATGCAGAAGTATGGCAGAACATTGTTTTTTGAAAGCAGCATCTCTGAATTAAAAAGACTGGTACAGCACCATATCGTGATATAAATGTTATTGGCCCTCTTATTTTATTATGCCTTCGATGCTGTCAATGGTAAGTTCTGTGCCTCAAAGCTAATCACATTTTCTGATGTAAGGAAGTAATAGGGTTGTGCCTGTCACTGCCTTCTCAAGATAAGTCGAGTGAATACCGAGGAAAGGGTCTGATGTAACTCCATGTTAGGTTATAACCTTTGTGATATCGCAAAATGATTAAAGACATATGAAGTAGAAAACATACTGTACTGTGTGATTACTTATTAATCTGCGCCCAGTGCATATGTTTGGATCTTAAACAGCCTGTACCTTGGTTGTGTCTACAACTTATCATTCAAGGCAACTGTTATGTCCATTGCATGAACACATCCTCATAATTATCTTTGTCGATATTATTGCATTATCCTTATTATCCTCATTATAAGTCCACTTTCTTTCTTGATCTTCTGTCCAACCCACCTTCATATTTCATGTCATGTCATGTAAAACCACCGGGTGGCGCCGTCAGCGATGGCAGCCTCGCCAACGGTCTGTCTGTTATTTTTAGTGCTATAGACCTGCACGGGAAGATAGACGCTCCCGCCCCAATGAGTCTCGGGCAGATGGGGCTCGTCAGCCTGGGAAAGCAGTCCATCTAGGAGAACCAAAAACTCATATTTAAAATCTCCACTGCCTCGTGGCCATATCCAGTCATGGAAAAGGCTCCAGGAGAAAACCTCAAGAAAATCTGGAGTTGGAGCCTCTAAGGCAGTTCGTCGTTGTCTGCAACCTCGCTCTGGCAGCTCTTGCGACGGCGCTGGTTCCAAACTGTAACGGACCTGCTGTTCCTTTGGATCGATCAGCGACGTGGCGAGTGGGGACGTGCTGCATGGGCAACAGCCTGTCCTCCATATGACATCGCCCAAGCTTGCATCCGACCACATATCATCTGCAAACTAGGATGCATCACCCATGGTTAGTCATGACCGAAGGGGGCCTATTAAATGTGTTTTTAAAGTTTGTGTTAATGTTCTCTGGTTTGTTTTATGTGGGGGGTGGGGGAGGAGGTCGAGGGAAACTTTTTTTCAATCTGTTACCTTGCCAGAGATGTGATTGATTTCAGGATCTTATCTCTGGTCGCTCTGCGGCCCAACATCATGGGGCTGGCGGTCTTGCTCGAGACTGACTTTGAGCCCCACCGCGGGGCCGTGGACTTACCATTGGAGCCAGCGATCCCTTGCCTGGAATCGACGCTCCAACTGCGGCTACGGATTTCACCATCGAGGAGCTCGCAGTCTCGGGTAGAGGCTGATGTCAGGAAGCTCCAAGGACGCAGAAATTACAACCAGCCCCGACCCAGGGTCTGATCGCCCGGCACAGAGAGCCGAGATCCTCCGATGCGGGAGCTTGATCGCCCGACACGGATGGCCCAACCGCCGGCTGTGGGAGCCAAGATCGTCCCGACAACGGAAGGTTCGAGTGCGCCCGACTGCGGGAGAACAAAGAAGGGAATAGACTGAACTTTTTTTTCGCCTTCCATCACAGTGAGAAATGTGGAGGAGTCACTGTGGTGGATGTTTATATTAAAATGTATTTTGTGTATTTTGTTGCTTTTTATTGGTATGACTGTATAGCAAGTCAAATTCCTCGTATGTTGCAAAACATACTTGGTTAATAAAGTATGATTATGATATTCCATAATGACACCAATCATTAATCTCTAATGGGGTCTGCTCTTTAATAAAGGATCAGGCTGACAATTCTGAAGAAGGGTATCGACCCAAAACGTCGCCCATTCCTTCTCTCCAGAGATGCTGCCTCACCCGCTGAGTTACTCCGGCATTTTGTGGTTCTCTTTGGTTTAAACCGGCATCAGCAGTTCCTACCTAAACCATTAGTTTTATTCCTCAATAGAAGAAAATAACAGAAAGTGTCATTCAACTGGATCTATTCATGTTTCCCTGAAATGACTTACCTTTATAAACAACTAGCAACTCTTCAAAATCGGAGGACAATCTTAGTCTCACTAGCGCTACAGATCCTCATATACACAAGCAGATCCTTGCCATATTCCTTCTCATTGATACACTTCTCATAAACTCGGGGCTGAGATGACTATAACAAACATAACACATTCCTTCTCTCCAGAGATCCTGCCAGTCCCGCTGAGTTATTCCAGCATTTTGTGTCTAACTATGATTATACCAATTTTGGGGGCTCATGGCCTCTTTGCATGAATAATTTCCGTCCCCTTTTTTTACTCTTATCTCCACTCAAACTAGTTCTACGTGTTGATCCTGTCATCTTCCAAACATCATTTATCATCAGAATTACTTCACCATTTATTCCTTGTTGCCATGTAATCTGGATTATTAGTTCCTGGGCCTAGTCACCTTGCATGCCTTGTGTGTGGTTTGGTTTGTCATATACACAAGGTGCAATGAAGCACTTTGTTCACATGAAGTTCACAGGGTATACAATATATGTACAGTAATGATAAAAAAAAATACAACTAAGTGCAAAACAGCAGAATGGTGCAAGATCATAGTGCAGAATCCAATTAGTGCAAAATAATATTAAAGTGCAATTAAGGATTAACTAAATAAGATGGCAGCTCCTCCAGGAATGGAATGGGATGTGAAATAGGTGATTGGTTCTGGAGTTTGTTAGCAGCGGGGAAGAATCTGTTCTTAAATCTGGAAGTCCAGGCACTCAAGCTCCCGTGTCTTCTCCTACAAAGGAAGGAGAAAAGGGAATGGCCAGGATGGAAGCATCCAAGGCAATACTTCCAACCTACCAAATACAATGCGCTGTGAAAATGGACTATATGGAAGGAAGTGTCAAACCTTCTGTGACTCTACTGCATTCACCACTCTCTGCAGGTTCCAGTGGTTAAGAGCGGGGATGTTGCCACAACAGGCGGAGATTATTCCCATCAGAATACTTTCTATGGTACATTTGCTGAAGTTCAAGAGAATTCTTGTGGGCATGCAAAATCTTCTCAGATGCTGACGGATCTAAATACATCAAAATCACATCAGTATGAAGGGACCAGGATATGTTGTTAGTAAATGGATGCCGAAGAATTAGAGCTGTCAACCATCTTTACAGCAGCTCTGTTGATGAGGATATGATTGATTTCAGTCCCTCACTTCCTTGGGTCAACAACCAAATTTTCATCTTATTGACATTAGGGGATAGGTCATTATCCTGTCAACATTGACAGTAGATTCTTGATCGCTTTAATACACTTTGTGTCATCATTGTTGTAGATCCAGCCAACAACAGAGTAATCATCACCAAAGTTAAAGATTGAGTTGACATTGTATTTGACCACGCTGTCATGCACAGATGGGTGGAGCAATGGACTAAGCACAGAACGCTGTGGAGCAATGTTGTGGGTCAGGGTAGCAGAAATGTTATGACCAATTCTAACCAACTGTGTCTACCAGGTTAGGAGTCCAGATGGCAGTTGTAGATGGAGGAGGCCCTAAGGCCAAGGAACAGAAGTTTAGGGATGAGTTATTTGGTATTACGTTGTTGAAGATGGAACTCAATGAATAACATCCTGACATAGGTTGTCTTATTGTCAAGGTGATGCAGGGCTTAATGAACTGCCGGAGGGATTGCATCTTCCATGGGCCTACTTTTTCTGTGCATGAATCACTGAAAACCGACATAAATGTGAGCCACCAACAATCTTTCAAAGCACTTCATTATGATCTTTGGTCAGAGCTACTGGGCAGTAGTTGTTGATAAAGATCACAATTTTCTTGGGGGCTGGAATGATGAAGGTTTCCTTGAAGCAGATGGGGACAAAAGACTGTTGAAGTGAGAGGTTGACATTGTCAGCAAAGACTGCCCAGTTGATTGGTACACAAGTTCAGATCCTTTCCAGATAGGTGTATGGAACCAGTGCCTGAGGAGGTAGTTGAGGCAGGTGCAATTTGGAATATTTGGACAGGTACATTGATAGGACAGGTTTGGAGGGATAATATGGGCCAAACACAGGCAGGTGGAGACTAGTGTAGATGTGGCATTTTGATCGGAATGGGCAAGTTGGGCCAAGGGGCTTGTTTCCATGCTGTATGATTCTCTAACTACATCTGGGCCAGCCGCTTTCTGAGAGTTTACCCTCAGGAAAGCAGATCAGCACTTCTCCCGACAAGATGTTCGAGACAGAACCAGTGAGGGAGGTTGGAGCTTTATTATTAGTTTATTATTAATAGTTATTAGATTGATTGGCTCTCGAGAGCTGGACCAAATGGTTCAGGAGTACTTTTATAGGAATATATCTAACAGGTAGGTATAGAATCCATGACAATGAAAAATCTGCAGATGCTGAAAGACTGAAATAAAACCCAAACATTTTTAGACAATTAGCAGGTCAAGCAGCATCTGTGGAATGAGAAACAATTAATGTTCAGATCTGAGCCCTTCATCAGAACTGGGATGAAGACTCAAGAGGTTAGTTTTCAGTAGCAGTGAAGGTAAGGAATGGCGCCCTCATATAAAATAAAGGGACAGTTTAGAGGAGCAGTTAGCAGCATATTATACGTCTTTGTTTGTATAATGTGTTATTAACAGTGAGGCTGAGTAACACACTCGACAAGTAAAGCGGTAAAAATAGAAAACAGAACTAATATGACAACAAGCAGCAGTGACAGTTCTGATATATACAGAAAAAAACTGTTGAAGAATATGATATTGAGTCTAAAAGGCTTGATACTAGTTGAGCATGGGTGGAAGATGAGGTGTTCTCCACGTTTGATTTGGAACTCATTGCAACAGTGAAGAAGGCTGCTGACAAAGCTCAGAGTGAGAGTGGAATGATGAATTAAAGTGACAGTCTGAACTCTACAAACTGAACACCGATACGATACAACACGATAGAACTTTATTTATCCCAGGAGGGAAATTGGTCAGCCAACATCACAAAACACAACAAGATACATGAAACACGAAATTAAAGTGACAAGTGGAAAGTCCACGATTAGGGATGTGCAAAGATTGAGAAGTGTGTGGGGGGGGGGAGGAGGAGTTGTACAGTTTAATAGCCACAGGGAAAATCGATCTCCTATGGCGTTCTGATGCTCCACAAAGTGATCTCCTAATCTGTGTTTGTTTTCTTAAGAACAGGGGAGACCGCATTGTGGACAATGGGTGTGGTACGCTAAACTGAAAGAGATACAAATGAATCGCCACTTCACCTGGAGGGTTTGTTTAGGTGGTGGAAAATGAAGGGATGAAAAGACAGGTATTGCATCTTCTGTGGTTGCATGGGGAAGTGCCGTAAGACCATTTTGGTATGTGGGGACAGAAGAGTGGATCAGAAAATCACAAAGGGACTTTGAAATACTGAATGGGGAGGGGAACGTCTGTCTGCTGATTGAATCATAGAATATATAAATGTCATTTGGACTCTGAAACGCAATGTATCTGATTTAGAGTTGGCCCTTAAGCCTCCTTACTGATGATATTTGGTTGGGTAGACAAAAATGCTGGAGAAACTCAGCGGGTGAGGCAGCATCTATGAAGGAAATAGGCTACTTTTCAGGTCGAAACTCTTCTTCAGACTTTGTCTACCTTCGATTTTCCAGCATCTGCAGTTCCTTCTTAAATATTTGGTTGGGTGTTGCTTCCCGGTTTCCATTTAAAGTTTTCTGCGCATTCTATCAATGAATAGAAACGGGATAGGAATCTATTTGTGTTTTTGAGATGAGAAACTGTTGCCCAAGATAGGAGTCAGATCTTATTTTGATAGATTACACTGTGAAGGTGTAATTCAGAGGAAGATGAACGTATCCTGCTTATTGAGATTAAAATCTTCTCTTAGCTGAGAGAAGAAACTGGTCCAACTTGCTGACTGGCGTATCTGTTTGGAGTCAGTGTACAGTCATATCTTTTTTTCTGCACTTGTGTGGGCGTTGTTGGACCTGATCTTTGGCAAAGTGTATGCATTTTTAAGATCAACAGTTAATGACGAAATGGGATGTTGCATTATATGGATTAATGGGGATAAATACAGGAGGTTTGTTTCCATGCTTGTGGACAGTTCCTCTGAGCTCTGCTGCTCAATTTCAACTTTGAAATCATATATTTGCTGGGAAGTTTATATAGATGACTCATCAAAATCAAATTAGATGAATATAAGAAATTAGAAAAAGGCCAGCAGTCTTCATTGGACAAGCTAACGGATGCTCTTCTACCACAATACCATTTTCCTGTCCTCTCCCTATTTATATGTGATCATACCTTTCATTATCTCTTTATTGATTTATTTTTAAATGCAGTCAATGTCTAAACCTCCATATTCCGGTGATGTGAATAAATCCAGAGTTCTTAATGCTTCAATGAGGTCATCTCTCATTCTACTCTAATCTCTAGAGGATGAGACCCGGCCTACTCAATTTCCTCTCTTATGACCGACCTACCATGTCAGGTATTCCGGAAGCAGTCTGGTGAATCTTGCCACACTTTTTCTGTAGCAAGTATATCCTTCTTTGGGAAAGGAATTAAAAAATACTCTGGTCTAACTAAGATCCTAAAAATATTAGTAAGATATTCTGGTATCCTAATAAGGGTAAACATACCATTTACCTTTGCTACTGTCTGCTGTACCTACATGTTACTTTCTGTGACAAACGTACAAGGATGCCCAGTACCACTGAACATCAGAATTGTCCCATTCTCTCATCATTTCGTTTTTTTTACTACCAACTTGAATAACTTCAGCTCACTGAGTCTGGGCAAACCATCAAGCATCCATTTGTACTACTCTCAGTTAATTCCATTTATATTTATCCAGCATTCTCAAAAACACTGCTCTCTCCCCCGGTCTGATCCTACCACTCACCTACAGGGTCAGGGCAACTCACGGTACAATACGATAGAAATGTATTTATCCCAGGAGGGAAATTGGTCTGCTAACAGTCATAAAACACAACAAGATACAAGAAACGTGAAATTAATGTGATGAGTGGAAAGGATTGGAGATGTGTAAAGATTGGAGGGGGGGGCAGTCTACCCCACGACAGAAGAGGGGGGGGAGTTGTACAGTTTGATAGCCACAGGGAAAAAGGATCTCCTGTGACGTTCTGTATTGCATCTTGGTGGAACCAATCTGTTGCTGAAGGTACTCCTCAGGTTGACCAATGTGTCATGGTGGGCGTGAGCTGTATTGTTCAAGATGTTGTCCAGTGGGCAATTAACCACATGACCCAGGTAAACATCAAGGGAGAAAACTATAGCACCCAGAGGAAACCCACGCAGTCACAGGAAAAACATGCAAACTACCCACACAGACAACACCCAAGGTCAGGATTGAACTTGGATCCCTACTGTGGGGCAGTGGCTCGACAAGCTATCCCACTGCAGCCAATTAATGAAAAGGTTCAGTTTAATGGCTTTCATTTTCAAAAGGGAATACTAGGTCTTGGTTCTGTTGCAGTGGTGAAATGGAGCATCAGCAGATGATATATTTGCCTCCAGAGTTCCTGGAATGTTGAGAGCAATGGTGGAAGAGGAATTTATATTCTGACTGCTATTCAGTGAGCCCATAACTAGTGTCTATCGAATTTGCCCTGGTTTGTTTTACAAGATTTCCAGAAACGGATTTAAAAAAATATTAAGATGACTGAGATTCATGGGTGCAGGTTTACATTCTTTTCATTCATTTGATATAATCTCATATGAATTGTTTAGGTCATATTACAAGCATTTATAGGAAAACTTGAGAGGAGCTTTAATCTGCCATACATTTTTAGGTTGTCTTTTGTTTACTTTACAACAGAGATTCTGAAACTCAGCATCCTTCCTGTCCTTTTACAGATCTCCGTGGTTGTCAAAAACGAGAGTGTTCAAAATGCAAGAAGAACGAAACATTCGGATAATAGAATGGGAGGACATGGACAAGAAGAAATTCTACTCTGTTGGTCTTCTCATGGCTCTGACAATCCGCTTAGGAGTTTATCCCATCGTTCTGATTAGAACACGGCTTCAGGTCCAAAAAGGCAGGAGCCATTACAAAGGCACTTCTGACGCATTCAGTAAAATTCTAAAATCTGAGGGGATACGCGGACTTTACAGAGGGTTTCTGGTGAATTCGTTTACCCTAATCTCTGGCCAATCGTACGTTACGACCTATGAACTGGTGCGCATGTACATATCCCGCTACAGCGACAATAATGCAATTAAGTCAATCATAGCTGGAGGCTCAGCATCCATTGTGGCACAGAGCTTCGTAGTGCCCTGCGATGTCATTTCCCAGCACCTAATGATGGCCGGCCAGAAAGGCTACAGGGGCCGATTAGAGATGTCCCAGATAACAGGCACTACCAGACAAAACTTTGGCCAGGCAAAGGAGGTTATTGTTAATATTTTCAAGATTGATGGCCCACGAGGATTTTACAGAGGATATTTAGCTGCCTTGTTGATGTACATTCCTCACAGTGCAGTGTGGTGGCCTTCTTACCACTTCTTTGCAGGTATGTGATATTACAGTTACTCTCATATCATACTTTTATTAAATGTGGTGGAAACAAATAACTTGGAAAGAATCGATTTTTAAATGCATCGCACTCCCCAGCTTACGGTAAGGTTCTGTTCCTGAGAGTTTTATGTTACCTGAACAGAAGGGCAACAGGTTGGTGCAGCCTCACAATACCAGAGACCCTGGTTCGATCCTGACATCGGGTGCTCTCTTTATGGAGTTTCCCCCTGTGACCAAGTGGGTTTCCTCCAGGTGCTCCGGTTTCCTTCCACGTGCTGAAAGTAAGCACGCAGGTACAGCAGGCAGTGAAGAAAGCTAATGGCATGTTGGCCTCCATAACGAGAGGAATTAAGTATAGGAACAAAGAGGTCCTTCCTGCAGTTGTACAGGGCCCTGGTGAGACCACACCTGGAGTATTGTGTGCAGTTTTGATCTCCTAATTTGAAGAAGGGCATTCTTGCTATTGAGGGAGTGCAGCGTAGGTTCACGAGGTTAATTCCCAGCATAGTTGGACTGTCATATGATGGATGAATGTAGCGACTGGGCTTGCATTTGCTGGAATTTAGAAAGATGAGAGGCAATCTTATAGAAACATACAAAATTATTAAGGGATTGGACACTAGATGCAGGAAATATGTTCCCAATGTGCAGAACCAGGGGCCACAGTTTAAGAATAAGCGGTAGGCGATTTACAACTGAGATGAGGAAAATACTTTTCACATTCCAAGAGACATTGCAAGAATGGTAGGAGTGCACATCTTACAGCCTTTGTAGAGACAAGGACCCTTCTTCACTTTGGGGACACCTTCCATTTTGTGCATGCTTAGCATTACCGATAGGCATAATGGAGTGGATTGAAAACTGGTGATTGTAAACAACATTGTACTCCACTGCTGTCTACAGTTTTAATAGCTCAACATGGCCCTTGTACTACCATTATTATCAGGCCAAGAATCTATAGACAAACCTATAGGCAAAAGTTGTGCCAAGTACAGTACATCTTAATATGACGTATCAGCTGCAAACTTCATCATGCCTATTCCAGCTAGGTCCAAGCCATTCACAGAAATTGCACAAAAGGAGACATCCTCTCCACATCAGCCCTGGCAAGGCCCCTCCAAGGCAGATTGTTTTTAATACAATATCAACCAGATCTCAACAGGATAAGGGACTAGTATTTAATGCAGAGGGGAGGAAGAATTTCTGCTGTCGGATAATTATGATTTTTAGGCATTCTCTGTTGCATCTACTATGGATGATCAATAAAGTATATTTCAAACAGAGAGAATATGGACTATAGGGAAATTGAAGATTCAGAGAATTGGAAAGAAAAAATGTATCAAATGATGGTGCAACTCAAGGACCTAAAGCATTTCCTCTTGATATTATTATATATGCTCTCACTGTGGATTCTAATAGTGTATAAAGGTGAAGAAATAATCTTCCATTTATAGAATTAATTGTTCAAACAAGATAGATATTGAAGGACATATGTTAGTCATACTTGGTAACCATTTATTTACTCTATTTTAGGCGATACAGCACGGAAACAGACCCTTCACTCCACCAAATCTACGCTGACCATCGATCACCTGTTCACATTAGTTCTATATTACCCCACTTTTGCATCCATTCCCTACATACTCAGAGGCCGATTAATCTGCAATCCACACATCCTTGGGATGTGGGGGGAAACCACAACACCCGGAGGAAACTAACATGGTTACAGGGAGAACGTGCAAACTCCACACAAACAGCATCCGAGGTCAGGATTGAACCTGGGTCTCTGGCGCTGTTAGGTAGCAGTTCTACCAGCTGCATTACTGTGCTACCAAACAAGTTTAAAACAACTTATCTGTGGAAAAGCCTTGCACGATTGCAAGAAGTATCTGGGTGCAAAAATATCTTGTTGAATGCATTCATTCCCTTTTTTGTTCCATGTATCATTTAGAGCAAATTTCAAAATGGACTCCCAGTGAATGGCCTCATCTGATTATTCAAGGAATAGCTGGACCAATGGCAGCAATCACAGCATCTACAGTCACCAACCCAATGGATGTGATCAAAACAAGGGTTCAGGTGAGGGTGCATTCATTCTAAGCTTGCTAATACCATCAGCAAGGCCAACATTTAATGTGCATTCCAGGTGGCTTTGAAAAGCAAGTGTCATCCTTTAACCTGCAATGTCACTAATGCAAGCCTTCAGAGGATGTTAGTTAACAAAAGGCTTCAACCCCTGCAGAAACAAAGGAGTGCAGATGCTGGTTCATACCAAAGATAGAAGACAAAGTGCTGGAGTAACTCAGCAGGTCAGGCAGCGATTCTGGAGAAAAAGGATGGGTGACATATCGGGTTCTTTAGACTGTCCCCCATACAGTAAATGTGCTGCTAGTTTGAGCTTCCAGGGTTTTTACCCAGTGATGATGGAAAAGCATAACAATTTGTCCAAATTAGGGAGGTGAGACTTGGAAGGGACGTGAAGGTGATAGCATTTCCATTTCTCTACTCTGTCATTTAGTTGGCCAAGAGTTGCCGATGAAGTTTGGCAAGTTGCTACAGGTTATTGTGTAGATTTTGATTGCCCATTAGAGATTTTGTTTCCGGATCGGTATCATATTTCATACTTAATTGAAACAGACTTCAGGGTTGACTAGCCTGTTGGCACTGCTTGCTCATGTTTGTGTTGAAGAAACAGTTCATGGCGGAGATAAGCAAGTCATCCTCTGACATGCAATGTCACTGATGCAAGCCTTCAGAGGATATTGGCTAACAAAAGGTTATCAGAGGAAACAGATACATTGTTATCTTCAGGTTTAATGCCTTTAAACATCTTGGGGTGGAAGATTGCAATCTTCACGTGGTCCGCCCTGTTTCATCTAATGCAATCAACTCGACGTGCATGAACGGAAGATCAAATAGAACAAGTTGTCCTACAACTTTAGGCTGTGCACGCCACACGAAAGAAGAAGAAGAAACATTTATCTGACTTGCAAGATCTGAAAGAGTGAAAGAGCTGCAAGCATTTTAGCTCTTTTTTTAGTTTAAACATTTTCCATCAAACAATCTGCATGCTGTAACAGCAGCATGTCCAAGTAACATTTCATAGTCCCAAATTACTGGGTCACAGTAACATAGAACACTGAAACCACAGCAATGACTGTGGTTCTTTGTTTTCCCTGGTATATTCCCTGGCACTTTTCAACATAATTGTATAAGGGGTAAAAGCGTTGTAAAAACAAGCCTGAAGGCTTTGTGTCTCAATGCAAGGAGTATTCGTAATAAGGTGGATGATTGAACGTGCAGATAGCTATTAATGATTATGATATAGTTGGGATCACGGAGACATGGCTCCAGGGGGACGTAGGCTGGGAGCTGAACATCCAGGGATATTCAATATTCAGGAGGGAAAGAGAGAAAGGAAAAGGAGGTGGGGTGGCATTGATGGTTAGAGAGGAGATTAACACAATGGAAAGGAAGGACATTAGCTTGGAGGATGTGGAATCGGTATGGGTAGAGCTGCGAAACACTAAGGGGCAGAAAACGCTGGTGGGTGTTGTGTACAGGCCACCTAACAGTAGTAGTGAAGTTGGGGATGGTATCAAACAGGAAATTAGAAATGCGTGCGACAAAGGCAAAACAGTTATAATGGGTGACTTCAATCTACATATAGATCGGGTGAATCAAATTGGCAGGGGTGCTGAGGAAGAGGATTTTTTGGAATGTATGCGGGATAGTTATCTAAATCAACACGTAGAGGAACCAAGAGAGAGCAGGCTATTTTAGACTGGGTTTTGAGTAATGAGGAAGGGGTAGTTAGCCGTCTTGTTGTACGTGCCCCCTTGGGGAAGAGTGACCATAATATGGTTGAGTTCTTCATTAGGATGGAGAGTGACATTGTTAATTCAGAAACAATGGTTCTGAACTTAAAGAAAGGTAACTTTGAGGGTATGAGACATGAATTGGCCAAGATTGACTGGCAATTAATTCTAAAAGGGTTGACGGTGGATATGCAATGGAAGACATTTAAAAACTGCATGGATGAACTACAAAAATTGTTCATCCCAGTTTGGCAAAAGAATAAATCAGGGAAGGTAGTGCATCCGTGGATAACAAGGGAGATCAGGGATAGTATCATAGCAAAGGATGATGCGTACAAAGTAGCCAGAAAAAGCAGCATACCAGAGGACTGGGAGAAATTCAGAGACCAGCAGAGGAGGACAAAGGGCTTAATTAAGAAAGGAAAAATAGATTATGAAAGAAAACTGGCAGGGAACATAAAAACTGACTGCAAAAGTTTTTATAGATATGTGAAGAGAAAGAGATGAGTTAAAACAAATGTAGGTCCCTTGCAGTCAGAAACAGGTGAGTTGATCATGGGGAACAAGGATATGGCGGACCAATTGAATAACTACTTTGGTTCCGTAAACTAAGGAAGACATAAAAAATCTGCCGGAAATAGCAGGGGACCGCGGGTCAAAGGAGGAATTGAGTGAAATCCAGGTTAGTCGGGAAGTGGTGTTGGGTAAATTGAATGGATTAAAGGCCGATAAATCCCCAGGGCCAGATAGGCTGCATCCCAGAGTACTTAAGGAAGTAGCTCCGGAAATAGTGAATGCATTAGTGATAATCTTTCTAAACTCTTTAGATTCTGGAGTAGTTCCTGATTGGCAGGTAGAAAACGTAACCCCTCTTTTTAAGAAGGGAGGGAGAGAGAAAACGGGGAATTACAGACCAGTTAGTCTAACATCGGTAGTGGGGAGCAGAGTCAGTTATTAAAGATGGGATAGCAGCACATTTGGAAAGTGGTGAAATCATTGGACAAAGTCAGCATGGATTTACAAAAGGTAAATCATGTCTGACGAATCTTGTGGAATTTTTCGAGGATGTAACTAGTAGCGTGGATAAGGGAGAACCAGTGGATGTGGTGTATCTGGACTTCCAGAAG
The DNA here is from genome assembly GCA_035221665.1 of Okamejei kenojei. Lineage (NCBI taxonomy): Eukaryota > Metazoa > Chordata > Chondrichthyes > Rajiformes > Rajidae > Okamejei > Okamejei kenojei. Next base: position 5,119,656 of record CM069169.1, on the reverse strand, counting down.
GATTTCGACAAGGTCCCACATAAGAGATTAGTATACAAACTTAAAGCATACGGCATTGGGGGTTCAGTATTGATGTGGATAGAGAACTGGCTGGCAAACAGGAAGCAAAGAGTAGGAGTAAACGGGTCCTTTTCACAATGGCAGGCAATGACTAGTGGGGTACCGCAAGGCTCAGTGCTGGGACACCAGCTATTTACAATATATATTAATGATCTGGATGAGGGAATTGAAGGCAATATCTCCAAGTTTGCGGATGACACTAAGCTGGGGGGTAGTGTTAGCTGTGAGGAGGATGCTAGGAGACTGCAAGGTGACTTGGATAGGCTGGGTGAGTGGGCAAATGTTTGGCAGATGCAGTATAATGTGGATAAATGTGAGGTTATCCACTTTGGTGGCAAAAACAGGAAATCAGACTATTATCTAAATGGTGGCCGATTAGGAAAAGGGGAGATGCAGCGAGACCTGGGTGTCATGGTACACCAGTCATTGAAAGTAGGCATGCAGGTGCAGCAGGCAGTGAAGAAAGCGAATGGTATGTTAGCTTTCCTAGCAAAAGGATTAGAGTATAGGAGCAGGGAGGTTCTACTTCAGTTGTACAGGGTCTTGGTGAGACCACACCTGGAGTATTGCGAACAGTTTTGGTCTCCAAATCTGAGGAAGGACATTATTGCCATAGAGGGAGTTCAGAGAAGGTTCACCAGACTGATTCCTGGGATGTCAGGACTGTCTTATGAAGAAAGACTGGATAGACTCGATTTATACTCTCTAGAATTTAGGAGATTGAGAGGGGATCTTGTAGAAACTTACAAAATTCTTAAGGGGTTGGACAGGCTAGATGCAGGAAGATTGTTCCCGATGTTGGAGAAGTCCAGGACAAGGGGTCACAGCTTAAGGATAAGGGGGAAATCCTTTAAGACCGAGTTGAGAAATACTTTTTTCACACAGAGAGTGGTGAGTCTCTGGAACTCTCTGCCACAGAGGGTATTTGAGGCAAGTTCATTGGCTATATTTAAGAGGGAGTTAGATGTAGCCCTTGTGGCTAAGGGGATCAGAGGGTATGGAGAGAAGGCAGGTACAGGATACTGAGTTGGATGATCAGCCATGATCATATTGAATGGCGGTGCAGGCTCGAAGGGCCAAATGGCCTACTCCTGCACCTAATTTCTATGTTTCTATGTTTCTATATAATCTGGTGGGTGACTTTAGACTCTTCTCTTATTATCAATGTAATCGTCCACAATTATTCACACATTATCATTGTCTTATCTGACTCTCGATACAGCTAGCCTAGTCATTCTGGGAACCCTAAATTTGTCAGTCCAATCTTATTTTTGTGTTTACCCAAAATGGCTTGCCTATAATTTCTCTGAGACTGATTGACCTTCAAGTAGCTGTTTCCAATCTCCTTTGCTAACTTTACTTCTCGGCTTCACTTCCCCCAATTTCAAATATTTAGTCCTATTTGTTTGCCTTTTAGTACTGACAGTGCCATTTATCTGCTTTGAGAATCTTATCCCCCCCCCCACCATTCTTCTTACTTCCCAGCTTCAAGATCGGCGGCGCGACTCATGATGCAGCGGCCCCTACAGCCTGTCGGTCTTTTTTTTTTTGTCTAGTTAAATGTAGTTGTTCATGTTTTTTTGGTACTGTTTCTAACTGTGTATGTGTGGGGGGTGGGGGGGAAGGGGAAACTTAAAATCTCTTCTCTGCACGGGAGACCCGACTTTTTCCCTGTCGGGTCTCCGTTGTCGTTGGGGCCTAGTACCGTGGAGGGGCCTCCGACTGGGACGACCTGGGGGCACCAGTCACGGAGCCTGCGGAGCTGCGGGCTTACCATCGTGGGGCTGGCCGGCCTCGGAGCGTGGGGAGCGGTGGTGGCTTGCTGCTGCGGCCCGACTCCGGAGCTCCAGCTGCAGATTACTGCCAGTGGACTGTCGGGATATCGGGAGCTCGCGTGTCCGGGTGGCCGACCGCTTTCCGGAGCTCCCGCAACACAACTTCTCCAGCCCATGTCGCAGGGTTGGAACGACCCGGAGCGGCGCCGTACATCGCCCAGCGCGGCTTTAATGGCCGCGGGACATTCCAGCGCCCGCCGGGGGCTCCATCTTTGTGACTTTTGGGCCCGGAGCGGGGCTATACATCGCCCGGCGCGGCCTCAATGGCCGTGGGACTTAACATCGCTCGCCTGGGGCTTCGACATCGGGAGAGAAGAACTTTGCCTTCCATCACAGTGAGGAGGAGATTCACTGTGATGGATGTTTGTGTGAATTGAATTGTTAGTGTGTTCTTTTATGAATTGTTCTGTTTGTATGGCCTGTAGAAATGGAGTTTCGTTTGAGCCTCTCTGAGGTTCGAATGGCAAGTAATAAATCTAATCTAATCTAATCTAATAATGCAAAACTAAATCCAGAATCCACTGCTCCCCTTTTGTTGATCACGCTAACTGTTGGCTAAAATAAAAAGGTCCAGAATGTGATAAAATAATTCTCTACCCAAGTTAAGATTAAAGTAATTGAAATCTCCACATATTACCATGCCATTGTTTTTGAACTTGTCAGACATTGGTCTCCAGGTTTGCTTCATCTATCCCTCATATGAGCTGCACAGCAGAAGGACCATACAATAAAGAATATGATAGATTGAACTAAAGAAGTTTGTTTGGAAGTCCACAGTACATCATCAGCAGTATACATTGCCCTTGTTTGCGGTATGAAGAAGGGTTCCGACCAAAACATCCCCTATCCATGTCCTCCAGAAATGCAACATGACCAGCTGAACTACCCGAGCACTTTCTGTTTTTTTAGTAAACCAATATCTGCAGTTCCTTGTGTCGCTGTTTTTATTTCTTTAGTTCAATCTATCATGTTGTTTATTGTATGGTCTCTCTGCTGTGTACCTCATATGTTGCTGCAATGTTAGCAACTCAGGTTGAGGTACATCTGGAGCTGCTGCCAGCATTCCCTTCTGCACTTCATTGAACTTGTGTTGGTCCATAACCTTGATTGTCATGGTCAAGTAAGATTATGCCAGGCCATGAGATTGCAGGTTCTGATAATAATACAGTTATGCTGCCCCTGCTGACTCTCAGCTCCTCCTTGAAGCCCGTGTGAGCTTTCATTAAGCAGGATGGAGAATATCTTCCAGCTGAAGGTGGCATTTTCTCTGCACAATCGTGATATGTGGCCACAACAAGAAATAAACTGCTGGAGGAACTCAGTGTGTCAGATATCTGTGGATGGAAATGGACAGACGACATTTCAGGTTTAGTTTAAATTCATTTAGAGCTACAGTGCAGGAACAGGCCCTTCGGCCCACTGACGACCAGCTGTCCCCATACACATACTATCCTACACACACTAGGGAAAATTTACAATTATACCAAGTCAATTAACGTACAAACTTGTATGTCTTTGGAGTGTGGGAGGAGATCGGAGATCCTGGAAAAAACCCATGCAGGTCACTGCAGAACGTATAAACTCCGTACAAACAAGCACCTGTAGTCAAGATCGAATCCAGGTGTCTGACAACTCTACTGCCGTGCCACTGTGCCGCCCTGTAGATTAGTGGCTCATGTTATGAGTTATGCTTTTGTAGTTACGCCGACTAGCTTATTAGCGTTGCGGTCTACTGCACTTGGCGGTCTGAAGTAAACTCTCAAGTGAGAACTTGTAATTGTTTATCCTGAATAAACAGTGTATAACCTGACATGGCATGAGGTCTTTATTATCACAAGGACTCTAAATCGACATGGTGTCAGAAGTGGGATACGAACCCAAACCTCCAGTTGGACTCTAAATCAACACGCCCCAAAGGTTGGGATCCTTCTCTGCTCTCAAGTGACTGAACCTGAATCATATTCTGTACATTCCCCACAGATGCTGCCTGACCTGCTGAGTGTCTCCAACACTCAAGATGCTCATATGCTAAAGATTCCAGCATCTGTGGTTCCTTATGTTTTCATGCTGCAACGTTATGTAGATTTGGTGATGAGGAGGTCAATAGGTTTATCCTTCATTCACTTCCTGCCACAGACCTAATCTTTCATATACCCCCTTGTGAATCATCCAGCTACAACTAATCTTACTGATGGGCATTGCATTAATGTCCCCCAGTGGCTGAATATTTTGTGCCCTTGCTACTCTCAATGCTGTTTCCATGCTATACATGGTATCCCACTGATTCATTAGCTAAGGGAGGGTGGGAGATTGCATTAGTTGAAACAGGGTGGACCACGTGAAGGTTGCAATCAACCTGGTGTGCGCTATCAAATAAGATCAAATAAAACAAGTTGTCCTACAACTTTAGGCCGTGCACGCCATACGCAAGAAGAAGAAGATTAGCTTAGGGAGGGCACCAGACGGTCATCAGAAGATTTCCCCTTTTTTGGCCTGAAACCATGAGGCGCTGCGTTATCTGGAATCATGTTGAGGACTCCCAGGTCTACTCCCTCCCATTTTAAAACCACTGTCCTCACCTCTCACAATTTTATTCTGTCAATGAGACTAATTGTACCCAGAATTGCTGTTGATTGATGAGACTGTGAGACAGCATATAAACTTTCCAGAAGACATTGAAGTGTATACGATGTTGGTCCATTGGGACTGACTACGTTGTGTTGGAATTTAGTGTTCCTTCCATCAGCTTTGGCCTTGTTCCTCTTTAGTACAGCAGTTTTGAATGATGTTCAGTTTTGCAGGCCCATTGTAAGAGCAATTGTTTCTTTCCTGAAGAACGTTAGTGAACTAGATGGGTTTTTACAACAAAATATATAATTTCTGCCATGATGAGGTTAGAACCCCTGTCTCGTTTGTTGAAGTTAAGACTCTGCCACCATTCAGATTCTGGAAGAAATAGAACCAATAGTTTGTTATCCATCCCTTGGAGTCTGCTCTGCCATTTCTTGAGATCATGTCTGATCTTATACCTCAGTGCCATTTCCCCCATGGCCCTTGATTCCGTGAATGGCTAGAAACCCATTCCCCGATGTTTTGAATGAACACAATGACTGAGCCTCAACACAGTTCGTGATAGAGAGTTCCAAAAGTTCATCAGTTAGGTATTGAATACATTTCTCATCACAATTTTAAAAGGTTTATCCCAGTTCTTGATGTATGATTTTCATCACCTATTCCACAGTGCACCACGTAACGTCAATACCACGCTGATGGCCAGAAAAAATGCTCAGATAATGGAGTTTCAAAAAGACTGCATATTTTACCTGCACCATTATACTAGTTACTCCTATTGCATTGTTTCATCATTTTCACTTCCAAATGTGGACCTTATTCATTTCTCAAGATCTCATAGAAACATAGAAGCATAGGAAATAGATGCAGGAGGAGGCCATTCGGTCCTTTGTTGTGATCATGGCTGATCGTCCCCAATCAATAACCCGTGCCTGCCTTCTCCCCATATCCCTTGACTCCACTAGCCCCCAGAGCTCTATCTAACTCTCTCTTAAATACATCCAGTGACTTGGCCTCCACTGCCCTCCGTGGCAGGGAATTCAACAAATTCACAACTCTCTGGGTGAAAACGTTTTTTCTCACCTCAGTCTTAAATGGCTTCCCCTTTATTCTAAGACTGTGGCCCCTGGTTCTGGACTCGCCCAACATTGGGAACATCTTTCCTGCATCTAGCTTGTCCAGTCCCTTTATAATTTTATATGTTTCTATAAGATCCCCCTCATCCTTCTAAACTCCAGTGGATACAAGTCTAGTCTTTTCAATCTTTCCTCATATGACAGTCCCGCCATCCCAGGAATCAATCTCGTGAACGTGCGGTTCACTGCCTCAATCACAAGGATGTCCTTCCTCAAATTCGGAGACCAAAACTGGACACAATACTCCAGATGTGGTCTCACCAGAGCCCTATACAACTGCAGAACAACCTCCAGTTCAAACTTTAGCAAAAATCAAAGATTTAGTTAGTCATTTTGCAAACACCCTGATAACTGTTTCAGTGTAATCCTACTGAACAATAATTGTGCTAGTAACCTTAAAGGGAATTCAAGAAGGAGAAAGCCAAGCAGGAAGGGGAAGTTACAAAAGCGGTAAACCGAAATAAACAAACAGCAAAAACTCAACCATGCAGCAAAGGGGGTCAAAGTACAGACACAATATTAAAAATGACCATATTACGGGTGTTGACTACTTGCATAATTTGTAATCAGGCAAATGAATTAATGGTATAAGTCAAAGTAAATGGAGAGGATCTCATTGCCATTACTGGTGTCAAGGAAAGAGCGTTCACGTCACTGCCCTGTTTCCACTAATCGTTCCACCACCACGCACAAGAAGCGACACGACAGACACCACTGTATGCAGATGCCGACAAGTGTGTTCAGCTCTGGCTGAACAACTTCTAATCTTGTGTGTGAACTCGATAAGAAGAATGCCATTATTGACAGGTAGTTACATGAGAGCTTTGAGTTAAATATTCCAGGCTGTTAATATTTAGGAAGGGCAGATGAGAGGGAAAGGGAGGTGATAAAGTATTAATATGGGAGGAGATCTGTACAGCGGTATCAACTGATCTTGGCCTATCACATCATGATGCTTAACTAAAATCAACTTGGGTTGAGCTAAGAAATAGCCACGGTCAGGAAACAATAGATAAAAGGTGCAGGAGTAGACCATTCGGCCCTTCGAGCCAGCACCGCCATTCAATGTGATTGTGGCTGATCATCCACAATCAGTACCCCATTCCTATCTTCTCCCCATATCGACTGATTCCGCCATCTTTAAGAGCCCTATCTAGCTCTCTTTTGAAAGTATCCAGAGAACCGTCCTCCACTGCCCTCTGAGCCAGAGAATTCTGCAGACTCACAACTCTGTGTGAAAAAATGTTTCTTCATCTCCGTTCTAAATGGCTTACCCCTTATCCGTAAACTGTGGCCCCTGGCTCTGGACTCCCCTGACATCGGGAACATGTTTCCTACCTCTAGCCTGTCCAAAACCTTTATAGTCTTATATGTTTCAATAAGATATCCTCTCATCCTTCTAAATTCCAGAGTATACAAGCCCAGTCGCTCCATTCTCTCAGCATATGATAGTCCCACCATCCCGGGAATTAAACTTATAAACAATAGACAATAGGCTATAGGTGCAGGAGTAGGCCATTCGGCCCTTCGAGCCAGCGATAGAAACAGTGATAGAAGTTATTTATAGGGCTCAAAATAGTTGTAGTACAGGGCATGACCTAAACCAGGATACTAGAGCAGGGTTTGAAACAAGAAAAGACACTTGTGCAGGCACATGAATAAGGAAGGATTAGAAGGATATGGGCCAATCACGGGCAGGTGGGACATGTGGAGAAAGGGCATCTTGGTCAGCACGGGCAAATTGAACTGAAGGATTTGTTTCCATGTTGTTTGTATTTCTCTAAATATAGTGACCATGGGAGACTTTAACCTTCATATAGATTAAAGCAAATTTCATTTGCCCCAATCAAGTGAAAGATGAAGTTGTGGATTATAAATAAGAGACTTTACTGGGTCAATATGTGAAGAATCAACCGGGAAGAAAGCTATCTTGTATCTCCGTTTTGTGCAGTAAGGGTTAATTGATAGCCTTGTTGAGGGTTCTTTGGGAATGAGTGAGCATGTGGTAAAATTTGACATTGTGTTTGAATGTGAAGTAGTTTAATGTGAAACAAGGGTCTACGTCTAAACAAAGCAAAGTGTGAAACCATGGGTAGAGAGTGACAAAAACATTCTTTCAAGCACAAACATCCAACAGGAAAAGTTGTTCAACCAAGACTGAGAGAATTAAGTCCAAGATAGAGACCTAAAGTTGCCAAAAGTGGCAGTAAACCTGAGGATTAATTATATTTTAGAACCCATTGAAGGAAGACCCAAAATCAATAAAGAAAGGGAAGATAAAATCTAAGTGTAGACTCATGAGAAAACTGGACTGCAGGGACATTTATTGGTATAATAAGTGGGACCCGTTGGGTCCCGTTCCCCCAACACAATATTCCACCACTCACCCATAGCCCCCAATTGCTCAGGCGAGGCTGAAGTTTTTAAAGTTTAAAAGGGCAATAACTTGTAAAAAATAAGATCAATGTGAACGCATCTCATCCTCCCTCTTCAGTCCCTTATTCCCCATCTCCATTATCCTCCCTCTCCCCACCCTCCTCTGCTTCCTCACCTCACCCCCTCTCTCCCCTCTCTTCCCCCTTCCCCATTACCTGGCCATCCCTCTTCCTAACCCCGTCCTCCGCCATTCCCTCAGCACCCTCTTCATTCCCCTCCTCCTTCCCTACCCCACTCCCTCCATCACCTCTCCCTCCTTCTCCTTTCCCCTACCCTCAGTCACTCCCCCCTCCCTCCATAACCCCTCTCCCCACTCTAGCCCCCTCCTCTCCCTCTATCCCCCACTCCCTACCTTCCCACCCTCTCCCTCTATCCCCACTCCCCACTCCCCCACTCTCCCTCCTCACCTCATTTTCCCCTCACTCTCCATCCATACCCCTTCCTCTCCCTCAATCCCCTCCGACTTTCCCTCCTCACCTTTCCAGGTTCTCGATGTAAACCACCGTCGGCCCCTTTTTCTCCACCACGTCAGCGATGAAGTGCGGCCTAGTCCTTGTCCCGGGTCCCGCTCCTCTCCCTCCCCGCGGGCCCAGAGCAGCAGCGCCGCTCCAAACCCAGGCAAGTGCAGGCCAAAAAAAAGGCAATCTGAAAATGCGGAAAGGCCTCGACTGCGCACGCGCGGAAATCGGGCCCACTGCGCACGGGCAGGGGGCAAATAGGGACGCTGTTTTAAGTTATTTTAAGTTTTAAATGTCAATAACTTGTAAAATATAACATCAATCTGAACGACAGTTGTTTCATTTACATCGCTTACATGTACCGCAAATATAGGTACAATCATACAAATAAACAAATATAGGTACAAACAAGATGAGAGTTTTAGTAATAAATAGATAGATACAATGGGAAAAAGCAACAATCCCAAGTGCGAGTCCTTGCAGACAGAGAATGTATTATTGGGACTAACAATAGGGCAGAAGAATTAAACAATTACTCCGTGTCTGCCTTCAAGGAAGGAGATACTGTTTTCTGTATGTTTTGGTTGTTGTTTGAAGAATAGTATAAGCAAGATAGACATGATGTTGAGTAGAATTAAAGGTCTATCCAATTCTAGTCTGAAGAAGGGTCTCGACCCGAAACGTCACCCATTCCTTCTCTCCAGAGATGCCACCTGTCCCACTGAGTTACTCCAGCTTTGTCTATCTTCGGTTAAACCAGCATCTGCAGTTCATTCATATATATTTTGTCTACTCAATCAATCAGAAACACTGAAATTTCTCAATCCGTGCAACTTCATGGGACTTGTCAATTTTTTTTTCTCACATTCAGGTGGGGGACAAATCAATAAGTGACACTTTCAGGCAGCTCCTGAGAGAGGAAGGTGCGTGGGGCTTCACCAAGGGGCTCACCGCTCGCATCTTATCTACAGCTCCAACAGCTCTTGCCTTAGTGGTTGGTTACGAAACATTGAAGAAGATTAGTTTAAAGGAAGAATTAGTGGCAACTAGACGTTGGTAAAACCAGTATTGCATTGAAATAAAGTGCATAATTTTTTTTTGCGTTTTTTACTGCTGCTGTGTAAAACTTTGGCTCTTACATGCACCTTCAGTGTAGGACACTACTAAACTCCAGTCATGGAGCTCCACAGAACCAGAAACCATTTTAGTTTCACATATACGCAGATATTTTGTTAGCCTGAGTGTACAGTGCATTCAGAAAATATTCAGACCCCTTCACTTTTTCCACATTTACAGCCTTATTCTAAAATGGATTAAATTCATTTTCTGTTATCTACACACAATACCCCATCATAGAAAAGTGAAAACAGGTGTTTAGAAATTTTTGCAAAGTTATTAAAAAGAAATAACTGAAGTATCACATTTACATAAGTATTCAGACCCTTTACTTAGTACTTTGTTGAGGCACCTTTGGCAGCGACTACAGCCTCAAGTCTTCATGGGTATGACGCTACAAGCTTGGCACACCTGTATTTGGGTAATTTCTCCCATTTGCTCTGCAGATCCTCTCAAGCTCAGTCGGGTTGGATGGGGAGCATCAATGCACAGCTATTTTCAGATCCCTCCAGAGATGTTCGATCGGGTTCAAGTCCGGTCTCTGGCTGGGCCACTTGTCAAAAAGCCACTCCTGCGTTGTCTTGGCTGTGTGCTTTGGGTCGTTGTCCTGTTGGAAGGTGAACCGCTACCCCAGTCTGAGGTCCAGAACGCTCTGGAGCAGGTTCTCATCAAGGATCTCTCTGTACTATGCTCCGTTCATCTTTCCCTCGATCCTGACTAGTCTCCCAGTTCCTGCCGCTGAGAAACATGCCCACAGCATGATGCTGCCACCACATGCTTCACCGTAGGTATGGTATTGGCCAGGTGATGAGCGGTGCCTGGTTTCCTCCAGACATGACGCCTGGCATTCAGGCCAAAGAGTTCAATCTTGGTTTCATCAGACCAGATAATCTTGTTTCTCATGCCTTTTAGCAAATTCCAAGTGGGCTGTCATGTGCATTTTACTGAGGTATGGCTTCTATCTGGCAACTCTACCAAAAAGGCTTGATTGATGGAGTGCTGCAAATATAGTTGTCCTTCTAGAAGGTTCTCCCATCTCCACAGAGGAACTCTGGAGCTGTCAGAGTGACCATCGGGTTCTTGGTCACCTCCCTGACCAAGACCCTTCTCCCCGATTGCTCAGTTAGGCTGGGCGGCCAGCTCCATGAAGAGTTCTTCCATTTAAGAATGACGGAGGCCACTGTGCTCTTCGGCGCCTGTAATGCTCCAGAAATTGTTTTATACCCTTCCCCAGATCTGTGTCTCGACACAATCCTGTCTCGGAGGTCTACGGACAATTCCTTTGTCTTCATGGCTTGGTTTTTGCTCTGACCTGCCCTGTCAACTGTGGGACCGGATATAAACAGGTGTGAGCCTTTCCAAGTCATGTCCAATCAATTTAATTTACCACTGGTGAACTCCAATCAAGTTGTAGAAACATCTCAAGGATAATCAATGGAAACAGGATGAACCTAAGCTCAATTTTGAGTGTTTATTTGCAAAAGGTCTGAATGCTTATATAAATGTGATATTTCAGTTATTTATTTTTAATTACTTTGCAAAAATTTCTAAACACCTGTTTTCGCTTCTTCATTCTGGGGTATTGTGTGTAGATTGATGATAAAGAAAAGGAATCAATTTTAAAATAAGACTGTGCGTAACATAATGTGGAAAAAGTGAAGGGGTCTGAATACTTTCTGAATGCACTGTAAATGTGGCATCTAATGTATGCAGAAAAAGGAAATCGATTCATTCTGATTTTGTTTGTTGTGCCGATGTTGAATGAGTAAAATGCTGTATCATCTTCAAGTCTTTGATCTTAAGTTGGGACGTGTTGAAGCAATTTTAAGCTATTTAGCAAAAGGTTACAGAATTAACATTTGCTGATCTTTCATTGAGTGAACTTTTGAAGGTTTAATGCTACTCATACAAGCATTTGTTATGTTACATGCCTTTACATGCAGCGCATTAGAGTAATTCTGCAAACACTATCTGGGAGGGGAACAAAGTGAGTAATGGCATAATTGTAATAGACCTGGAGTGCTATTATGTCCCTTATTTTGCACTTCACATAGGTTTTTACTCTGATGCAAGTGGACTTAAATTCACTTTTGCAGTAAGACACTACTAATCTTTAAAGATAGCTATAAAGAGATCTGTGCGTTAAATGGATATCTATTCGCATTTAATTAATTGATTGGTAAGGGACTTTTCAGATGGTAAGTGCAAAAATGTCATAAAGCTTTTCATTGTTACACTGGGCATTAGAACCTGATGCAGTTTTCAGCTCACTTAGGGTCAGGTGTCGGGATAATTGGATGAGAATGAGAATACAAAATATACTTTAAAATATATTCCACTTTAAAATAAGATACATTGTTCTTGTTTTTACTCATAAATTCTGCTATTAACCAATCTGTTGTAATGCAAATAGAAGTTCAACAGCAATATCTGTTAAAGTATAATTATAGCTGGTACATTGAGGGATCTGTATTCTGAATCCTAATCTAAGATTTCAGGAAATTATTAATCTGTATAATTATCAGGAAGATTAAATATAGATAGGAGTAAACTGAACAACTGGGTCTAGGATTTATTAACTGCAAAAATTGTGCTAATAGCTGATAAGTACATGAAAGGATATGTGTGTAATATTGTTACTGTGCAATCCAATAGAGAGAGAAGAATTCCAACCCTATAACACCAGAAACTGCTCGTAATTACACAGCAGTCGGCTGCCTGCCCCTTTTCTGGGGTTACGTCCATGCCCGCGTGTCCCTAGAGAGGGAACGTGGTGTCCACGGGGACTGTGGAGGCCTTCCATGAACGCTGGTCACCGCAGGAGGTCGAATGTATTATTGATAAAAATGTTAGTATTTTAATTTGATAACTTTCTTTGTAAAATGCCAATACAGGCATTCTCTGACCGTGTTACTACTTTGTATTTTTGTTTGTTCTGAATAAAAGCATTTTGTAAGGGGGAAAAAAAAAAAAGACATTCTCTACTACGGCAAGGAAGAAAAGCCCAACATTTAATAATTTTCTATTGGTGTTTAGTTTAATTCTTTGTTGCTTTATTCTTATCCGTCTATCAAAATCATCCAGTATATCGTGACAATCAATATTGGCCATTGATTAACGTATCACTTTCAGTGACCTATGTCTTTTTGTCTAGTTATCCAAGTTAAATTTTTTGAAACTGTTTATCATTCTTGTAGCTTTCCTCTGAGTCTTTTCCAAGGCTGGCATATTACCCACCATATGAGTACACCAAAATGTTGTCTTTTAATCAATAATCTGAATAGGTTTCATGATGCTTTTCTGTGTACATGGAATTCATTCTAAAATTGTTACCTGAACACCCTTGACACAGATCAGCAACCTCATATCCCACACACCTTGATCACCCTGATATCTCACTGTCCCGAGGCCAACATCTTCATATCACATTACTATGTGCCCGGAGTCAAGGGAAGAGCGTTCACGTCACAGACCTGTTTCCACCAATCTTTCCACCACCACGCACAAGAAGCGCAAGACAGACACCCTTGTGCAGATGCCGAGAAGTGCGTTCAGCACTGGCTGAACAACTTCTAATCTTGTGAGGATCCCAACCCAAAACATCCATCCATGTCCTCCAGAGTTTTGAAAAATATAAAGGTGGATAAGTCTCCAGGTCCTGACAGGATATTCCCTAGGACATTGAGGGAAGTTAGTGTAGAAATAGCAGGAGCTATGACAGAAATATTTCAAATGTCATTAGAAACGGGAATAGTGCCGGAGGATTGGCGTACTGCGCATGTTGTTCCATTGTTTAAAAAGGGTTCAAAGAATAAACCTAGCAATTATAGACCTATTAGTTTGACGTCAGTGGTGGGCAAATTAATGGAAAGGATACTTAGAGATAATATATATAAGCATCTGGATAAACAGGGTCTGATCAGGAACAGTCAACATGGATTTGTGCCTGGAAGGTCATGTTTGACAAACATTCTTGAATTTTTTTTGAAGCGGTAACTAGGGAAATTGATGAGGGTAAAGCAGTGGATGTTTGTCTATATGGATTTCAGTAAGGCCTTTGACAAGGTTCCCCATGGAAGGTTGGTTCAGAAGGTTCAATCTTTGGGTGTTAATGGCGGAGTAGCAAGATGGATTCAACAGTGGCTGAATGGGAGATGTCAGAGAGTAATGGTGGATGGCTGTTTGTCAGGTTGGAAGCCGGTGACCAGTGGGGTGCCTCAGGGATCTGTGTTGGGTCCACTGTTGTTTGTCATGTACATCAATGATCTGGATGATGGGGTGGAAAATTGGATAAGTAAGTATGCAGATGATACTAAGATAGGTGGTATTGTGGATAATGAAGTAGATTCTCAAAGTCTACAGAGAGATTTGGGCCATTTGGAAAGTGGGCTGAAAGATGGCAGATGGAGTTTAATGCTGTTAAGTGTGAAGTGCTACATCTTGGCAGGACAAATCAAAATAGGACGTACATGGTAAATGGTAGGGAATTGAGGAATGCTGTGGAACAGAGGGATCTAGGAATAACTGTGCATAGTTCCCTGAAGGTGGAATCGCATGTAGATAGGGTGGTAAAGAAAGCCTTTGGTGTGCTGGCCTTTATAAATCAGAGCATTGAATATAGGAGTAGGGAAGTAATGTTAAAATTGTACAAGGCATTGGTAAGACCAATTCTGGAGTATGGTGTACAATTTTGGTCGCCTAGTTATAGGAAGGATGTCAACAAAATAGAGAGAGTACAGAGGAGATTTACTAGAATGTTGCCAGGGTTCCAGCAACTATGTTACAGAGAAAGGTTGAACAAGTTAGGTCTTTATTCTTTGGAGCGCAGAAGGTTAAGGGGGGACTTGATTGAGGTCTTTAAAATGATGAAAGGGATAGACAGAGTTGACGTGGATAAGCTTTTCCCATTGAGGGTAGGGAAGATTCAAACAAGAGGGCATGACATGAGAATTAAGGGACAGAAGTTTAGGGGTAACGTGAGGGGGAACTTCTTTACTCAGAGGGTGGTGGCTGTGTGGAATGAGCTTCCAGCAGAGGTGGTGGAGGCAGGATCGATTTTAACATTTAAAAGTAAAGTGGATAGGTATATGGACGTGAAGGGAATGGAGGGTATGGTCTGAGTGCAGGTAGATGGGACTAGGGGAAAACAAATGGTCGGCACGGACTGGAAGGGCCGAGAGGGCCTGTCTCCGTGCTGTAATTGTTATATGGTTTATTATATGGTTAAGAGTTGCTGCCTGACCCGATGAATTACTCCAGCACTTACGAGTTATTCCGACACTTCCCTACCATTCCTTGACCTCACCATCTCTATTGCAGGTGATACACTCCTGACCGACATCCACTACAAACCAACTGACTCCCACTACTCGTCCTCCCACCCTGCTTCCTGTAAGGACTCCATCCCCATCCCAGGATGAGGTGTTCCACACCAGGTCATCACAAATGTCCTCATTCTTCAGAGAACGGGGATTCCCCTCCCCCACTATAGATGAGGCTCGCACCAGGGTCTCCTCCATACCCCACAACACTGCCCTCTCTCCCCATTCCCCCACTTGCAACAAGGGCAGAGTCCCCCTGGTCCTCACCTTTCACCCCACCAGCCGGCACATACAACACATAGTCCTCCGCCAGTTTCGCCACCTCCAACGTGACCCCTCCACTCGCCACATCTTCCCATCTCCCCCCCGTCTGCCTTCCGCAAAGACCGCTCCCTCCGCAACTCCCTTGTCAATTCTTCCCTTCCCTCCTGCTCCACCCCTTCCCCGGGCACTTTCCCCTGCAACCGCAAGAGATGCTACACTTGTCCCTTTACCTCCCCCCTCCACTCCTTTCAGGGACCTAAGCAGTCCTTCCAGGTCCGACAGAGGTTCACCTGCACCTCCTCCAACCTCATCTACTGCATCCGCTGCTTTAGATGCCAGCTGATCTATATCGGTGAGACCAAGCGGAGGCTTGGCGATCATTTCGGCGAACACCTCCGCTTGGTCCACAATAACCAACCCGACCTCCCGGTGGCTCAGTACTTCAACTCCACCTCCCATTCCGTATCTGACGTCTCTGTCCTGGGCCTCCTCCACGGCCAGAGTGAGCAACACTGCAAATTGGAGGAACAGCATCTCATATTCCGCTTGGGGAGTCTGCATCCTCTGGGCTTGAACATTGAATTTTCTCAATTCTGTTAACCCTTGCTGTCTCCTCCCCTTCCCACCTCTCCCTCAGGCTCGGGCTCCTCCTCCTTTTTCCTTTCTTCTCCCAGCCCCCCCCATCTCCCATCAGTCTGAAGAAGGGTTTTGGCCCGAAATGTTGCCTATCTCCTTCGCTCCTT
Source organism: Okamejei kenojei (assembly GCA_035221665.1). Taxonomy (NCBI): domain Eukaryota; kingdom Metazoa; phylum Chordata; class Chondrichthyes; order Rajiformes; family Rajidae; genus Okamejei; species Okamejei kenojei. Next base: position 5,103,716 of record CM069169.1, on the reverse strand, counting down.
AGATGCTGCTGCACCTGCTGAGTTTCTCCAGCCTTTTGTGTACCCTCGATTTTCCAGCATCTGCAGTTCCTTCTTTAACACTTTGTTTACTCCAGCACTTTGTGTCTTTTTTCGTAAACCAGCATCTGGAGTCCGTTGTGTCTCCACTTTCAGTCTACTCACATTAACTAAGTATGTATAAAATATAGTTATATCCTAAAGCTACCTGACCTTTATTACTAGATTTTCTAATTTGTACCTTGGTAACCTTAGTAGCTTTATTAGCTCCCAATCCTGCGAATTCTGCACCAACAAGAAAGAGGGCAGTGGATGCAGAGGAACACTACCACCTACAGGTCGTAGGGCAAGTCGCTGCAACCTCCATACTGACTTGGAAAGACAATGCTGGTCGTTCATTACTGCACAATCCCAGACTCCCTGCCCTGGGACGCTGCAAGAGCACTTTCATCAAAAGGAGTGCAGCAGTTCAAGTAGGTGGTTTCCCAGGACAAAAATGCTGATGCTTACATCCCAAAAAATAAATAAAAATCACACTCGAAGTAGTGAACAATGTATGATTTGAAAACAACCGCTTCATTTTTGCACGTTAACAATCACTCATTATACTGTTTAAAGTTTGTTCTTGACAGCCTCAGCACAACTCAAGGCTCCCGTGATCTGCATTTAACAAAACCCTGCATGCAATGGCTGCTGTGTAGGAAGGAACTGCAGATGCTGGTTTACACCGAAGACAGACACAAAATGCTGGAGTAACTCAGTGAGACAGGCAGCATCTCTAGGGAGAAGGAATAGGTGACGTTTTGGGTCGAGACCCTTCTTTAGACTACTGGTTATGTGAGCTTGCATCCTCTTTGTCACTGGTACACTCAGCCCACTACACAATCAAGAGCAGGAAGTATGTAATAAATGGTAGGGCTCGAGGGAGTATTGCAGAACAGAAAAAAATGAGAGGTGCAGGTATGTAGTGCAATGTAGTTGGCAACACAGCTGGACAAGGTGGTGAAGAAGGCGTTTGATACACTCGCCCTCATTGATCAATATCGTGAGTACGGGAGTTGGGATGCTGTGTTGCCGCTGTACAAGACATTGGTACGGCCACATTTGGAGTATAATGTGTAATTCTGGCTGCCCTGCTATAGGAAGGAAGTCATTAAACTAGAAATAGTGCAAGACAAAATTTGCAAGATCTGCAGGTCTTGCGTGAAAGATACATCTTCTAGATGCGCTGGGATGCATCTTCGGTGATGTGACCTGGGGTCATTGGGTGTTTCGGGTCTCACAACATCAGACACCCTCGCCCAGGCGACCCAGCCGGGGTTGATCAAGCCCCGACTTGCGTCCCAGCAGCATCCGCCCACGGATCAGCCCTCTTAAGACAAAGCCATCTAGTGGCTATCTCTGCGGCTTCGCTTGCGGATTGAATGGTCCTCTTCTTTGCCAGCCCCGTAATGCCCAAATGGTTGAGGACTCTGCAAAGCCTCTACAGCCCACCTCTATGAGCTCATGCAGCCATTCATTCCGGTTGCTAGCTGGGGGCCACTCAATCCATTGCTATGGAACTATTCTGCAGGGGTTGGGAGACTCTAGTGCTTGGAGGGACTGGGCTCTGTGGGGTAAGTCCTGGCCGGGCTCCTCCTGCGTCTCACCAGGTTCAAGGCTTGTGCGCCTCACCTCTTTCTCCTTCTCCGAGAATTTCATTCTTGTCTGATGGATTTTTAGGCCACGGTGGTTCTTACACAGCTTTCCACAAATGCATCTTATACTCGTAGTCAGGTCGTTTGCGTGGGGCAATAACCTTTGGTCCGTCCTATTGGAGATCTCATCCTCCCCCCCTCTCGGAATCTCCTGGGAGATATAAGATACTGGATCGACTGGCTCTGTTTTCCCTTCAGCACACGAGGCTAAGGTGTGGCATTAGGGTAGAGTTGTCAAAAACTAGAGGGCATTGGTTTAAAGTGATAGGGGAAATATTTTAATAGGATCTGAGATGTTTGGGACTTGCAGTATCAAAGTTATTTTTCTCCTGCAGCATTTTCAGAAATAAAGGTCTTTTTAATAGCTACACGTTTATTTTTCATCATCAATTAGAAGAAGTTAGAAGATATTGAAACTTATGATATCCTGAGGGGTTTTGCAGGGTGGATGTTGAAAGGATGCTTCCGTTGTGAACTAGAGGGCACTGTCTCAGAGTAAGTGGCCAGTTACCAGAACGAGAAGAGGAGAAATGTATTCTTTTCCATGGGTTTTAAATCTTTGTAGTTCTTTATCTAAGAAGCTGAGACACTGTGGACTGTTGATATAATAATGTGAACTTCATGGGAATCCCAGGGACTGGGAAACAACCAGCAGCAAGGAACTGTGACCAAGAGTAAAACACAGTGCTGGAGTAACTCAGTGGGTCAATAGCATCTCTGGAGGGCATGGATAGGTGACATTTGGGATTGGTACCCTTCTTCAATCTGTCACCAAGATCAGCACAATATACTGTACGGCCAACTCCTGCTTCTACTGTGATCTTATTACATTACAAAACCTTTTAAGATGATGAACATTTTTACAGTTGGTCACATACTCAAGGTTGAGTAACTTACAGGGTTATGGACGAAAAAGGGAGGTCGTCAGTGTGATACATCCTCCAAAAAGGCTAGTCTGGATGCAGAGGGCAGATTGGCCTCCTTCATGCTACTATTGTCTGTGATTCTTTATGGCATGCATACATAGAAACATAGAAAATAGGTGCAGGAGGAGGCCATTCAGCCCTGTGAGCCAACATCGCCATTCATTGTGATCATGGCTGATCGTCCCCAATCAGTAACCCATGCCTGCCTTGTCCCCATGTTTCTTGATTCCACTAGCCCCTAGAGCTCTATCTAACTCTCTCTTAAAGGATGTGATCAGAGTATGGAACATCATAGAGGAGGTGATCAGACTATGGAAGAAGTTCAAGAGTATCCATTGGCAGCAGCGGGGAAGGATGAGAAGCAATGTGTGAGACCATGCTGGGTCGACAAAGGGTGACCACATCACTGACAAGGCACAGGATGAGAGACTTGGTCCTATATCCACCCCCTTGTATAATCCATTGTTTCTATTAAAAAAGTAACATAAATGTCAAGAGTCAAGAGAGTTTTATTGTCATGTGTCCCAGATAGGACAATGACATTCTTGCTTGCTGCAGAATAATAGAATATATAAACATACAGAACAGGAGATAAAAGTTCAGTGTGTCTATGTACCATAGACCATATATATACACAATAAATAAACAGATTAAGTGCAATAGGTTGTTATTGTTCCGAGTTTGTTTGATGGCGAGTGGGGAAGAAGCTGTTCCTGAACCTGGATGTTCCAGATTTTAGGCTCCTGTACCTTCTTCCCGATGGCAACGGAGAGATGAGTGTGTGGCCAGGATGGTGTGTGTCTTTGATTATGTTGGCAGCCTTTGTTCTCTGGCACATCAAAAATCTAACTTATTCTCAGTTTATAATACCAACAAATCAAGTTGATTTAACATCTATGCTGAGTATAATCTGTACATTTAATACTCATAAGTCATGACATTCATTCAATCAAAAATTAGAACCAGTAGATACCTCTGGTTCTCTCCCATCGTTGCCAACGGTATGCACACCAGAGGGCAGTGTAGCCACACGCATCTCATCAATGGGAGACGCAACATACTGGAGCAGCTCAGCGAGTCAGGCAGCATCTCTGGAGAACATGGATCTGAAGAAGGGTCCCAACCCGAAACGTCACCTATCCACTTTCTCCAGAGGTGCTTCCTGACCCATAGAACCTGGAGTCTCCAATAACTTGTTGGCTTTCAGTAAGGTGGGAGGTGGAAAGTTTAATGGAGACTAGACCAAGTGCAGACCCGTTGGGTCTGTTCCCCGCAACGCGCAGTGGGTGGGGGGTTGTGAGGGGCAAGCTTTTTACACAGAGAGTGCGGGGACCTTTACTGTATTGCCGGGGGTGATGAGGCTGATATGATAGGGGCATTTAAAAGGTTTTTAGATAGGCATGGAAGGAAGTGCACGGAATGGATGGATATGGATCGTGTAGGTAGATATCAGTTAACGGCATCATGTTCAGCACAAATATTGTGGGCCGCAGGGCCTGTTCCTGTACTGTTCCTGTTCTATATTTTAAGTAACTGGGTCACTAGAGATTAAAAAGGCCCTGGATGATCAATCTGGTGAGGTGCAAGGATCCAGACTGACTACTTTAATCTAATTTTTGAGTCACGAGTCAAGAATGTTTAATTATCAAATGTACTGACAACAGAATAATGAAATTCTTTCTTGCTGCAGCTTAATAGGCCAGTAAACACAATAACTCCAGATAAATCTATTACTTTGCTGTTAAAACACAAAGTAGGTACTGAACAAATAAAACCAAGCCATATAAAGTAGTATCTAAACTAAAGATAGACACAAAATGCTGGAGTAACTCAGCGGGTCAAGCAGCATCTCTGGAGAGAAGGAATGGGTGATGTTTCAGGTCGACATCTTTCTTCAGACTGAAGTAACAGATCTAAACTACCTATACACACTTATGCTATAGGACAATAACTAACTTCTTATTCAGTAATATGCTATCTACATGTTATCAAACACACAAGCTAAATGTTTAACCAAGAAGGTAGACAAAATTGCTGGAGAAACTCAGCAGGTGCAGCAGCATCTATGGAGCGAAGGAAATAGGCAACATTTCAGCCCGAAACGTTGCCTATTTCCTTCGCTCCGTAGATGCTGCCGCACCCGCTGAGTTTCTCCAGCAATTTTGTCTACCTTCGATTTTCCAGCATCTGCAGTTCCTTCTTGAACTGTTTAACCAAGAAACCCTATCCCAATCCTTTTTGAGAATCAAACTCAGTAAAACTATGGGACAACAAAAACTAGGTGTGGAGATGCCAGTATATCATTGGGGTTATCAAATGGGCACCTCCCTTCACTGGTGTCCTGTTGAGTTAGGCCCACAACACCTCGCGAAGGCTCAACAGTTAGTTGTGGTGTTCCAGAACCACCCCCCCTCAATACCTGCTCTGACCACCCATGCTACCAGTGTGCAGTACTAAGCAGCTAACTATGTAAATATTTACTAAATAAAAGAAACCACAGACGAATAATTCAACACTGAAACAAATGCTAATCACTTGTGTCTTGTCTTACATTTATCCTAACCCTCCATCAAACAATTGTGGTGCCACTAATATCCACCTCACATATAAAACCGGAAGGAATGCACTTACTGGGTGTTAGACATTTCCTAAGATAGACACAAAAAGCTGGAGTAACTCAGCGGGACAAGCAATTTCTCTGGAGAGAAAGACTGGGTGATGAATTCTGAAGAAGGGTCTCGACCTGAAACGCCGCCTGTTCCGCTGTGTTACTCCAGCTTTTCGAGTCTATCTTCGGCTTAAATCAGCATCTGCAGTTCCTTCCTACACGTTGTACATTTAATTTCTTCCTCCAACTGTGACTATTTCTTCACCAGATCCACCTATTGCCTTGCTCTGCTGCCTCTCACGTCTCCTTTACAGCCTGATGCAACTCTGCCCGTGAATTATGATAATATAATAAATTAATAATGATATTACTAGTTAACCATAATAGTGCATTATTAAAACCAGTCCACACTTTAACTGTACACAGCATGCCTTGGGATCCTTTCGCCATGTCAATAGAAACAGGACAATTATCATATTTGTTCAGTTCTAACCTCTTTATCATGTGTGATAGCAGTGTGAAAAGTGTTGAAAGCATACAATACTTTACCATCTAACCTAACTTGATCTGAAGCTGATAGTTATTAGATGGGCAGCAGCCTCGATGATTCACCACCCTCCGGGGCACCATTAAACTATGTTGTGGAATGCCAATTCAATCATATCCTGCAGATGGTGAGAGGAGGGGCAGGGGGGGCTCCCAAGAAGGTTGAGCAGATGTGTTCGCATTTAATCACGACCCTTGTCCCACATAGTTGCACCGATGTTTGATGAGTATTAGTGGATGAGTATAATAACAGGCTAAAGATAATCATCATGGCAGTGCTCTAACTGGTTCCACCAGATGTGCCACAGAGATGATTCATCTCCGCCTCCTTCTGCGATCACTTCACACCACAAAAGCTGCTTAATTTTCGTTTGGAGATACAGTGTGGAAACAGGCCCTTTGGCCCACCGTGTCCACACCACTCAGCAATCACCCATACACCAGTTCTATCCTACACACTAGGGACAATTTACAGAAGCCAAATTAACCTACAGACCAGCACGGCTTTTGGAGTGTGGGAGGAAACCAGAGCACCACGAGAAAACCCTCGCGGTCACAGGGAGAACGTACAAACTCCATGCAGACAGCACCCATGGTCAAGATCTAACCCGGGTTTCCGGCGCTGTAAGGTAGCAACGCTACCACTGCACCACTGTTCTGCCCCCTCCAAACTATTTCAATTTACGCTGTATGACATGGTTTAGGTTAAGGTTTAGGTTTTCATTGTCGCGTGTACTGAGGTACAGCAAAAAGCATTCTTTTGCATGCTATCCAATCAGATCAGATAATACAATACATAAATGCAATCAAGTCGAACTCAACTGCAACAGATAGAGCAAAGGGCAAGAGTGCAGAATATAGGTCTCAGCACTGCAGCACATTAGTTCCATTGACAAAGTCCAATTTCCACAATGGGGTGGAATTGAATTGGACAACACCCTAGCCCATGGAAGAGCGGTTGAGTAGCCTGGTAACAGAGGGGAAGAAGCTGTTCCTGAGTCTGGCGGCGCGCGCCTTCAACCTTCTGTACCTTCTGCTGCACAGGTGGAGGAAGAAGAAGGAATGGGACAAATCTTTGATTATGTTGGCTGCTTTTCCAAGGCAGCGTGAGGTGCAGATGGAGTCAACGGTGGGATGTCTAGTTTGTGTGATGATCTGGGCTACATCTCCTGTGCGCTCTGCAATTTCTCTGTGGTCTCAGTTTCTCTCACCACAGAAGCTGCTGAATATTTCCAGAATTTCCTGCTTTCAGTCCAGAAGGCAGCGCAGATCGATCCGGTCTGTGTGAAGTTGGCACCTTCTCTGTGTGACCATGTGGGATTCCACTGGAAAACTCCGGTTTCCTCCCACATCCCAAAAAAACGCAGGTCGATGAGTTAATGGGCAGAATTAAATTGCCCCAAGTAAGGAGGGAATTGATGGGAATGGTGAGAGAATAAAGTGGGACTTGAGTAGGATTATTGTAAACAAATGTCGGCCCAGACTCAGTGTGCTGTCATGGTTATTTATATTTATTTTATTACAGTACCTGCCTCAACTACTTCCTCCGGTAGCTCATTCCACATTCCCACCACCCTCTGTGTGAAAAAGTTGCCCCTCCGGCTCCTGTTATATCTTTATCCTCTCACCTTAAACTATACCTTCCAGCTCATAATTCCCCTACTCTGGACAAATGACTGTGCATTCACACTATCTGTTCCACTTATGATTTTATACACCTCTATAAGATCACCCTCTTGTGCTGTTAGGAATAAAATCCCAGCCTGTCCAAGCTCTCTCTGTAGTTCAGGCTGGTGAGGATTAATGACCCTCTGATGTTGCTGCTTATGTCGTGAATGTTCAGTCTCCATTCACTGTGAATACCAGAGACATTTGGAGTGTGAAGAATCTGTGGTCCCATCATACTCTCCTCAATCACCATCACAGCAGCCATTCCACGACAGGCCTCCACTCCTCCAGTCAGCCAGGGCACTCCTGAATCTGCAACAGAGTATGGAAATTACGCCTCCGCTTCTCAATCTAATTGTCTTTTATAATTCGGAGAGCGGCAGACCCCGGGGGCGGCTAACTGACCTGACGTTGATTGAGTTGAGGTGACACTCGCTCTGTGTCACATTAGCCCAGGCAGAGGATGCGGGAACAGCATCTGGTTCTGAGCTGCCCTGACCACCCTCAGCTGGGTGGAGGTCACTCAAAAAATGGAACGGCAGGAAACCGCATCGATAAATCGCACTTTGATAAACTTACTCGTCAACCTGTGGCACAGAAGAGGATTAATGGGGCAAGGACAAGCTGAGCCTCACAGACTGCTTGCGTTTCATGGGATATAGGGAGAAAGCAGGAACGGTTTACTGATTTTGGAAGAGCAACCATGATCATATTGAATGGCGTTGCTGGCTCGTAGGGCCGAAGGGCCGAATGGCTACTCCTGCACCTATTTACCATGTTTCTATGTTGCAGCTCATGCCAAACCCAGTCTGAAGCAGGGTCACTGACTGCCCAGAAATCATGGGGAGCTCTGACGGGTCTCTTGGATGGGTGTAAATATCACCAACAGTTTGTCCTGGACCAACTATGGTCCAGCCATGGTCCAGAAAGCACACCCATGCCTCTACTTCCTCAGAAGATAAAGGAAGTTTGGCATGTCTGTGACAACTCGCACCAACGTCTACAGACGCACCACAGAAAGCATCCAATTGCGATAAATCACAGCTTGGTTTTTTTTTGCAACAACTTGTGGATGTAGCCCAGCCCAGACTCCCCCGCACCTCCCCGCCATCGACTCCATCTACACTTCACACTGCCTCAGGATGGCTAACAGCATAGTCAAGGACCATTTTCACCCAGATCATTCCCCTTTCCACCTCCCCTGCTGGGCAGAAAGTACAAAAGCTTGAAAGCACGTCCCACCAGATTCAGCAACAGCCTCTTCCCCACCGTCATCAGACTACAACATAGCCTGATAGCCCCAACAATCCAGGTATCAATCTCAGGATCCTAAATCTCTCCTGTATCCAAACATCAACGCTGTCCCAATCTTCAGGCCATTGACCCCACCATTGATGTTTGGCTTTAGGATGCAGAGATTGATACCTGGATTTTTGCAGGCTGTCGCAATGTTAGGATATTGATGGAGATCGTTAGATATTCCAAGTGGGACAATGGACAATAGACAATAGGTGCAGGAGTAGGCAATTCAATCCTTCGAGCCAGCACCGCCATTCAATGTGATCATCACCAATCAGTACCCCGTTCCTGCCTTCTCCCCATATCCCCTGACTCCGCTATCTTTAAGAGCCCTATCTAGCTCTCTCTTTAAAGCATCCAGAGAACCTGCCTCCACCGCCCTCTGAGGCAGAGAATTCCACAGACTCACCACTCTCTGTGAGAAAAAATGTTTCCTTGTCTCCATTCTAAATGGCTTACTCCTTATTCTTAAACTGTGGCCCCTGGTTCTGGACTCCCCCAACATCGGGAACATGTTTCCTGCCTCTAGCGTGTCCAAACCCTTAATAATCTTATATGTTTTAATGAGATACCCTCTCATCCTTTGAAACTCCAGAGTGTACAAGCCCAGCTGCTCCATTCTCTTGGAGTTATTGGCAGTAATATTGGATGTTGAGGGTAACCAACATAATGGGATACCAGCAGTAATCCCAAATATTGGGAAACTCGTAGGGAGCTTCAGCATAGATATAGGCCCTAAAGCCCATCGAATACACTGACTGTCAACCACCCACTTTACACTAATCCTGTATTAATCCTATTGTTTTTTTAACCACGCATATTATCTTCAACTCCCCCAGAGTCTACCACTTACCTACATGTTAGGCGTGATTTACAGTGGACAATTAGCCTACTGACTCTGCAGGAGTTCTCCCAGTTTCCCTGGGTGCTCCGGTTTAGAGAGTCAAAGAGAGAGAGAGAGAGTGATACAGTGTGGAAACAGGCCCTTCGGCCCAACGTGCCCACACTGCCCAGCTACACTAGGCCCACCTGTCCGCGTTTGGCTCATATCCCCCTATCCAGTGCCCTTTCCTCCCACATTCCAAAGACACGCAGGTTTTTCAATTAATTGGCCTCTGTAAATTGGCCCTAATGTCGAGGATAGAACTAGTGTATGGGTGATTGTTGGCCGGCGCGGACTTGGTGGGCCAAAGATCAGTTTCCACCCTGTGCCTCTGAAATAAATTATTTTAATTTTAACAGATTTTTAGTTCCAGTTTTGTCTGGGACCAAGTGCAGTGGGATTGCCTCGTCCTGGGAGATTGGCCATGGTGAGCACCAATTCTGCCCAGGCAGGTAAGTGAGTATCACTCAGTGTGATGTGGGAACAGAGAGGCCAACGCAATTGGATGCAGGACTAAAGAGGGGAGGGAGATAACTCTGAGACGCAAACAGTTAGAGTTAGTGGATAAAACCATGGCCAGTGGAAGTTACTGGAGAATGTGTGGGGGGGGTCACACTAGATCCAAGAGAGCAAAAAGGCACGCTTGGTGAATGGAGAAAGACCGAGAGAGTGAGGCTGGGAGTACAAGTACGGAAACATCACCAGCCAAAGTGCCTAACGGAAGATTGGTTTTCATCTCATGGGGCTGGAGTGTAGAGGGCAGGAAGCCATGGGCAATTACCAGAAGGTCTCTCTTCTGCCATTTGTGGATGAAAGACATCTTTACAGGAAGTGGCCTGGTCTCCAGTGAAAAGGTATTTAATCCAGGTTTAACTATAACATCTGTCTTCATAAATTTCTTCACAGCTTTTTAATATATAAATTAAATGTACATAATCTGCTTGCATTTATTGGTTGGGGGTTTGAGTACAAGAGTCAGGAAGTCATGTTGCAGCTGTATAAAACTCTAGGCAGGCCACATTTGGAGTGTTGTGTGCAGTTTTGGTCACCCCATTACAGGAAACATGTGGTGGCTTTGGAGAGGGTGCAGAGGAGGTTTACCAGGGTGCTGCCTGGATTAGAGGGTGATTAGTTCGGAAGTCTGAGAGCAGTGGGGAAAAAGCTGTTCTTAAGCCTGGACATCTGGGCTTTCTGGCTCCTGTATCTTCTCCCAGAAGGTCGAAGAGAGAGAAGGAACTGGCCAGGGTGGCAGGCAACCATCACAATATCTCCAACTTTCCTGATGCAACATACCATGAAGATGGACTGGAAGCCTGTGCTGGACTGGGCTGTGTTCACCACTCTCTGCAGGTTCAGCTGGTCAATAGCGGAGTAGTTGCCATACCACGCTGAGAAGCATCAGAATACTTTCTGTAGCACATCTGTAGAAGTTCAGGAAAATCCTCATATGTTCTTGGCCGCCTAAGTAGGTAAATATGCTGATCACAGCGTCAGTGTGAAGGAACTCAGTGGGTGAGGCAGCATCTATGCAGGAAAGGAAATAGGCAACGTTTGAAACCCTTCTTCAGCCCAAAATGTTGCCTATTTCCTTCGCTCCATAGATGCCGCCTCACCCCCTGAGTTTCTCCAGCATTTTTGTCTACCTTTGATTTTCCAGCATCTGCAGTTCCCTCTTAAACGTCAGTGTGAAGGAATCAGGCAAGGTTGCTGAATTTACCATGTGTCAGCTGAATGACTGCGGCTTCCACTAGGAATGGGAAGTGACTTCAGGTCCTAACCATTAAACACCCTCGCCAAACAATGTGAACATTTATTGCATCCCTGCCGTGGGAGTTTAAAACAAATACTCTGCGGTCAGGCTGCATCTGCGGAAAGAGAAACAGGGTCAACATTCCATGTCGGAGACCCCTCGTCAGAACCAAAGATTAACTCTGCTTCTCTTTCCACAGATGCTGACTGACCCTACTGAGTGTTTCCAGCATTTTCCAGATTTCCATCATCAGCACTTATTTTGATTTGGCTGTGGTACTTCCCACACTGAGCCAACTCTTGTCCAAGCACACTCATGCTGAGATGTGCAGGGACTATTAGTGATATCATTCAAAGTACTGAATCTTTCATCTCAACCCCATTATGGCCAAAGATCCTATAGCGGAGCAAGATAGACCACTCCTGCTAAATGCAATGGGCTGACGTGTAGTACGCAACAGAGCGGAACGTGGGCATGTATTTCATCCATTTCAGTAACCCGTCCCGACCCAACTCGCAGTGTAATCAACGTTGCGGGGGAACAGTTTAAATTATAATTCTGAAAATAAGGAGAAGATTTTTACCAAAGAACTTTTATTTTTACGAGGATGTTTCCGTAACCGGCTTCCGTCGCCGCACCATTATCTTTGCTCCACTACGGGATCTTTGGTGCGGAGACGGAAGCCGGTTACGGAAATGGGGCTGAAAAGTACCCATGAATCTGCCCATGACCGTACTACATCTTTCTCGTCGAGTGATCTATCTTGCTTGCTATAGGATCTTTGGTTGTGGGCATTGCACTTTGTTTCTGGAACCGATGTGCTGCAATGCTGAGAATTTGTATTCTGCACTCTGTATCTTCCTCTTTGCTCTATCTTATCTGATTGCGTTATGTATGGTATTATCTGATGTGCTTAGCAAGCATGCAAAGCACAGCTTATCAACTAAAGCCATGCTTTGCAATGAGCTGTGCAGAAAGGAACTGCAGATGCCGGTTTATACCGAAGATGGACACAAAGTATTGGAGTAACTCAACAGGTCAGGCAAGTAAAAATGACCGGGGACGTTTTGGGTCAGGTCCCTTCTTCAGACTCCGAGATGCTGCCTGACCCGCTGAGTTACTCCAGCACTTTGCAACATGCTGGTCTGTGCGGGCAGGTGAGATCATGGCCATGCCTCCTGACGCACGGTGACCCAGTTTCCTCCCAGACTCTGTAACTGGCGGGTAGATGACGAGAATGGTTCTGACGTCTCGCCAGGAAAGTTAATGAGGGAGTTCAAAAGGCTTCAAAAAAAGCCAATTAAATTAAGAGGACTCTGCTCGTCCAGAATGATGGGACCACGTCGAGCCTCCTTTTCACACACTTTGGCTCCTTCATAATTTGTGTGCCTGCTACATGTTGGGACAATTCACTCAATAACTCCAACGAGTGGTGACTCAAGCAGAAAGTTCACCCCAGGGTCATAGCAGGTGCTGACCATGGCTTAAATGGCAATTTGTAATTAAGTTTGTATGAATGGTTTGTTCATAGAATATTAGTCCTTTTATACGGCAGCCCAGAACGGGGACTGAGCCTCATTCATGGGGTTGCCTAACAAACCGTTTGATTGAACAATAGTGCAACCACCAACTGGACTTTTCCAAGCTGAGACTCTGCAACATGCCACTGGTCCACAGGCTCTCGCTCCAGTGAAACTGCACGATTACTTCATAGGCTCCGTACTTTGGGAACTGAGTCATCACTGCCTCCGGAGAAGCAGAGACTTCAAAGTGTTTCCTCTCCGCTGCCTCTTCAGCCGTTGCCCTTCCTCGCCCTTAATCAAAAGCGACAGAAGATTCAAAAGTTGTTTTCATTCTGTTGCATGGTCATTACTGGAACTCTACAGAACCAACTCGTTTGCTCCTGAGACATGAGAACATTGGGAACAGCATGAAGTTGATCAGGTTTTCCAACCTCCTCTGATTTTCATGAAGATTAAGGCTGATTTGTGCCTCTTCTCTTTGCCCCTAATTCACCCAACTTGACCCTGTGTCCACCTCTCTTCCAATAATAAGCCTAAACCAATACCCACATCTTTCCCATATTTCCGCCATCCCTGAGAAGATACGTGCAGGAAGAAACTGAAAATGCTGGCTTACACCGAAGACGGACACAAAATGCTGGAGAAACAGGCAGCATTTCTGGAGAAAAGGAACAGGTGACGTTTCAGACCGAGACACGCTCAGTCCAAAGAAGGGTCTCGACCCAAACAGTCTCATATTCCTTTTCTTCAGAGAAGATACTTGAACATCTATGTGGATAGTAAATGTCTAGATGGATATGGGCCAGGCATGGTCAAATGGTCCTAGTTTGGAGGGACATGGATGAGTTGGGCCAAAGGACTTGTTTCCGTGCTGTATGACTATATGTCTATGTTTAAGGTGCTGGAAATACTCAGCAGGTCAGGCAGCATCTGAGCAGAGAGAAACATCACCTATGGATTTGTTCCACAAGTGAGACATTGAACCTTCTGAATTTTGTAGTCAGCAGGGCAGCACTCTGCATATCGTCAACTTGGACAATTTTACATTTTACATCAAAACAATTTATTAAGCCAATTTACCTACAAACCTGTACTTCTTTGGAGTGTGGGAGGGAACCGAAGATCCCGGAGAAAACCCACGCAGATCACGGGGAAAACGTACAAACTCCATACAGACAGCACCCGTAGTCGGGATCGAACCCGGGTCTCTAACGCTGCATTTTGCTGTCAAACTCTGCAACATTGAACAAAGCGAGAATGATCAACTGGGAAATGTGTGAAGCGTCAGCCCGATAGAGGCCCTAGAGTCGCAGTAACCATGGATGAACACTTCATGGACAATGTGCTGACCTTAAACCCACTGTGTGAAGACATTCACGGATACACACTCTCTTGCTGTGTACCGAGTGGGGTCTAAAGCAGAGGAACCATGGGTGCAGCCAGGGGGACAACAGACTCTGTCATCTCCAGAGTGGAACCCACGGACAGTGAAAAGAACAACTAGCTCACAGGGTGCTACCGAAGTCAACGAGTAGCTTCATTATTGAATGCACTGACTGCCAGTGTTGTAAAGCACAACTAATTTAAATCCAAGATTTAATTATCCAAACGAGGAACTGCAGATGCTGGTTTACAAAAAAACAAAGACACAAAGTGCTGTTCAGCGGGTCAGACGGCATTCTTGTAGAACATGGATAGGTGACATTTCATGTCATGTCTGAAGAAGGGTCCCGACCAGAAATGTCATGGATCTATTTGCTCCAGAGATCCTGCCTGAACTGCTGAGTTACTGCATCTCTTTTAGTTTAAATCCAATTTATTTTTGGAGTCATGGTATCATGGAGCTGTACAGCACAGAAACAGGTCCTTTGGCCTATCGTGTCCATGGCTGGTCTCATATGCCTGCATGTGGCTCATTGCCATCTCAACCCTTCCTATCTGTATATCTGTCCAGACATCTGTTGAAAGATGTAAATGTGTAAATTGTTGTGAATTTTATATATATTGACACCGGATGCAGTAGATGAGGTTGGAGGAGGTGCACGTGAACCCCTGTCTCACCTGGAAGGACTGCTGGGGCTCCTGGATGGAGATGAGGTTGCAGGGAAAGTACTTGGGGATGGGGTGGTTTGGGTGGGAAGGGAAGAGTGAACCAAGGAAGGCAGAAAGGGGTGGAGATGGAAAGATGTGACTAGTGGTGGGATCACGTTGGCGATGACAGAAATGTTGGAGTATGACATGTTGGATGCGGAGGCTGGTGGCGTGAAAGGTGAGGACCAGGGGAACCCTATCCTTGTTCCATCCGGAAGGAGGGGGAGCAAGAGGACAACTAAAGGAGACAGAAGAGTTGAGGGTGAGGGATCCATACATGACATCTGTTTACTAAAGAAAGAGGACGTCACGAATGTCGTTGAATGGAAAGTCTCATCTCGGGAGCAGATGCGGTGTTTATGGAGTAATTCAGAGTAGGGGGTGGCATCTTTGTAAGATGCAGGATGGGAGGAAGTGTAGAAGGTTGGTAGGTTTGTAGTAGACGTCAGTCGATATTGTCCCCTGTGATGGTGACAGATCAAGAAACGGGAAAGAGGTGTTAGCTGAAGTCCAGGTGAATTCCAGAGGAGGGTGCAAGTTAGTGATAAAATTAATAAAATCCACATGTTTTGCATGGGTGCAGGAGACAGCCCCGAATGCAGTCATAGATGTAGTGGGGAAAGTGTTGGGGGATGGGGCCACTGCATGCCTGAAACAAAGACTGTTCAACGTAACTGACTAAAAGGCAGCATTGCTGGGGTCCATGTGAGTGCCCATGGCTACACCTTTAACTTGGAGGAAGTGAGAGGAGTTAACAGAGAAGTTCTTAAGGGTTTGGACAAGTTCTTTCAGGCGGAGGAGGGACAGTAGAGGGAAATTGGTAGAGTCTTTGTTCAAGGAAGAAATGGAGGGCATTGAGAACTTCCTGGTGGGGGATGGAGGTGTAGAGGGACTGGACATCCATGGTGTGTGGGGTGCATCGGACATATGGGAAGCGACTGGACAAGGGGGGATAGAATGGAACCAAGGTATGTGGAGATGAGTTCAGTGGGGCAGGAGATGGTCTCACGAGTCGGTGAGACCTTGGCGGCTGCGGTGGTCGATGGCGGGGGGGGAACCGGCGTGGGGGTGGGGGGGGGGCGAGCGAACAAAGGAGGAGCCGGTGCAGGATACTGTCAGTGCTGTTTATGTGGTGACTATTTGTATACATTGGGTATGCAGCAAAGGTTTCCACTGTGCCTTGTCACATGTGACAAAGTATTCCATTCCATGCCTCCATCAATACTCACTGCAACCTCTTCAAAGGATGTCATCACATTGGCCATTCAGAATCTGCCCAAGACAAGGCCACGTTAACCACCTCTGGCCAGTCCCACTCTTTCCAAATGATCACTAATCCTCTCCCTCTGGAATTGTTTCCAATATTTTTCCTACCACTGATTTTAGGCCCACTGGTCTGTAGTTTCTTCTTTCCTGCTGCCCTTCTTGAAAAGTGGAGACAATGTTTGCCAGCCTCCGTTCATCTGGCACCTCAATTGTCCAGCAACCCTCGTGACTCCACAATGCTTTTCATTGGGCAGTTGTGGAAAGCTGCTGCTTCCAATGTTCCTTTGCCTGGTCTTCCTCAATGCTATTGAAATTTGCCTTTCCCCAAATTAAGACCTTTATTACTAGTCTATCCCTTTCCTTTCCCATAAAACATGGTGACTCCTGGGTGAGGTCTGCTGTAAGATTTTACCGGGTTTTATGCAAAACAAAACATTTCACTGTACCTAGGTACATGTGACAATAAAGTATCATTGATTATCGTTGAGCTGTAAAATACGTGAGCTTGGGTCACTATCTCCAACCCTCTCTTTACTGTGCATTCAGAAAGTATTCAGACCCCTTCACTTTTTCCACATTTTGTTACATTATAGCCTTATTTTAAAATGGATTACATTTTTTTTTATCATGAATCTACACACATTACCCCAGACGAAGTAGTAAAAACATGTATTTAGATATTTTTGCAAAGTATTTAAAAAGAAATAACTGAAATATCACATTTACATAAGTATTCAGACCCTTTGCTATGACACTCAAAATTGAGCTTAGGAGCATCCTGTTTCCATTGATTATCCTTAACATGTTTCTACAACTTGATTGGAGTCCACCAGCGGTAAATTAAATTGATTGGGCATGATTTGGAAAGGCACACACCTGTCTATATCCGGTCCCACAGTTGACAGTGCGTGTCAGAGCAAAAACCAAGCCATGAAGATGAAGGAATTGTCCGTAGACCGAGACAGGTTTGTGTCGAGACACAGATCTGGGGAAGGGTATAAAACTATTTCTGCAGCATTGCAGGTCCCGAAGAGCACAGTGGCCTACGTCAGTCTTAAATGGAAGAACTTTGGAACCACCAGGACTCTTCATAGAGCTGGCCGCCCAGCCAAACTGAGCAATCAGGGAGAAGGGCCTTGGTCAGGGAGGTGACCAAGAACCCGATGGTCACTCTGACAGAGCTCCAGAGTTCCTCTGTGGAGATGGGAGAATCTTCCAGAAGGACGACTATATCTGCAGCATTCCACCAATCAAGCCTTTATGGTAGAGTTGCCAGATGGAAGTCACACCTCAGTAAAAGGCACATGACAGCCCGCTTGGAGTTTGCCAAAAGGCACCTAAACAAGATTCTCTGGTCTGATGAAACCAAGATTGAACTCTTTGGCCTGAATGCCAAGCGTCATGTCTGGAGGAAACCAGGCACCGCTCATCACCTGGCCAATGTCATACCCACGGTGAAACATGGTGGTAGCAACATCGTGCTGTGGGGATGTTTTTCAGCAGCAGAAACTGGGAGACTAGTCAGGATCGAGGGAAAGATGAACGGAGCAAAGTACTGAGAGATCCTTGATGAAAACCTACTCCAGAACGTTCTGGACCTCAGACTGGGACAGAGGTTCGCCTTCCAACAGAACAACGACCCTAAGCACACAGCCAAGACAACACAGGAGTAGCTTCGTGACAAGTCTGTGAATGTCCTTGAGTGGCGCAGCCAGAGCCCGGACTTGGGCCCTATCGAACATCTCTGGAGG
This sequence comes from Okamejei kenojei, assembly GCA_035221665.1. Lineage (NCBI taxonomy): Eukaryota > Metazoa > Chordata > Chondrichthyes > Rajiformes > Rajidae > Okamejei > Okamejei kenojei. Next base: position 5,085,711 of record CM069169.1, on the reverse strand, counting down.
AACCTGAAAATAGCTGTGCATCGACACTCCCCATCCAACTTGACAGAGCTTGAGAGGATCTGCAGAGAAGAATGGGAGAAATTACCCAAATACAGGTGTGTTTGGGTCTTGTCATACCCAAGAAGACTTGAGGCTGTAATCGCTACCAAAGGTGCAACAAAGTACTGAGTAAAGGGTCTGAATACTTATGAAAATGTGATATTTCAGTTTTTTAATTGTGATATTTCTTTTTAATTACTTTGCAAACATTTCTAAACACCTGTTTTTGCTTTTTTATTATGGGGTATTGTATGTAGTTGGATGATAAAAAAAGAATTTAATCCATTTTAGAAAAATGCCCCTGTCCCACTTAGGAAACCTGAACGGAAACCTCTGGAGACTTTGCGCCCCACCCAAGGTTTCCGTGCGGTTCCCTGAGGTTTTTGTCCTCCGCCAACTACCTTCAACTAGCATCGCAACCGGCTTCGACTGAAAAATTACCGATTTTTAAAACGGAAACCACTTTTGACCATTAGGGAGACTAAAAACCTCCGGGAACCGCACGGAAACCTTGAGTGGGGCGCAAAGCCTCCAGAGGTTTCCGTTAAGGTTTCCTAAGTGGGACGGGTGCATAAGGCTGAAACGTAACAAAATGTGGAGAAAGTGAAGGGGTCTGAATACTTTCTGAATGCACTGTAACTGGATACATTCCCCAACATAATGGCAGTCACATGGTTCCCTTGTTGGATTATCTACATAAGGTGTTAAAAAAAGTCTTCTGAATCTACCTCAAAAATTCCACCTCCTCTGAGCCTTTAACACTAAAACAATCTCAATTAATATGTGGGAAATTGAAATCGTATAGTATAATAACCTGCTTTTATTTCATCTCTCTGATTTCTGCCTCCGTATATGACATTGCATCTCCTGTTGACTGTTCAGTGGTCTGCAATACACCTCCTAAGATGGTGACAGTATCATTTTTATTCCCAATCTCTGTCCAGTTGGCCTTATTTTAGGAGTTTTTTTCAGATATCCTCCCTCAAGACTGAGGTAATTCGATCCTTGGTTAACAGCGCAACATTTCTGCCCCTTTTTACTGCCTCCTCTATCTCCCCCGAACATTTTACCCCCTGGGATATTGAGATGCCAGTCCTATGTCTCAGTCATGGTCACCATGTTGTAGACGCCTGTGTCAATGAAAGCTTCAGTTCATCTACTTTACTAGTGATGCTTTAGTTTAGTTTAAGTTTAGTTACAGTGCATTCAGAAAGTATTCAGACCCCTTCACTTTTAGTTTAGTTTAGAGATAAACAGTACGGAAACAGATCCTTCGGTCGACCAAGTCTGTGCCGACCACCGATCCCCGCGCACTTAAACTATCCGACACACACAAGGGACAATTTATATGTTACCAAAGCCAATTAACCAACAAACCTGCACGTCTGTGGAGAGTGGGAGGAAACCGGAGCACCCAGAGAAAACCCACGCAGGTAACGGGGAAACTCAGTACAGACAAGCACCCGTAGTCAGGATCGAGCCTGAGCCTCTGGTGCTGTGAGGCAGCAACTCTAACACTGTGCCACTGTACCGCTTGGTGCTCCTTGCATTAAAATAGATGCAATTTAGCTTTGAATTGCCTTCACCCACTTGAGTGGAGATTGGGAATACATCAAACAATTCTACTGTAATTTCCCACGGTAACTTTAACGTCATGAGAGGCAGCACAGTAGCGCAGCTGGCAGAGCTGCAGCCTCACAGCGCCAGAGACCAGGGTTTGATCCTGACCTTGGGTGCTGTCTGTGTGGAGTTTGCACGCTCAACCCTGTGGCCACGTAGGTTTCCTCCGGTGCTCCAGTTTCCCTCCACATCTCTGTAAATTGCCCCAAGTGTATAGGGAGTGAATGGGAAAGTGGGACAACGTAGAACTAGTGTGAACAGGGTGATCGATGGTCGGCATGAACCCGGTGGGCTGAATGGCCTGTTTCCATGCTGTATCAATATTACAGCGGTAGAATTGCACCAGGGGCCCATGTGTCTGATGTACTCAAAGCATTATGTATCAATAAGGGAATAGTTCTGTAACACTAGGGCAATCAGGAGCCATCTATTATCGGAGAATAGTTACTGTATATGATGATAAATTAATAGTCCATTATGTAGGATAAGAAGATAAATGTGACATCTTCAGTGAGTCGCGCTGGCTGGGGGAATGGTGGGAGAGGGGATTTGATCTTGCGATGCCACATCTGTTCAGGGCAAGTGGAGCATGGTTAATGAACGTTATTGATGGTGCTTTAAAGCAGGGGGTTACACAACAGCAAAGAACAGCAGCGGTTAGTAGTGGCTTCCCCTGGCCAGGATCAGTCGGCCACCCTGCTTTGTACAGTCACAGTGTGACCCCCATTCTGTCCTCCTCACTGCTGGGACCCCGTCACCGGGAGCCTCTGATCCCCCTGTCCCCACCGCTGGCTGGGAGCTGGTGGAGACTGAAGAAGGGACTCGACCCGACACGCCACCCATTCCTTCTCTCCAGAGATGCTACAGGTCCCGCTGAGTAACACCAGCATTTTGCGTCTATCTTCAGTTTAAACCAGCATCTGTAGTTCCTTCCTGTCACATTTCGAGACTCCGGCCCTGCCTTTTGTGTCTTTTCCCACAAGACAGCAGATGTCAGGGCAGAGAGGGCTGGCGAGCGGAGGCACCAACCCCCCCACCCACGCTCCCTCCGTGCCCCATCCCCATGAAGAGCGGCCGGGGGACGAGCCGATTGTTCTGGGTGACCATCCATCAGTGGTGCCTGTCACGCACCTGCCACCAGCACAAAGGCCTAGCCTCCGCGCTGACACGACAATCCCCCGACAATAAAGGCCAGCCAGCCAGCCTTCAGTCCCATAGACATCCCCCTCCCCAAGCACCTCCCCCCAAGGCAATTCCCCCAAGCGTTGAGCCCACCGTCCCTCATTCACTGCCCCAACAAGACCGCGCGGGCCCCTGACCAAGGTGACCCTCATCACTCAACCAGCGGCGACATGCATCTCCATCTGACTGTGATTAGCAGCCTGGAAAATAAATGCAGCCCCGGGGACTTACACAGGGCCAGAATAGGACAGGCAGCTTGTTTATATATAGGAGCAGGCAATGTCACATTGCAATGTGCTCTCACCACAGACTGCAAGCAGGAAAGGCTCATCTATAAACATGTCACTTCCAAGTGCCAGCGTGACTGCTGTGGGTCATTTGTATCTCCTTTTTAAAATATTGTACGTGTTGTATTGGTTCTTCATCAAGTTCTTTCTAATTAAGCAAACACACATAGATTTCCCTTTATTTCGTTTCCCTCACCCCCTGACACTCAGTCTGAAGAAGGGTCTCGACCCGAAACTATTCCTTTTCCCCAGAGATGCTGCCTGACCTGCTGAGTTACTCCAGTTTTTTGTGCCTATCTTCGGTTTAAACCAGCATCTGCAGTTCCTTCCCACACATAAATGAACAAGAGAGATATAAAATGCTGGATTAACTCAGCGAGTCAGGCTGCATCTCGTTTCGGGTCGAGACCCTCCTTCAGACTCTGGCTTACAAATTAACAAGGCAGCACCATAGTGCAGGGTAGAAACATAGAAACATAGAAAATAGGTGCAGGAGGAGGCCATTTGGCCCTTCGAGCCAGCACCGCCATTCATTGTGATCATGGCTGATCGTCCCCTATCAATAACCCGTGCCTGCCTTCTCCCCATACCCCTTGATTCCTCTAGCCCCTAGAGCTCTATCTAACTCTCTCTTAAATCCATCCAGTGATTTGGCCTCCACTGCCCTCTGTGGCAGGGAATTCCATAAATTCACAACTCTCTGGGTGAAAACGTTTTTTCTCACCTCAGTCTTAAAAGACCTCCCCTTAATTTTAAGACTGTGGCCCCTGGTTCTGTTCTCGCCCAACATTGGGAACATTTTTCCTGCATCTAGCTTGTCCAGTCCTTTAATAATTTTATATGTTTCTATAAGATCCCCCCTCTAAAAGATCATCCTTCTAAACTTCAGTGAATACAAGCCTAGTCTTTTCAATCTTTCCTCGTATGACAGTCCCGCCATCCCAGGGATCAATCTCGTGAACCTACGCTGCTGGTTCCTAGCTGGTGGCCTAGCGGTATAGTTGCAGCCTCACAGCACCAGAGACTTGATCTTGATCTTGACCTCTGGTGCTGTCCGTGTGGAGTTTGCACGTTCTCCCTGTGACTGTGTAGGTTTTCTCTTACACTCCAAAGACATGCGAGTTGGTAGGTTGATTGGCCCTCTAGTGTGTAGGAAGTTGAATAACATAGAACAAATGATGGATGGTTGGTGTGGACTCGTTGGGTCAAAGGGCCTCTTTTCCATGCTGTCTCTAAACTAAACTGAACTAAAACTGTCATTCTAGATAAGTAAACTCTCTGCAATTCGCTAAACACATTCCATTGACCATGCGGGGTCATTAACTAAACCCAGTCTTCCTCCCCTCCAGCTTATCCACTATTTGGAGTAACAAACCCATCACATTCCTCCATCCGCTCACTGTCTGTTCACTGCCTCCATATCACCCCCCTATGAGCATCTGAAGGTTTCGGCTGCCCTTCAACTCCACGCTCCTTATATTTGGTCACCCAGTATGGAGGGGTGGTGGGTAAGGTTGGGGGGGGGGGGGGGGGGGGGGGGGGGTGGTTGGAGGTGGTTTGCTCCTGGGCCTGGCCAAGATGACCATTGGATCCAGGCAGCGGGCAGTCGAGGGTTCCACCCTAGTCGACTGCCTGCTTCTCTTCTGGGCCTATGTCCCTGGAGAGGGAGTATATGGTGACCACGGGGTCGCTGGAGGCCTGAGCACTGGTCACAGTGTGGGGGAGGGAGGGGTTGAGTGTGTTGTGAATAAAGATGACAACATCGTAATTTGATGACTGTATCACAATTATTGGCGCAATATACAGCCAATGTCTCTAATGGTTGATAAAAGGAACATCTGGTGCCAACTTACAAAAAAAGGCACAAGTGCTGGAGTAACTCAGTGAGTCAGGTAACATCTCTGGAGAACGTGGATAGGTGACAAGATTAATCGAATATAGGAGCAAAGAGGCCCGTCTGCAGTTGTACAGAGCCCTAGTGAGACCACACCTGGAGTATTGTGTGCAGTTTTGGTCCCCTAATTTGAGGAAGGATATTCTTGCTATTGAGGGAGTGCAGCGTAGGTTTACAAGGTTAATTCCCGGGATGGCGGGACTGTCATATGCAGAGAGAATGGAGCAGCTGGGCTTGTACAGTTTAGAAGGGTGAGAGGGGATCTCATTGAAATAAATAAGATTGTTAAGGGCTTTGACACGCTAGAGGCAAGAAGCATGTTCCCGATTGTGGGGGTGTCCAGAACCAGGGACCACAGTTTAAGAATAAGGAGTAAGCCATTTAGAACAGGGACGAGGAAACACTTTTTTCACAGAGACTGGTGAGTCTGTGGAAGAGGGCGGTGGAGGCAGGTTCTCTGGATGCTTTCAAGAGAGAGCTAGATAGGGCTTTTAAAAATAGCTGAGTCAGGGGATATGGGGAGAAGGCAGGAACAGGGTACTGATTGGGGATGATCAGCCATGATCACATTGAATGGTGGTGCTGGCTCGAAGGGCCAAAATGGCCTCCTCCTGCACCTATTGTCTATTGTCTATTGTGACGTTTTGGGTCAGAACCCTTCTTCAGACTGCCCGACCCGCTGAGTCTTTTGTGTGCTTTGTGTTGTTTCTCTGTCGAGGCACCCTGTCTCATGCCTGCTGGTCTCCCTGGATACCGCAGTGGGCTTCATACTCAAACAATGGCCCAGACAGTGATATAATTTGCAACGCACCCCTGTGACACGTCATGCTAAACCACATCACCCTAAAACCATTTGCAGCTCCCCCTTCAAACATTCAGATAGACCCAGCCACACGATGAGCAGTAGGTTAATCTCCCCAAAGTCCCTCAATTACCCACTTGCATCCTGCAACGGCCCATAACATAAGGTCATAAGTGATTGGAGCAGAATTAGGCCATTCAGCCCATCACGTCTACTCCGCCATTCTACATGGCAGATCTATCTGTCCCTCCTAACCCCATTCTCCTGCCTTCTCCCCCTCACACCGCTCCAGCACTCCGGCGGCTCTCCAGCTCCAGCGGCGGCCCGGCTTCAGAGCTCCGGCGGCTCCAGCGTTCCCGTGGTCGATCCTGACTGGGAGCGGTGGCGGCCTGGCTTCGGAGGCCCGGCCGCGGGCCTGGTGGACGATGACATCGAAGGCCTGGATCGCCTCAGTACAGAGGGGGGACAAGTAGGGGAAAATGACAAAGACCTTAAGACTTTTGCCTTCCACCACAGTGAGGAGGTGCTTGGTGAACTCACTGTGGTGGATGTTAAATTATGTGTTTATTGTGTTTTTGTTTTAATTTATTACATGTTATGACTGCAAGGTAACGAAATTTCGTTCAGACCGAAAGGTCTGAATGACAAATAAAGGAATCTGATCGGAATCTGATCTGATCTGATCTGATCTGATCTGATCTGATCTGATCTGATCTCACACCTATAGACTAATCAAGAATCTATCTATCTCTGCCTTAAAAATATCCATTGACGTGGCCTCCGCAGCCCTCTGCAGCAATGAATTCCACAGATTCACCGTAGATAACCACACATTATTCTCACTGAGCGCCTTTATGAGTGGAACAGTCCATCAAAAGCGAAGCTCCCATTCAAATCCTCTCAGGCTCCACTAATCAGAACTGCCTTTTAGGTCCATTAGCTCCCAAACATGGTGAAGGAAGCAGTGGCCAAGACACAGTGGACAATAATTTGATTATTCCCCCTGGGACCTGATGCGCCTCCTCGCTCTAAGCCGGGCTCCTGCAACTCAGCAGCTCACAAAGACTCGCAACGAGTCGGCATTGTGATTGTCTCCACTTTCCACGGATGCGCCGGCCCGTTTACACAGAGAGAGAAACAGGGGCTTGCAATAATTACACCGACTCCCACCAGCCCGGACCGGAGGTTGAGGGAACAAGTGCCCTGAAACAAAGGGCTGTGTGTGGGGTCAGGAACTGCGTCAGGCACAAATCGTCCGCGGGTGGGCACCACTCGAGTCGCCGATCACTGCCTTTCTCAGAGCGAGGAACCACCGTCTTCTCCCTCTGTCTGAAGAAGGGTCTCGACCCGAAACATCACCCATTCCTTCCATCCACAGATGCTGCCTGTCCCGCTGAGTTACTCCAGCATTTTGTATCTATCCTCGGTGTAAACCAGCATCTGCAGTTCCTTCCTACACGTTTCGTCAGGTTATGCCTACTTTGAAGAGGTTCTCCTCTCTCTGGCTGGCGACATTCTCTCTCACCCCCCCCCCCCCCCCCCCCGTGATTCCTCCTGCTCTCCAACTCTAGCTCGGCCTGAAGAAGGGCCTCCACTCGAAACATCACCCATTCCTTCCATCCAATATCAATATCAATATCAAGTGAAATGAATTTGCCAGCAGCGGTACAATGAAAAAAGAACACACAAAGACACAATAAAAATTGAACACAAACATCCACCACGGCATTCATTACTGTGGTGGAAAGCACAAAATTTGGCCAGACCTCCTCCATTTCCCCCCGTGGTCGGGACCTCAACCCTCCGCAGCCGCCGCTGTGGGCGTCCAGATGTGTAGACAGGTAAACGTCCAGATAAAGTGCAGGTAAGTCCTGAATCGGTGCCTCTGCACCAGAGACCGCAGCTTCAGGTTGGTGTAGGCCTCAGGCTGCCGGTCAAAGATCTGAAGACCCCGCCGCACTGCAGCCGGAAGCACCTCAGACCGCAGGGTGTATGGGTGTATCCAGAAATACTGCCTGAGTTACTCCAGCATTTTTGTGCCTATCTCCACCACTGCTCATGGGGTGAGAGTTGAGCTGGATACTCCAGCACCCTGCACTGCTGGAAGAAGGTGAAGGGAAAGGTGGGCGGGTAATTGGAAATAAGGGTGAGGTCACCTAATATAAACCCCAGGAATACACGGCCACATGTAAATCCAGACTTGGATTGCTTTCTCTGGAATGCCGGAGGTTGCAGGGAGACCTGATAGAAGCAAACAAAATTATGCGAGGCATAGATAGGGTAAACAGGTCCGGATTTAAGTATAAGCTTCATAAGCTTAAGCATAGGGCCTCGAGTTCTAGGCAGGCCTCAGCAGGGCCGGATTTACCTATAGGCTTCAGAGGGCGAAGCCTAGGGCCACAAAATCTAGGAAGGTTTTTTTACCCAGAGTAAAACAAAATCCCGAGAAAAAAAAAATTGGAGCGCTATCAGCGTTTCCACTTTGACAGAAATTACCCGAAATTCTGGTTCCGGCCTGCTGGATGTTTTGGGAGAGAGGTGGAGGGAGAGGGAGGGGGAAGGAGGAGGGGGGAGGGAAAGGGGGATTATCTTTAGTGAGATTGCAAAATTAAGGTAAGATTTTGAGAAATTATATTTTCTCCTCCATATGAATAATATCAAACAATTGGAACTGCTTTCTTTTCCCTGATAACAATACTGAAAATATGAATTCCATAGTTTGCGACTTTCATTTTGCATCATATATAATGTGCACACACTAACACAGTGGAACAGTAACAGGCAATCAAATCAACACACAAAACATTTTCTAAAAAAAGTTTTCATTTACTGCAAAAACTTAGTGTTTGCCTGCTCCTTTATAACATTTTACATAACATTTTACAGTACAACTTGATTATTAAAACAAGGACAGCTTTAATTCTTGATTTAAAAAAATGTATACAACAATGGCATTGCAACCACTCATTACTCTTGACTCAACCAAAATTATTTCTGAAATATTGGTCATAAATTTGGTGCAGAAAAGCTCCAAAATAAGGCTCAGTATGCACCAGAGAGCATCTAGAACCCCAAAGCTTCCAGGCGGGCCCTGGACCACAAGCCACAAGGGTCTTTGAGCTTTGGGCTTGTGATATGCGCTGCAAGCACTTATTTCACATAAAATGTTTGTAATCCTGCCATGCCACCCCCATTTTTGAAAAGCTTCGTATGGGCCTGGTGCATAATATTTTTGACACTGTCATGGGCCTTTCTTACATATGCTGTCACAACGCACTGTAGTCTCTAAACAACACTTCAGTAATTTTCCTTGCCCTCCATTTCAGAATAATAGTGTTTTAAGCCGATAACTCGACACTAGCACTGGCAATAAATAAAAAGTGCAGCTTTCCAGCCCTTATCTCATTGGCCACGGTCGGCTGCACATTGGTGTCAATCTGGTGGACTCTTTCATCTTACTGAAAGGGGCTCGTCGTAGGGTGGTGGGACCGGAGGTGGTGGTTGATGAGGGGCATCATTTAGAAGACTTTGGTATGGCACATATGGTGCAGGAATAGCTGGAAATCCTAGGTCAGGGCATCTGCAGGGAGGAGAAACAGAAGTTCAGGAATTCATATCGCCCACATCTCCAAATGGCCCTGGTCCATGAACTCTGAGTAAAAGTCAGAACATCCTCCTGGCCTTTCAGATCGAGTCCTAAAAAATCAGGTGCGGGGCCCAATTGGGAACAATTTTGGTGAGTCCCAGGTTCGAGCCAAGTCAACCCTGAAAACTAAGGTGCTATGGATTATACACTTTCTTAATCTCTCCTGCTCCCATCTGGGAATGGAATGGAATCGAAACTTTATTGTCATTCAGAGCGAACTGCAGGCCAGTTCTCCGCGGCCCGGGGCGGTCGTAGCTGCCGCCCTCCAGTCCAGCGGATGCAGCTGTTGCCGCGGGAGCTCCGGAAAAACAGGTCACCGACCTGTGACCTGCGAGCTCTCGACAATGTCGTCCACTGGGCCCGTGGCCAGGCCTCCGAAGTCGCTGCCGCCGCCACCGCCACCGGAAAGCCGCCACAGCCCCGAGTCGGGCCGCCGGAACGCCTGAACCCGCCACAGCCCCGAAGTCGGCCAGCCCCGCGCTGGTAAGTCCTGGCTGGCTCTGCCTCCGGAGCCTCGAGTCGGTCGCAGTTAGAGTTGGAGGCCGCCAGCTCCGCGATAGGCCTCAGCGCAGACGGAGATGGAGATGGGGGATACGGCAAGAAAAGTCGCGTCCCCCCAAAAGGAAGAGACTAAAAACGTTTCTCCCACCCCTCCCATACACATACACTACATAATAACTCAATATTTACACGCTAAAACAAGACAAGAAAACAACAACAAAAGAAAAACAGACGGACTGCAGGCGAGCCGCTGCTGCCAGGGCTGCGCCGCCCCACCACACTCTGACTGTCAGTACCTCCGCTGGCTTCCAACCTTTACTGTAGCAGCTAATTACCATTAAACTGCATTATGTGATTCGACACAATGCCCTTGGAGACAGTGGCTGATTGGACGGGAGGAGACCAATTTGTTGATTTGACGGGAATTTTAAGGCAAGCTGGTCGGTGATTGGATGCAACCCCCTTGGAGACAGCAGTTGATTGGCCTCCAAATAATCGAGCACAAAAAAATTGACAAATAGGAAAACAAAAAAATCAGAATTCCGATTTAAATCTGATATACGCTACATAGGGTGGGTATCAATTAATTCTAGTCAACAGATTAAAAAAAATAATCTAACCCCATTAATTCACTCAAGGTGTATTATAATGTGTTCTACAGTATGAAGTGTGCAGCAAAACTTGCACTTCCAGAGGGGTCTATCGTGTTGTTTCTTCACAAACAATAGTGAGCCAGTGGTGCACTCGAGGAAGCGAGGAGTGAGTTTTAAGAAATTCTCAATGTCATCAATACATCGATCTACATTCCTCAGTAAATGTAATTGTGTTTTGACCAAGTATTAATGACGCCGTGTTCCTTTGAATAAATTTTGCGGGACTCCGCATTGATGACACATCGTATAACTACGTGTTAACTACTGGCTGTTATCAAGTGCGAACAGTGGTAGTTTTTGTCTGATGGCCGATGCTGCGGTTTTTATCCATGTTCGTTTTTAACAAGGCAAATGTTTTTTTTAAATCTGTATTTAACAACGTGTATTCGTATTTCCGTACGGAATACGGAAAATTATCGCGGGGCCCCCTTAGGCGCGGGGCCCAATTGGGAGCAATCGGTCCAATCGGCTTAAGGCCGGCCCTGATCTTTCCTATAACAAGGTGACCTAAACGGAACACAATACTCCAATCGTGAGGGTGCCGATGTCTTCTACAACTGTAACAGAATACTTCCAACTTCTAACCTCAGTACCCTGACAGATGATGGCCAATGTGCAGAAAGTCTTCTTGACCACCCTATTTACCTGTGATGCTTCTTTCAAAGGACTATGTACTATGTACTATGTTCTATATACCTACATACATCCACTCTTAGATCCCTCTGCTCTACAACACTCCCCAGAGCCCTGCCATTCACTGTGAAGGTCTTGCCCCGGTTTGACTTGCCAAAATGCAACACCTCGCACTTATCTGTATAAAACTCCATTAATCATTCATCAGGCCACCTGCAAAACTGATCAAGATCCTGCTGTAATTTTTGAAACCCATTTTCGCTCACTACGATACCACCCGCTTTCATGACCTCTGTATACTTGCTAATTGTGCCTTGTACATTCTCATCTGAAACATTGATGTAAACCATAAACAGCAAAGGACCCTGCACTGATCCCTGAGGCACACCACTGGCCACATGCCTCCAGTCTGAAAGACAACCTTCCATCATCACCCTCCGTTTCCTACTTTTTGCCTTCTGCCAATTCTTCTATCTTTTATCCATGCTGGTACCTTGCCTCTAATATCATGGACTCTCATCTTGTTTAGCAGCATTACATGTGGCAACTTATCAAAGGCCTTCTGAAAAGCCAAGTTAACAACATCCTTTGATTAGCCTGCTTGATACCCCTCAAAGAATTCCAACGGATTTGTCAGGCAAGATTTCCCCTTATCAAAACCCACTGCTATCAGATTCCTGAACGGTCCTCTCATAAACAAAGGTTGTGGTCTGGATCTCCCAACCTACCCCAATGTGCTGCTGCACTTTTTTTAAAACTTCTGCACTTTCTCTGTAGCTGTAATGCTCTAACACAATATTTTGCCCTCTTTTTTTTATCTCTTTGTACGTCATACTTGAGTATGGCTTGATTATAATTATGTATAGTATGCTTTGACTGGATAGCATACAAAGATTTTCACTGTATATTGATACATGTGACGATAATAAACCAATACCAAACTGAGGCTCTCTCAATACCACAAAATGGCTCAATGAAATGAGGACCGGCAAGTGCGGCACAGTGGCACAGCGGTAGAGCTGCTGCCTCACCGTGCCAGAGACGCTGGTTCGATCCTGACCACAGGTGCTATCTGTGTGGAGTTTGCACAATCTACCTGTGACCGTGTGGGTTTGCTCTGGGTGCTCCAGTATCCACCCACATCCCAAAGACGTGCAGGTTCATGGGTTAATTGGCTTCTGTGAATAGGTGGTGGGAGTGGATGTGAAAGTGGGATAAGGTAGAACTAGTGTGAACAGGTGATCGATGGTTGGCATGGACTCGATGGGCCAAAGGGCCTGTCTCCCTAAACCGTATCTGTAAACTTAAGGGCCTGTCCCACTTGCATGCGATTGCGTGCGTTTGGTGCGACCAAACGGATGCGGAGTTCACGCAAGGTTCGCGCTAAGTTCGCGCGTGATGTCATTTGAATCATGCTGACCAATCAGCTGGGCAGGAGAGGGGCCGACGTCGCACGGCGTCGGGCGGTGATGTCATCACAAAACGCCACGCGCTAGGCGTACGCCGTCGAGACGCTGCGTATGACCGCAATGCGCCTGCGGGCCGACAGGCCGTTGGCGCCCAAAATTTTCAGACACTGCAGGAATTTCAGAGCTCCTCGCGATGTCGGGACCAGCCCGCAAAACTCCATATGCATCCGCGCTTCTAAGTGGGACCGGCCCCGCGAGGCCGTACACCTCAGGCGACCACGAGGTCGCATAATTCGTGAGCCAAGGTCGCGTAAGTGGGACAGGCCCTTATACTAAAACACAACAATGGTCAATTAAATAATGATCTCCCAACACCAGGAGATCCTGTGACGAGGAAATCTTTTGACATTAACAGAGTTGATCTTCTCTGCCCAGACAAGTGGCCTGCAGGTACAATGAGATGACAAACTAGTCTTTCTTTTAAGAAAATAAACAGCAAATACATTCGAAGATTCATTTTCTTCTTGATTTTATTATCAGATTCACTCCGTTTCCACACAATTTCAGTCATCTTTTGGAAATGAGCAATCCAATTTCTCTTCGAGAAGCTACAGAGACACAGGCAACAGCTTGAGCATGTGATACATTCGCTGGCATGGGCAGGTGCTTGGCAGATCTACGTCAGAAATACAAAAGTCTAAAAGACCAAGTGAGAAGCCATACACTAAATAATCTATCTGATTCACACATTCACTATTACAGACCTGAAAGAGATGTCACAACATTAAAATCAAACACAGTTACACTAAATAAAAACTTGGAATGTCACAGTTTGGCATCAATAACTTGATACACCATGCACAAGGAGGTGCTTCTGCAGCGAGTGGGCTTTCCCCGCGTGGATGGATGGCCGTGTTGTTACTCTTTAACGTAGATCCTCGTACACACCACTTCGTTGGCAACCAGCGTCTGGAAGTAAAGAAGAGACAAGTACTGTATCGGTTGTACCAGCCCGTTTGGGAGCCCAGGAACTACACATCAGATTCTAAAACGGGCAGCGTAGATGGTGGAGCTGCTGCCTCACAGCGCCAGAGACCCCGGTTCGAACTATGTGGAGTTTGTACATTCTTCCTGTGACTGCGTGGGGTTCGTCCGGGAGCTCCGGTTTCCTCCCGCATCCCAAATACGTGTGGGTTTGTAGGTTAATTGGCCGCTGTGAATTGCCCTGTGTAGTGAGTGGATGAGAAAGTGGGAAAGCGGGAGAGAGTGGTGAGTCTGTGGAATTCTCTGCCTCAGAGGGCGGTGGAGGCAGAGAATGCTCTGGATGCTTTCAAGAGAGAGCTCGATAGGGCTCTTAAAAATAGCGGAGTCTGGGGATATGGTGAGAAGGCAGGAGCGGGGTCCTGTTTGGGGATGATCAGCCATGATCATATTGAATGGCGGTGCTGGCTCGAAGGGCCAAATGGCCTAATCCTGCACCTATTGTCTATTGTCTACAACATAGGAGTAGTGTGAATGAATGATCGATGGTCGGCATGGACTTAGTGGGCTGAAGGGCCTGTTTCCATGCTGTATCTATCATTCAATCAAAAAACATGTGATATCCGTGTATGTAAGCTATGTATTATATGTATGTACTATACTATGTCCATATGAATACATATATACTCTGTACTATGTATTACATATCACTAGTATTTTTGACAACCACAGGATATTTCACAGCGCTAACACAGAAGTATTTTATATTGTAGTCACTACGGCCTGACAGCCAGTTAGTGCTCAGCAAGTTCCTGTAAAGGGCTGTGAATAATTTCCACTGGTGTTTGTTGAGGATAAAATTTGCTGATCTTCATCGAGAGATCTCGGCACGATGGTGCAGCAGTAGAGTTGCTGCCTTACAGCGCCAGGGAGCCGGGTTCGGTCCTGACTATGGGTGCTGTGTGTATGGAGTTTGTACGTTCTCCCTGTGACCACGTGGATTTTCCCTGGGTGCTCCGGTTTCCTCCCACACTCCGAGGAGGTTAATTGAGCTTCGGTAAAAATTGTAAATTGTCCCTAGTGAGTAGGACAGCGCTAGTGTACGGGGTGATCTCCTTTCAGTGGAGGGTTAGACAGGCATCTCATCTCTCTGGTGCTGTGTTTGAAAGACAGAGTGGTGGGAGAAGCAGTGTCCCAGCACCATCCTGTATTAGGACTCAGAAGGCTGGATTGTCATTAATGATTGTGGAGGCCAAGAAGATGGATATTTTTTAGGCAGAGATAGCTAGATGCTTAATTAGTACGGGTGTCAGCGGTTAGGGGAGAAGGCAGGAGAATGGGGTTAAAAGGGAAAGATAGATCAACCATGATTGAATGGCGGAGTAGACTTGATGGGCTGAATGGCCCAATTCTGCTCCTATCACTTATGAATTTATGACTCACTCCCAAGTGAGATGTGAAGTCCCAATGTTCTGACTGAGAGATGGGAGCGCTACTGTCTGAGTTGGGATTAGCTATGGCCCAGATAATTATTTGGGCTACTTATCCGAGTGTGTAGAAATACAGATGTGTGTACAAATGTTAGATCGTCCACCGATGATCCCAGAACGACACTGCAGGTGTTGAATCTTATTTTTTTTTAAATTGCTGGAGGAACTCAGTGGAGGCAATTTGGGCCGGGACCCTTCTTCAGACTGATGGAGGCGAGAAAGTTGTAAAAAGTAGCGGAGGCGAGGCAAAATCTGGCAGGTGATGAGTGGATATAGATGATGTGGAGGAGGAGGTGAAATGGTGCCAAAAGGTACCAGATAAAGAAGGAAGATGTGTGAGATGTAAAGCTGGAAGGAGGGATAGTGTGCAGAGGAGGATAAGTGAAAGAGGAGTGAAAATGAAAAGTGGGGAATTGGGAGTAGGGAGAGGTGTGAGATGAGAGGAGGGAGTAGGGGAAAGGAACAGGATGAGGGAGGTAGTGGGTGAATGGTGTGGTCATGGGGTTGAGCTGAGGCCAGCTGAGATGTGTGCATTGGGAGGGTGGCAGGTCATTGACGGTGGGAGGAGGCTTGGACATGTATAGGAATTTTAAAAGATCGGGCTGGAGCTGGGCTCCCAGTACTGAGATGGGAGCTCCTTAGGGAGATGCAGTTAAATCTCCTTGCCCTGGTGACAATGTTTCAGCAACTTGGTTGCCCCGGGACCATGTGGCTAATTACCCAACTGGCAACAAGCATGGTTTTTCTCAACAAGTTGGTTTTTCTCTGAAATATCGGAGGTTATTCTAAGGGGAGTAAGGGCGGCCGTGGCTGACAAGGGAAGTCGAGGACAGTATAAAAATAAAAGAGAAGTATGAGAAGCAAAGATGAGCGGGAAGCCAGAGGGTTGGGCACCTTTTAAAGAGAAACAGAAGATAACTAAAAAGGCAATACGAGGTACGAAGGTAAGCTAGCCAAGAATATAAAGAAGGATGGTAAAAGCTTCTTTAGGTATGTGAAGAGGAAAAAAATAGTTAAGACAAATGTGGGTCCCTTGAAGACAGAAACAGGTGAATTTATTATGGGGAACAAGGAAATGGCAGATGAGTTGAACAGGTACCTTGGATCTGTCTTCACTAAGGAAGACACAAACAATCTCCCAGATGTACGAGTGGCCAGAGGACCTAGGGTGACGGAGGAACTGAAGGAAATTCACATTAGGCAGGAAATGGTGTTGGGTAGACTGATGGGACTGAAGGCTGATAAATCCCCAGGGCCTGATGGTCTGCCTCCCAGGGTCCTTAAAGAGGTAGCTCTAGAAATCGTGGACGCATTGGTGATCATTCTCCAATGTTCTATAGATTCAGGATCAGTTCCTGTGGATTGGAGGGTAGCTAATGTTATCACATTTTTTAGGAAAGGAGGGAGAGAGAAAACAGGGAATTATAGACCAGTTAGCTGGACATCGATGGTGACGAAGATGCTGGAGTCAATTATAAAAGATGAAATAGCCGCACTTTTGGATAGCAGTAACAGGATCGGTCCGAGTCAGCATGGATTTACGAAGGGGAAATCATGCTTAACTAATCTTCTGGAATTTTTTTGAGGATGTAACTAGGAAAATGGACAAATTGATGTAGTGTACCTGGATTTTCAAAAAGCCTTCGATAAGGTCCCACATAGGAGATTAGTGGGCAAAATTAGAGCACATGGTATTGGGGGGTAGAGTGCTGACATGGATAGAAAATTGGTTTGCAGACAGGAAACAAAGAGTAGGGATTAACAGGTCATTTTCAGAATGGCAGGCAGTCACTAGTGGGGTACCACAAGGCTCGGTGCTGGGACCACAGGAACTTATAATATACGTTAATGATTTAGATGAAGGGATTACAAGTAACATTAGCAAATGTGCAGATGACACAAAGCTGGATGGCAGTGTGAACTGTGAGGAGGATGCTATGAGGATGCAGGGTGAATTGGACGGGTTGGGTGAGTGGGTAGATGCATGGCAGATGCAGTTTAATGTAGCTAAATGTGAGGTTATCCACTTTGGTGGCAAGAAACAGAAGGGCAGATTACTATCTAAATGGCATCAAGTTGGGAAAAGGGGAAGTACAACGAGAACTGGGTGTCCTTGTACATTAGTCACTGAAAGTAAGCATACAGGTAGAGCAGGTAGTGAAGAAAGCTAATGGCATGTTGGCCTTCATAACGAGAGGAGTTGAGTAAAGGAGCAAAGAGGTCCTTCTGCAGTTGTACAGGGCCCTGGTGAGATCACACCTGGAGTTTTGGTTTCCAAACTTTAGAAGGACATTCTTGCTATTGAGGGAGTGCAGCGTAAACTGTTGTAAACTGGACCCCGCACATACCAAGACAATTGTTCTCTTTTACCAATAAAACTAATTTGTAACTAAACAGACAAGTGAGCCTTTTTCTGTTCTAATAATCAAATACTTGAACCTGTTCCCTTGGAACAAGTATATAGAATTACGAGAGGAACGGATAGGCTAGACAGGCAAAACCATTTCCCAGGGTAGATACTTCTTACACTAGAGAGCACAGCTATAATGTGAGAGGGGAAGGTTTAATGGATATGTGGGGGGGGAAAGTCTGTTTACGTGGAGAGTGGTGGGGGCCACGGATGGTGGTGGAGGCAAATACGACAGTGGTGTTTAAGAGGCTTTTAGATGGGCACATGGAAGTGCAAGGAACAGAGGGATGTGGAACAGATCCGGGCAAATGAGATCAGTTTAACTAGGCATCATGTTTGGCACAAAGATTGTTGGCCGAAAGGCTGCTTCCCATGCTGTACTGTTGTATGTTCTAAAGGCATCATCACGCACACACGCACATCCAACGTGGAAAGCACATTGTACCTACAGGCAACATGTGTGCGGGGAGCACCCAGCTGTAAACTTGCAATCACACAGTGTGCTCTGGAGACCTGTGGCTTCCTTGCAGAGATCACTGGGGACAGGAGGCACTGGAATCTAGTGTGGAACGCAGACTGCTGGAGCAACTCAGCAGGTCAGGCAGCATCTCTGGAGGACATTTTTTAATGTTGCCTGTCCAAGTAGGGGAGAGAATGCAGAAAAACAGGTGGAGGGGGTGGGGGGAGACAAAACCTGGCAGTGATAGGTGGAAGCAAGAACTGCAGATGCTGGTTTAAACTGAAGATAGACACAAAAAGCTGGAGAAACTCAGCAGGTCAGGCAGCATCTCTGGAGAAAAGGAATAGTTGTTGTATTAGTTTCACTGTCCTCCCGATGAGCTTCATTGTGGGTCTAACTTGTTCACACCTCACCCAGAGCCAACAATGAACTGTTATCTTGATCATAGTTGCTTTTTTTGCACATCCTTCATTCATTTATTCTATATCTCTCTATATCACCGTCCCTATCTCTCGTTTCCCATTCCCCTGACTCCCAGTCTGAAGAAGGGTCTCGACCCGAAATGTCACCTATTTCTTTTCTCCAGAGATGCTGCCTGTCCCGCTGAGTTACTCCAGCACTTTGTGTCTACCTTAGGCGATAGATGGATACAAGTAAGAATGGTTTTGATCGGCATCAGATGGGTGGACAAAGGCTGGAGATGAAAAGGATCAAGAGGGTGTCAGATTGGAAGAGAAGATGAGTGAAAAGTACAGCCAGAGTGTGGGAGGGTGGTTGGAGAAAGGGGACAGGATAGTGGGAGAAAAGGGTCTCCGCTAGGATGCGGGGAGAGTTTAGTTTAGAGATACAGCGCGGAAATAGGCCCATCGGCCGACCTAGTCCGCGCCGACCGGCGATCCCCGCACATTAACACCACCCTACACACATTAGGGACAATTTGCAATTTTACCAAGCAAATTAACCTATAAACCCATACGTCTTTGGAGTGTGAGAGGAAACCAGAGCACTTGGAGAAAACCCACGCGGTCACAGGAAGAAGGTACAAAACCACGTTCAGAAGCACCCGTAGTCGGGATCGAACCCAGGTCTCGGGCGCTGTAAGGCAGCAACTCGACTGCTGTGCCACCGTACTGCAATCCCCAACACACTAACACTATCCTACACATGCTAGGGACAATTTAACCAAGCCAATTAGCCTACAAACCTGTACCTAATAAGTGAATGCAGATGTGCTTCTGGGACCAGCACGCAGAGGGTCGCCTGGTTTGAGTGTCGTCTTCATAAGTTAATAAGTAATAGGAACAGAATAAGATTATTCGGCACATCAGGTCTACTCCACCAATCATGGCTGATCTATCTTTCCCTCTCAACCCCATTCTCCTGCCTTCTCCCCATAACCCCTGACACCCGTACTAATCAAGAATGTATATATCTCTGCCTTAGAAATATCCATTGACTTGGCCTCCACAGCCTTTTGTGGCAATGAATTCCGCAGATTCACCACCCTCTGACTAAAGACATTCTTCCTCATCTCCTTCCTAAAGGAACGTCCTTAAGTTCTGAGGCTGTGACCTGTGGTCCTAGACTCTCCCAGTAGTGGAGACATCCTCTCCATATCCACTCTATCCAAGCTATGAGGGGCACAGGAGAGAGAGAGGGGGATAAAGGGGGGGGGTTACCTGAAATTGGTGACCAGGGTTGGACTCTGTGGTCCTGACGTCCGGCTGGGTTGCCTGGACACTGGGACTGGACTGGGTTTCAAGGGACAGGCGAGGTGCCGGGGTTAACCACGCTGGGAGGTACCTACCAGGATCAGCTCGTTGTTCTTCAGCTCCCGCGTCCAATGCGTTTTAGGCCCACTGCCGCTGAGGAGGGTTTGCTTGCAGTAGATTTTGTTCTCATTTTCCCACTTTGGCAGACTCTGCGGAAGAGGAAGGGGTCATCATCAATAATCCCAAAATCACCATGGCTGGAGTCTCACTCACATCCTCCCCACTAGCAACTGGGCGGGAATAATCGGTTGGCATGGGCAAGATGTTTCCATGTTGTGGGACTCCATGAGTCTAACTCAGAGATACTATTTAGTGCTGCTAGCTATGGGCTGACATAAATACATCATTCACTCCTTCACATCCGCTCCAAACACCCAGAGGACAATTTAAATTCCAGTCATTAGACAATAGACAATAGGTGCAGGAGTAGGCCATTCGGCCCTTCGAGCCAGCACCGCCATTCAATGTGATCATGGCTGATCATCCCCAATCAGTACCCCGTTCCTGCCTTCTCCCCATATCCCCCAACTCCCGCTATTTTTAAGAGCCCTAATCTAGCTCTCTCTTGAAAGCATCCAGTGAACCTCCACCGCCCTCTGAGGCAGCGAATTCCACAGACTCACCACTCTCTATGAGAAAAAGTGTTTCCTCGTCTCCGTTCTAAATGGCTTACTCCTTATTCTTAAACTGTGGCCCCTGGTTCTGGATTCCCCCAACATCAGGAACAAGTTTCCTGCCTCTAGCGTGTCCATGCCCTTAACAATCTTATATGTTTCAATGAGATCCCTCTCATCCTTCTAAACTCCAGAGTGTACAAGCCCAGCCGCTCCATTCTCTCAGATTAGTGAATTTGATGATGATTGGGTGGAATAAACAGAAAATACTAGAAACACTTAGTTGGTTGAGCAGCATCTGCGGAGAAGTAGATTTAACACTGCAGATCCAAGACTGTTCACTTGTTCTGATGCAGGATCTTCATGCTGAAGCATTGACTCGTCTCCTTCCTCCTCAGACACTGCCTGATCAGCCCAGTGTCTCCACCATTCTCTGTTTTTATTTCAGGTTTCCAGCATCTGCTGGTTTTGATTTTTATCGTTTTGACTTGCGGCTAATGGTTGTAAAACCCAGCACATCCACTCACATCCTTCTGCAGATACACCAACCCCAGGCTGGCTGACACTCGACTGCATTCGCTGCAACGCAGAGGACACCATTCGGCCCATCGAGTCTGTGTCAGCTCCCAAATGTTGTTTTTTTTTGTTTTAGAGATGCAGCGCGAAAACAGGCCGTTCGGCCCACTGAGTCTGCACTGACCGGTGATCCCCGTACACTAACACTATCCTACACGCACTGGGGACAATTTACATGAATACCAAGCCTGGAGGGTGGGAGGAAACCAAAGATCTGAGAGAAAACCCACGCGGTCACAGAACGAACGTACAAACTCCATGTATACAGCACCCATAGTTGGGATGGAACCCGGGTCTCTGGCGCTGTAAGGCAACAACTCTACCGCTGTACCACCCTTGCATGGTTGGCCTTTAATACCTACACGGCTGCTGGCGATGCGAAATCAACACTGCATTATATAAAGTATACATGCAGGTACAAAATCACCAAGGCTAATGGATACATATTGCCTGACCTTTTCCACCCCCACCTCACTTTTCCCGATTTCTCCCCGAAGAAGAGTCTCGAGCCGAAACGTCGCCCATTCCTTCTCTCAGACGCTGCCTGACCCGCTAAGTTACTCCAGCATTTTAGGTCTATCTTCAGTGAAAACCCAACATCTGCAGCTCCTTACTACGTCCCCTACAGGTATATATTTTCCAGCGTTCTCCTCCGTTCTGAAGAAGGGTCCTGACCTGAAACGTCATCAGTCCATTCCCTCCGCCAATGCTGCCTGACTCACTGAGTTGCACCCGGCATTCTGTGCTTTGTTTAATAAATATCCTGGTTGCATCAGATACAATAGCAGTCCTGGCAAAGCGGTGTTGTGGCGATTTGTGGACAAGTGATTTAGAACGAGTGCTGATTGTGTCAGTGGGGTCAAGCACCAATAACACTCAATTATCAGTGGTAATGGTGTAATGATTCAGTGTGTCACACACAGCCAGAGAGGGAGAGACTGCTGCCACTGACCTCAAGCAGATGCCAAACAGCCAATAGTTCACCTATTTGATTTTGAATTCTCCTAGCGTGATCCAATTAGACCAATTGGTGGCTTAAAAGTATTTTAGGGAATTCCAAATATAGACACAAAAATGCAGGAGTAACTCAGCGGGACAGGCAGCATCTCTGGAGAGAAGGAATGGGTGTCGAGACCCTGCTTCAGACCCGAAACGTCACCCATTCCTTCTCTCCAAAGATCCTGCCTGTCCCGCTGAGTTACTCCAGCATTTTGTGTCCATCTTCGGTGTAAACCAGCATCTGCAGTTCCTTCCTATACATTAAGGAATTCTAATCTTCCCTCAGGAATTCTGGTTGAACACTCGGCATCTGATGTTTGCGTATCATAAATCTGAGAGTTCACTTCTCCCACTTTGTTATCAGGCTTCTGAACGGTCCTTCCATAGGCGAGGGTACCGTGCGATTCACCTCTACCCCATCGCAGATATTGGACTTTGTCTCTGGAACCGGTGCTGGGCATTATATTCTGGACTCTGTCCCTTTGCTCCACCTATTGTACATGAGGTTGGCTTGAATGTGTTTGTGTATAGTCTGTTTGGATCTAGTCTCATTGTATGCATGACAACAATAAACCTGAGTTGCCAGAGAACAGTTGCTGTCAGACACGGACTTGTCTATCGAATTCTCACAGAGAGTGGTGGAGGAGTCTGTCAAGAGAGAGGAATTCTCTGCCTCATGATCACAGAAGGGCGGTCGAAGGGATGGCCTCCTCCTGTGGAGGTTTCTCTGGATGCTTTTCAAGAGAGAGTCATAATTAAATTCTCATCCTCTTAGAAATAAGGGCTCTTAAAATAGCAGAGTCAGGGGATATGGGGAGAAGGCAGGAACAAGGTACTGATTGGGGATGATCAGCCATGATCACATTGAATGGCGGTGTTGGCTCGAAGGGCCAAATGGCCTCCTCCTGCACCTATTGTCTATTGTCTACTGAATTGATGCGTTACAATGCTGAGAACTAGATCCTGCACTCTGTATCTTTCTATTTGCTCTACTGACTGTACTGCCGTTTGACTTGATTGTATTTGCATATGGTATATCTGATCTGTTTGGATAGCAATGCAAAGCAAAGCTTTACGCTGTACACAACAATAATAAACCTAAACCTTCCTCTGTGTGATGCACAGAATCTGCACTTGGTGGCTTGGAGAAGCTCCGTCAGGTAGCACATCCCAGCAAGTTGACAAATCGACCCTTGCTGGTGGGATTGGGAAGCAGAGTGCAGCAGGTAGTGCGGCTGCCTCACAGCTCCAGTGCCCCAGGCTCCATCCTGACCTCTGGTTATATATTCTCCCTGCCTGTGGCTGTGTGGGCTTCCCTCGGGTGCACTGGATTCCTCCTAGATCCCACTCACACACGTGGGTTGGTAGATGGTGATAAGAAGATGGAGAGGCCAGATGGGGAGACAAGGAGGAGATGGAGATCTTCAGCAAAACAAAACAGTGCTGGAGGAGCTCAGTGGGTCGGGCAGCATCTGTGGAGGCGGTTGGGCAGGAGAACCAGCGAGTTGACCAGGAATGCGAGAGAGAATAGGTTACAGGGTAATGAGTGGTGGAATGGGAGAGTTCTGAGAGACAGTATAGACTCAATGGGTCGAATGGCCTCCAAAGAAAATATGTAAAAATGAATGAAGATGGAGGGAACTGCAGATGCTGGTTTAGAAAAAAAAGACACAAAGTGCTGGATTAACTCAGCAGGTCAGGCATCATCTCTGGAGAACATGATAGGTGGTGTTTCAGGTCAGGACTATTCATCAGACTTTTTTCTGCATGTAGAAAAGATTCATCAGAGAGAAAACGTCAACTGGAAATGTAGATGGAAAGATGCGTTAAATTCCTCCCCATTGCTCCTCTCCTCGTAATCCAGAGGAATGGTGGGGGGACGTTCGGCCCATCATACCCCTGCGAGCTCTCTGACCCAACCAGACAATTAATCCCATCCCCTGCTCTGTACACATTGCCCAGCAAATCTTTTCATTTTCAAATGAAGGTTGTGACCCTCAGGATGCAAAGTTGTAAACAGCCGCACTCTGAGTCTTGCTGACTGAGTTTGACCAGCAGGAATATCTGTAGGTAAGAACTGCAGATGCTGGTTTCAACCGAAGACAGACACATAAGGCTGGAGTAACTCAGCGGGACAGGCAGCATCTCTGGAGAGAAGGAATGGGTGACGTTTCGGGCCGAGACCCTTCTTCAGACTGATGTCAGGGGAGTGGGCAGTACAGAGATAAAATGCAGTCGGGGACAGTAAGACTGGTCGGAGAACCGGGAAGGGGGAGGGGATGGGAGAGAGAGAAAGCAAGGACTACTTGAAGTTAGGAGGAATATCTTCGGAAAGTCAATTTGTTTTAATCTTTCTCCTTCTAATCCAGAGGCTCCCAACACACTAAAACAAAAATCTGAATCACTTAGACAAAATGTGTTTGATTTAAGCCAATTAGGTTTACCTACAGCCATTAAGTTACGCAAAACTCCTGAATTAAAACAAATTTAAAATGAACAAATGAGTTAGTTAAATCGAGAGAGGAGATGTTTTGGGTTGGGTTCCTTCTAAATTTGGGACCCTTCTGCAGCCTGACCCGAAATGTTACCTATCCATATTCTCCAGTGATACTGCCTGACCTGCTGAGTTACTCCAGCACTTTGTGTCCTTTTGTGTAAACCAGCATCTGCAGTTCATTGTTTCTACACTTACTTAGAAATATATTATTGGAAATATAGTCATAGAAACATAGAAAATAGGCGCAGGAGGAAGCCATTCGGCCCTTCGAGCCAGCACCGCCATTCAATATGATCATGGCTGATCGTCCGCTATCAATAACCCGTGCCTGCCTTCTCCCCATATCCCTTGACTCCACTAGCCCCTAGAGCTCTATCCAACTCTCTCCTAAATCCATCCAGCGATTTGGCCTCCACTGCCCTCTGTGGCAGCGAATTCCATAAATTGGCAGGGAATTCCATGGCAGGAAGTCCCTGTAGAAATCCTCCCATCTACCCCATTGGAGACATTTGGACTATCTTTAATCGGACTTTATTTTGTTTTATCTTGCACCAAACATGATACATCGTACACAGTAGGCAGCTTGATAGTCTTTCTCTTAATGGATAGCATGCAACAAAAAACCTTTCACTGTCCTTCAGTACACTTGGCCATAATAAACTAAACAAAACTAAACTAAACTAAACCATCCAACTTGATCCAGCATGATCCTACAACACAAAAGTGCGTCATGGTGGCCCTGTCCCACTTACGCAACCGTTACAGGCGATTGCCGGCACCCGTGATAGGTTGCCGAAATTTTCAACATGTCCAAAATTCAGCGGCGACCAGAAAGACGGTACGACTCTTTGGAGACCTCTCACGACCATAGGAGACCTCTCACGACCGAGGTCACCCACGACATGTCGCCAGGGGTCGCCTGTATGGTTCTATCCTGACTGCAGATACTGTCTATATGGAGTTTGTACGTTCTCTCCGTGACCTGCGTAGGTTTTCTCCGGGTGCTCCGGGTTTCCTCCCACACTCCAAAGAAGTACGGGTTTGTAGATTAATTGGCTTGGCATCATTGTAAATTGTCGCTAGTGCGTAGGATGTTTTAGTGTCCGGGGGTTTCTGGCCGGCACGAACTTGGTGGGCCGATGTATCTCGAATCTGTTTTCACGATGTATCTCGAATCTAAACTAAATTAAACTGCTAAACACAACCAGAAATATGCCTTTGAGTCAGCAGGTTATGGGTTCAAGTGCCTTTCCAGAAAGTCAGGCACAAAATCTAGGCTAGATCTAGGCTGAGAGTGGACTGTAGGAAAAGGCAGAATGGTGAGAAGCTGACAGGCAGCATCTCTGGAAGGAATGGATGACCCTCCTGAAGGGTCTCGACCTTAAACGTCACCCGTTCCTTCTCTCCAGAAATGCTGCCTGTCCCGCTGAGTTGCTCCAACTTTCTGCGGTTTAAACCAGCATCTGCAGTTCCGTCTTGCACATGGTGAGAAGCAGGTTGAGCAGTGCCCCGTCTCACTGGAGATGGGTTCTGAGGGCTTGTCTGCATTCTGAAGAGATCCCGTTGCCCTATTGCAAGGTACACGAGTTCTCCCTGGTGTTCTGGGAAATGGTTTTCGCTCAAATATAGCGTAAGGGGAGGAAAGATTATACAGCAATGGTCCCAATCGAGATCTCACTCTAGGCAGAGTTATCGCTTTGTTCCTTGTTTAATAATAATTTAGTTTAAAGATACAGACCCATCGGCCCATCGAGTCCACGCCGACCCGGTGGTTTTTTCAGTTTTTTGAAATAATCGCCGGTACGTAGAAGAAGCGGAAACCACTTTCGACCATTAGGGAGACTGACAAAAACCTCCGGGAACCGCACGGAAACCTTGGGTGGGGCGCAAAGTCTCCAGAGGTTTCCGTTCGGGTTTCCTAAGTGGGACAGGGGCATAACACACCAGGGACAATTTTACTGAAACCAATTACAAACCTGCGCGTCTTTGGAGTGTGTGGGGGGGATCCGAAGCACCCGGAGAAAACCCACGCAGGTCACGGGGAGAACGTACAGACTCCACACAGACAGCACCCGGAGTCGGGATTGAACCCGGGTCTCTGGCGCTGTGAGGCAGCAACTCTACCGCGGTGCCGATTCACAGTAAATATGCTTTTAAAGCGTGTGCTGACGTTGTGAAAAAGCGCTATCTGGATGCAAGCCGTTCAACTTCAGCTCTACACTAGTGAAAGGGGCAATATTGATCACAATAGGAGTTTGATTCAATGGGCTGTGCGGAGACAGGGAGCTGGGAGAAAAGGCTCATTTCTCCACGTCCCTCCTAACCACGGGAGATCGCCTCATCTATTCACACGGTGTCAGTTCAGGAGCTGCTCAGATGTCACTGGGAAGCAAGTTGGCCGCACTGTCATTAATTTAATTTCAGACGGGCTGTCGGAGCTAATGATGAACTAGTCACCACTCACTTTCAGAGGCTCCGCGGGAGAGCCAGCCGCTGTCCGTTTGTCACACGTTAGTGATGCATTGATTCAGTGCCTCTCTATGACTTGTCCTCCCCTCCCTCCCTCCCTCCCTCCCTCCCCAGTTAGGAAGCCGTCTCATTTCTGACTCAGGTCAAAATATCACCCAATTAATTGGAAATTAGAGTAACCAATAAGTCAAATTTAACAGCTATAACTTTTGAATCTTCCACCTTATTAATGCGGGGCATTTGACATTATCAGAACTGGCAATAGCTCCTCACATAACGTCCACCCCTCGCTCTTCACATACTCATCCCATTACCCCAGCCAGACACAAAATGCTGGAGTAACAGCGGCTCCGGCAGCATCTCTGGACAGAAGGAATAGGTGATCCTTCTTCAGACTCCCTACCGACCCGGAACGTCACCTGTTCCTTATCTTCAGAGATGCTGCCTGTGCCGCTGAGTTACTCCAGCTTTTGATGTTGATCTTCGGTGTAAAGCAGCATCTGCAGTTCCTTCCTACACATCCCATTACCCTTATCCCAACCCCCAATGCCTCGCCTCTTTGTGAACTGTCTCCCCTCACTCAATCAGCCAACTCCCCCTCATTAAGCCCCAAATACCCGCACCCACCCTCACATCATTGCCCAGCACAAGGCTAACCCCCCCCCCCCCCCCCGGACTGCCCACACCACCCTGCCCCACACCCCCCTCCCCCCCCACCCCCCCCCACCCCCACACACCCCCTCCCCCACACCTCCACACCCCTCCACACCCCCCCCCACACCCCTCCCCCACACCCCCTTCCCCCACACCCCCTCCCCCACACCCCCCTCCCCCCACACCCCTCCCCCACACCCCCCTCCCCCACTCCACCCTGCCACAGGTTCACATTCCTATCCATCATATCCTCAACTCCCCGCCAATCCCCCCCCCCCCACCCCCCACCCCCCCCCCCCCCCACTGTACAAAAGGTCACAACGCGCTGGACTGATTCAACATGTTCAGCAGCATCTCTGGGGAACATGGGTGGGTGACATTTCTGGTCTGGATCTATCTTCGGACTTCTTCGGGTCCCGACCCGATAGCTCACCTCTACCCATGTTGTCCAGAGTTGCTGCTGGCTCACTCCAGCACTCTCTGACCCTTTGTGTAGAGTGCGGGGGGATTGTCGGGGAGTGGGGGATATGATGGGGAGGGGTGTGAGGTTGGGACAGGGTGGGGTGGGCAGTCGGGGGGGGGGGGGTTAATGGTGTGATGAGGAAGGGTGCAAAGTCGGAACAAGGTGGGGCAGTGTGTAGAGTTCTTTGTTTCTTCAGTCCCCCCATTCTGCACCAAGATTGACATCCCAGCCTAACCACAGCCCAGCCCCTGAACCCCAGGTAGTTCCCATCACCTTGCACTTCCTGCCGTCCACGGTCTCCTCCTCAAACTCCTCGCCGACGGTGAAGGTGATCTCTGTGGTCCTCACCGTGGTGGAGGTCTTGATGTAGAAGTGGTCGCCGTCCTGGCGGATCTCCACCAGGGGTTTGGACGCCTGCTGCTCCGGCCACTTTCCTCAGCATGGCGTTGACCCCTGCAACAAGGGGCCAGACCAAGCCGGCCAAAAATAACAGCCTCGCATCATTAAACCACTCTCGTGGTTACTTCTCCTGCCCCCTTGGGGCACGATGAACAACTAACTAGTCTTTCCTATTCCAGGAACTAAACACAATTTGACATTAACAATAACCAGCTCAGCGCAGTAGATGAGCGCCTGCTGGAGGCGACAACTTAATGTGTCAGACCTCTGACATGTACCCAGTTATTTATGGGCAACACTGACTAATATGTGGTCTGAACAATACGACCAGTGATGGAGGATCCGGCAATGCATCAGTAGAGAGTGTCCGGGAGTTGGCTTCATGTCCAGAGGTACAGAGGACTGATTCCTGGGATGGCAGGACTTTCATATGAAGAAAGACTGGATAGACTCGGCTTGTACTCGCTAGAATTTAGAAGATTGAGGGGGGATCTCATAGAAAACTCTTAAGGGGTTGGACAGGCTAGATGGAGGAAGATTGTTTCCGATGTTGGGGAAGTCCGGAACACGAGTTACAGTTTAAGGATAAGGGGGAAGTCTTTTAGGTCCCAGATGAGAAAAAGAAAATTCACACAAAGAGTGGTGAATCTGTGGAATTCTCTGCCACAGAAGGTAGTTGAGGCCCAGTTCATTGGCTATATTTAAGAGGGAGTTAGATGTGGCCCTTGTGGCTAAAGGGATCAGGGGGTATGGAGAGAAGGCAGGTACGGGATACTGAGTTGGATGATCAGCCATGATCATATTGAATGGCGGTGCAGGCTCGGGGGGCCGAATGGCCTACTCCTGCACCTATTTTCTATGTTTCTACGGAGCAACGAACTGCCGATGGTGGACAAAAGTGCTGGAGAAACTCAACGGGTGAGGCAGCATCTATGGAGCGAAGGAAATGGGCAACGTTTCGGGCCGAAACCCTTCTTCAGACCCGCATCTTAAACGAACTGCCGATGCTGGTTCACACAAAAGGACACAGAGTGCTGGGATAATTCAGCAGGTCGGGCAGTCTGTAGAGCGACACAAAAAGCTACAGTAACTCAGCGGGACAGGCAGCATCTCTGGAGATCCGAAACGCCACCCATTCCTTCTCTCCAGAGACGCTGAGTTACTCCAGCACTCCGCGTCTATCCTCTGTTTCAACCACCATCTGCAGTTCCTTCCTTTACATTTAGTCTTAAGAAAGATCCTGACCCGAAACGTCACCTATCCATGTCCTCCAGACTTGCTGCCTGATCTGCTGAGTAACTCAGACACTTTCTGTCTATTTGATATCTAGTGGCACCAGTGGGAATATCAATAAATTCAAATTGTGAATCAAAAATAGCGGGATGGCGGGACTGTCATATGCTGAGAGAATGGAGCAGCTGGGCTTGTACACTCTGGAGTTTAGAAGGATGAGAGGGAATCTCATTGAAACATATAAGATTGTTAAGGGTTTGGACACACTAGAGGCAGGAAACATGTTCTCAATATTGGGGGAGTCCAGAACCAGGGGCCACAGTTTAAGAATAAGGAGTAAGCCATTTAGAACGGAGACGAGGAAACACTTTTTCTCACAGAGAGTGGTGAGTCTGTGGAATTCACTGCCTCAGAGGATGGTGGAGGCAGGTTCTCTGGATGCTTTCAAGAGAGAGCTAGATGGGGCTGTTAAAAATAGCGGAGTCAGGGGATACGGGGAGAAGGCAGGGACAGAGTACTGATTGGGGATGATCAGCCGTGATCACATTGAATGGCGGTGCTGGCTGGAAGGAGACAATACCCCTGCACCTATTGTCTATTATCTCTCCCTCCTAACCTGGTCGCGTTTGGCTTGATTGTATTTACATGTGGTATTATGTGATCTGATTTAACAGCAAGACAAAGCCTTTCTCTGTAAACCTAAACCTATAGTACTCCCATGTAACAACACTTGACCCATAGCCCTCTGTGACTTGGAAATGCAAGGAATGAATGCCTGGAGGCTTCACTTCCTCGGGCATTGCATTCCAGATTCCGAGCACCCTCGGTGAAAATTATGTTTCCTCTGATCCCTTCTAAACTTCTGACCCTTTATTTATAAACCGATCTCTCCGGTTGTAGATGCCTCTGCTTTGGAGGATGACTTTCCTACCGTCTATTCTATCAATTTGTTTCTCGAAAACAAACTTTATTCAGAATAAAATATATACGAAACAAGAACAGTGCAAAAAAAAAACCCTTCAGTCATTCTCAGCGTCTATACACCAAGTGGTGTCATATTCAGTACCTATCCTTAAAGCAAACACCCTTGTCACGCGTGTGGCCCTTGAGGTGATATCCCTTCCCTTGATTGAGGGGTTCCCCCACCACACTCTGCCCCTCAGTTTCCCACAGTGGAAGCACTATCCTACCCACGTCCCTCATCATTTTCTGCAGCCCACTAGAAAGTCCTTTTACCGGGACCAACTCTCTTGAGGGTTGCCCTCTGAACACGTGCAACGAAAGGAAACACTTTTTCTCACAGAGAGTGGTGAGTCTGTGGAATTCTCTGCCTCGGAGGGCGGCGGAGGCCGGTTCTCTGGATGCTTTCAAGAGAGAGCTAGATAGGGCTGTTAAAAATAGCGGAATCGGGGGATACGGGGAGAAGGCAGGAACGGGGTACTGATTGGGGATGATCAGCCATGATCACATTGAATGGCGGTGCTGGCTCGAAGGGCCGAATGGCCTACTCCTGCACCTATTGTCTATTGTCTATTGAAAGATTATTTCTCTCCTAAGTGACAACCGTGGTACCTAGGTTGCCTATTATAGGTAACGGATTCATTTATTGATGATGATGATGATGGTCAGAGAATGAGGAGACAGGCCATTCGGCCCAACCTGCCACACCGACCAACATGTCCTATCTACACTAGCCCCACCTGCCTGGATTTGACCCATATCCCTCTAAACCTGTCCTACCCATGTACCTGTCTAAATGTTTCTTAAACGTAGCGACAGTCCCTGCCTGGACTAGCTCCTCTGCCAGCCCGTTCCATACAACCAACACCCTTGGTGTGAAATAGTTCCTATTAATTCTTTCCCCCTTCATCTTAACCCCATGTCAACCGGTTCTCGATTCCCCTACTCTGGGCAAGAGACCGTGTGCGTCTGCCGGGTCTGTTCCTCTCATGCTAGTGTACACACACCTCTATAAGACCACAGTGTTACCCTGCATCTTACGGCACATTCTACTTTGGGGAAAAAACAAACAGATTGACTGGTTTCCCAACACTGGTGGTTTGGTTGTTAAAACGAAAAAGTTCGGAACGAAAAACCGAGCTTCAGGTAAAAGCACTGCCTGGTCGGACAAAAATCCGTTATATCAACGACAGGCCATTAGAAACAGCTCTCAATGGTTCGGGGTTATGTGTGAAACCAAAGCCTTCCTTACCCAGTACTTTCAAGAGATCGTCAAAATTTTCGCTGCTCCTCATCTTCCAAGTGCCAGCGAAGTTGGGCATTTTGTGTGAGCGGTGGGGGCTGGGGCTGGGGCTGCGTTTGTTTGCACGGCGATGCAGATGCACACACACACACACACACACGCTGGCTGCTCGGAGACCACAGCCCGGGTTTGCTCCCAGCTGCTCCCTCTCAAACCCTGCTGCTCATTACACGCGGGCTCTCAGCTCTCAATCACACGCCTCCGTCCGTCCCAGGGTCCAAACCCCCTCCACGGCCGCCTGATATCTAAAGCGCCGGGAGCTTCCCTGCCTCTTTATGCCTGGCCCTGGCCGGTGGGTGGGACCTGTGTCTCCGTCTCCACTGCCAGACCAGCTGAAGACTCTCAGCCGGGATTGGTCGTGGGGAGATAACGAAAGCAGTCTGAAGAAGGGTCTCGGCCACAAACGTCACCCATTCCTTCTCTCCACAGATGCTGCCTGTCCCGCTGAGTTACTCCAGCATTTTGCCAGCATGTTGTGTCTATCTGGGGTGGGGGTCCCGAGACATTAAACCCCTCGCCCAGTCACTGGTCTCCCTTGCCAAGCACGTGTGTTTGTGCCCATCCCTATCACCCCAACACCATCTCAAAGCAAGACGGGCTCCTTTAACTTTCCACAGTAGATAGCACAGGCTGCTGAGGTGGTGAACGGATTGCCTCATCCCTTAAGAGTCACGAGAAGTCCAGAACCAGGGGCCACACACAGTTTAAGAATAAGGAGTAAGCCATTTAGAATTTCTCACAGAGAGTGGTGAGTGTGGGATTCTCTGCCTCAGAGGGCGGTGGAGGCAGGTTCTCTGGATGCTTTCAAGAGATAGGGCTCTTAAAAATAGCGGAGTCAGGGGATATGGGGAGAAGGCAGGAACGGGGTACTGATTGGGGATGATCAGCCATGATCACACTGAATGGTGGTGCTGGCTCGAAGGGCCAAATGGCCTCCTCCTGCACCTATTGTCTATTGTCTATTGACTAAGACACAGACGTTGGCCCAGGTTTATAATGCCTCCTGTCCTGTGCGGGTCTCAGTTCATTGTTAGTCATCTCTCTAGCCTGAGGTGGGGAAAGCCACAAATGCCCTGCTCACCACTCCGGGATTCCCTTCTGTTGAAGCCACGTCTCTTCTGATCCTGCCCCCTGCAATCCTCGGGTCTTTCCAAGCTCGCCTTCGCCTGGGTTTACTGTACGTGGCGATGACTGGGGTTCGGTGCTGGGTTCTCCTGCGCACCCGGCACTTCAGTCGGAATGCACCCTCACCTACTCATTGTGGACGAGTTGGCGTTTCATTCCCACCCCCCCCCCCCCCCCCCACCCCCCCCTACACTTTCGGGGCAATTTTACAGAGGGCCAATTAACCTACAAACTCGCACGTCGTTGGGATGTGGCAGGAAACCGGAGCACTTGGAGGAAACCCACGCAGTCACAGGGAGAACGTGCAAACTCCACACAGACAGCAGCCGCACCCGAGGTCGGGATCGAAGCCGGGTCTCTGGCGTTTTACCAGCTGCGCCTCTACCAATAGTGAGAACCACTGGTTTCAGCTCCAGCAGCCTCGGTTCAACCCTGGTGTTTATGAAGGAACTGCTGATGCTGGTTTAAACCGAAGATATACGCTGGAGTAGGAATGGGTGGCGTTTCGGGTCTGAAGGAGGGTCTCGACCCGGAATGTCAGCCATTCCTTCTCTCCAGAGACACTGCCTGACCCGCTGAGTCACTTCAGCATCTTGTGACTCTCTTGGGCTCAATCCTGACTTCCAGTGGGGGCTCTGCATGGCTTTGCTCCGGCTGCTGTGGCTTCCTGTCACATCCCAAAGACACGTTGATGGGATGAGACTCAATCGGCAGAATGGCCTTATCTTGTCATATGTAGACGTTTAGGTTCGTTTAGAAATACAGCATGGAATCAGGCCCTTCGGCCCACCGAGTCCATGCGGGCCATCAACCACCCGTCCACACTCGATCTCTGTTATTCCACTTTCCCAGTCCACACTCACCAGTGACAAATATACCAAACCCGCAC
Organism: Okamejei kenojei; assembly: GCA_035221665.1. NCBI lineage: Eukaryota > Metazoa > Chordata > Chondrichthyes > Rajiformes > Rajidae > Okamejei > Okamejei kenojei. The sequence continues at coordinate 5,051,751 of CM069169.1, read as the reverse complement.
GTCTTGTGGATGTGGGAGGAGACCGGAGCACCCGGAGGAAACCCACGCGGTCACGGGGAGAACGTGCGAACTCCACACGGAGGTCGGGATCGAACCCGCTGGCCTCTCTGGCGCTGAGAGGCCGCTTCACCACAGTGAGGACTGGAGATACATGTTGGACAGAGCAGGTGAGAACGGCAGAGGAGAGACAACAAATATAAATACAAATACAAGGACAATGACCTCTCCACTGTGACTCCGTTTCACACGACAGCCCAACACATGCCACATATTCGGGGAGAAATTCCTTTCCCTAATATTTTTAAAGGAGCACAGCGACAATAGTTGGCTGTAAGATAAAATCACAGCTTGTAAAGAATGCGCTGGATGCAAAGTTGGAGCGATTGATTATTGATCGGGTGTCGCCTCCGGCAGCACCAGGGCAATTGATCAAACTCATCAATCCAGCTGCA